>CANSNZ010000682.1:897500-1255000 GCA_947646795.1 Beta lomatogona | reverse complement strand
TAGTATATATATAAAGGAGGAACTTTTCGGGAGCATATGGAGCTCCTCAAGATTTCAAGGTTATAAAGCGCGCCACGTAGGATTGCCTTGTCATCAAATTTAATTTTTATCTTTTACAAAAATATACATTTAAATACATATAAGGAGTTCTAGATTTAAAATTAGACTTTGGTCTTGCATGAACTACCTAAATTATTATATTAAGTAAATCACGTATAACTTTTGCTACATAATTCAGGATATTTAAATTTTTGTTCCATTGGATAGTGCTCGAAATATGCTCTGAAATAAGATCCATTTACAATAGAGTTCTATAAATTATGAAATAGAGAGTACCACATAGGATTGTCATGTCGTTAATTTTTATTTTAAATATTTTAAAAAATAGAGTTATACATATATTTAAATACATAAAAGAAGTTTTGGATAACGAGAAATTAGAGTTTCATTTTGAATAAACAACCTAAATTATTATATTATGTAAATTGAATATAACTTTTGCTACCTAATTCAAAATATTACTCTTTTTCACCATTTGAGAGTGCTTGAAATATACTTCAAAATAAGATCCATTTACTATATAGTTTTACAACTCATGAATGTATATTTAACTAAATGAATGGTAAGACATTATTTAGTCTTTCTTTTAGATAAATATAATAATATATATAACTATATTGTACTATATGTGATTATAGCATTTTATCATAGGTCCAATTTAAAACCTCAGTCTTACGAGTCTGGATCCTCTAGAGTTTTAATAAAATCTTACAAGGTAGAGTTGTATGCGAACCATACATTTTATTATTTTTGAATGGATGAACCATATATTTTAAATCACAGGTGTGTATTGGTGAAAGCGGGGACATAAGGGGGTGGATTTTGATGAGAACAAATAGACGGGGTTTTGGAAGATAATATATGAGCTATTGATTTTTTATTCAATGGTTGATATTGCTCAAACTCTACGTTGTAGAGTTCTTTTAGAACTAGAGGATCCAAACATCAGCTTTACTCAACTGAATCAAAACAATTTAGTATTCCAACAAAACTTTATTAAGGAAATTTTGTAGTCATAACAAAAATTAAAATCTATAGTGATAAAGTTATATATATATATATATATATATATATATATATATATATATATATATATATATATATATATATATATATATATATATATATATATATTAGAGTTTTGGATGATAAAAAAATTACAGTATGATTTTAAAAAAACAACCTTAGAATATTATTGAGAGCTCCACCTAAGCATTCTATTTAATTTTTATTTTTTAAAAAACAATTGTGTTTAACATAGATATAAATACATTTAATGTGTTTTTAATAAGTGAAGAATACACTCTGATTTTAAATAAACAACCTAAATTATTCAACTATGTAAATTATATATAACTTGCTACATAATTCGCAATATTATATTTTTTTCAACATCGTAGAGTGCTCGAAATATGTTCTGAAATAAGTTCAATATACAATATAGTTTTACAACTTATAAAACTATATTCATATATATGAACGATAATGTATTATTTATTATTTATTTTAAATACATATAAATTTAATTACAAAAATAGCATATGTTATGTAACAATAACAATTAAGTCTTTCAAAATCATACTTTTAAAAATTGAGTTATATAAAGATAAAAAATGCATACATATAGTTTTGAACCTATAGCATACCATGATGACATTACATGAAGAATCAAATGAAAGTTTGTCAATAACATTGCAGAGGTAGTATGCAATTGACTAATTATTTTATTCATGGAATATTTGTTGTATAAATAATTATTTATGTTTTTCTTTTTCATATATCTATATGTCAGATCTTATTCTTTTCTCAATGAACTTAATTCTACTAAAACTAATTGGGAAATCAAGGTTCGAGTTTCAAGACTATTTGAGGTCGCAGATCATAAAAAAGGGGAAGTTTGATAAGTTTTGATATGATCATGATTGATGAAGAGATTTTTTTTCTCTTAAATAGTATTTTCGATTATTAATAGAGGTTACTTTAATATTTAAGTTATTTTATTCATGATACCATCATTATGATCTTCTTTTTGACTTTCCCATCTTCTATTCTATATGCGTTAGTGTTTATGTGCTATATTAAAAGTTGAAGTTGTGGCTGACACTCATATTTTTTCTCTTTTCTTTCTGTCCTACATCTATTTAATTATTACCCTGTACTTTCTTAAAGTATCATTCGGGTATTTTCCATGTTAAAACTGTGTTAGCTATTGTTAGTCATACCAATTATTGGGATACTATTTAACAATCGACTTAGCTACAATATTTAATTGAACATTACAAATATAAAATTTTATATAACAAATCTAGAAATTAAAGTATAATTCCAAATACTTTCTCTGTCTTTTTCTACTGCAACAATGGGTTTGGGCATGATTTTTAAGAAAATAAAAAATATGGATAGTTTAGCATAGAGGGTTTAACTAGAGTAGGGGATAAGTAAATCCTTAATAAAGTAAACACAACTTTTTGAGGTGATTTGAGTATTTAATGATGGTTTTATAAACATCAATTAAAGGCGATGTTGTCAATTATAATTCTTTTTTACCAAAAGTGGAATGGTTTTAATAGATGAAACTATCCAAAGTGATAATTGTTGCAATAGAAAAAGAATGGAGAAATAATATAAACAAAATGGTGTTGAAAAATCTCATTTCACAGCAACAAAAAATCAACAATGTTAGCAAAGAATTTGCAAAAAATAAAATTAACAATAACCCGTGCAACGTACGGGCTTCAAAACTAGTTATAATTATAAAGTTATTTTTTTGCAGAACATGACACGTCACATTATTTATAGTAACATTATTATTTTAATAAATTTATTTAATAGAGATAAATATTTGAAAAATCATAATTTGAAATTATTATTGTTAGATGTGTAAAAGATCATTTATCATAAATTACATTCATAGCGAGTTTTTAATTGATAAGAACTAGTAAAATATATTACACACTGTAATGTCTTATACAACTATCAATGATATTATAATACTCCCTCCGTTACATATTATAGTGTTGTTTCATTTCTACACGGTCACCAAGACAAACTTTTGACTTTTGATATCTTAAATTTCTTATTAATAAAATATATAAAATATTGGTATTATAAAACTACACATTGGTGCGAATATAACAAGATCTCACATGAGTAAATTTTCTTGTATATATTTTTGAGAATATTTGGTAAAAAAAATTTAAAGTTTGATTCCCTAAAAATGAAACAAGCATTACATTATGGGACAGAGGAAGTAGGTTATGGCTACTTTAGATATATTTAAAATAATATCTAACTTTAAATATACTATATTTGAATTGTTCAGAAAGATCATATGAGATCAATGAACTTTAAATCCAATTTTATATCATTAAGAGTTTAAAATATCATTAATTACCTTTTAATTATCATATACTCCCTCCGTACCAGAAAGATCTGCACACTTGTTGGGACACGTAGTTTAAGGTGATAAGTTGTGGTGTGGTTATCAAATGTTATTTTATATAAAAAGTTGTGATAGGAGTTGGTGGGGTATTTTTTATTAGAGGAGAGAGAAAGTTGGGTAACTTTTTATTGATAAGAGGTAGAGTGTGGGCCAAAGATGTATAAAAGAAATAATATATTAATGGTGGGACCATGTCCATAATGGAAGTGTTCAAACTAATTTGGGACAAACATAAAAGGAAAGTATTCAGACTATTCTGGGACGGAGGTAGTAGCTAAGAAATTATTTTGATATGTTATATATATCGTTAACAAAAATAGATTGAAATTGATCATATATTATGGTTTATTCATTGAAAAAAATAAGCTAATAATTTATTTTATATATAATATAATTATATTCTTACTCAATTTTTATTTTTTTTTTTAATATTTACATTAATTGGTTTATTTGATGTGAAATTTAAGGAAATAGTGTATATAAGTTTTTTGTAATGACATTGTCTACAAGCAAGAAGTAATATACTTCCTCCGTTTCAATTTAGATGCTATATAGAGAAATTGAAGAGTATTCCCTTTATATTTTTTTTCAATTGCCTATTTTGACTGTACGCGTTTGCTAATACACTTCTTTGTCTTTCATTACATATTATTAAAAATTATGATGCATAATTGAATATTAATGAAATATTCATTGAAACAAATTAAACAAGACCACACACAACTACTATATTTTTTCTTATATGTTTAGAATAATTTAGAAAAATATTTCTAATTGTGAACACTGTTAAGATTCCAAGTGAGCAATCTAAGAAAAGACAGATGGAGCATTTAAGAAAAGGGTAGAGAGAAAAGGACTATAAATTTTTGAATAAAAAAAACATTCGTTAAGGAAAAGGCATGGGTATTTTAGAGGCAAAAGTGGAGGCTACCAACTTTTTAACGGTATCTTAGATAATTTAGGGGTAAAAGGAAATCCATTTATTGTATAGCAAGTATTGTGATAATTCCATTTTAGGAAAGTATATCAAGTACTTTGAAACGGCTGAAGTATATCATTACTATATGTTAAAATTTCTCTTTTTATGATTGGATCATTGATAAAATACACATACATAAATAAGGAAATTTTTATATGGTAGCCCTCTATTTTTCAAATTACATATGATAGGCAAAATGAATTTTTGTTACATATGATGGCCTTAAATAATTATTTTACATAAATGATAATCATTTTCTTTTTGGCAATTGAAAAGAATTATATTACCAAAAGAAAGGTGATTACAAACGCTAATCGCACTAGCTAGCTTAGCCACAATAACACCAAGTACACAAGCTTACACAAGCATCTTCCTCCTATCTTCTTTAGAACATCTTACAGCAATTCTAAACAAAACATCTCTAATTACGACCTTATGTGACTTAAGAACATTTGAGAAAATTTAACTATTGTGTTGCCTTCACACAACATAGAAGTATTCTATGAGCATTATAATATACATTCTCCCATTCTTCTTCCTTGCCATTTTCCTAGCAGTTTCAATAACACTTTGAAAAGTGTTGTTGGTGCTAGTATACTGCATAGTGGTATAGACACCCTTCCAAACTTTGCCTGCATACTCACATTGGAAAAAGAGATGTTGAACAGATTCAGCATCTGAATTACACAACCAGCAAGTGACATTGCAGTTATGCCCAATCTGCTCAATCTATCAGTTGTGGCTAACCTATTATGCAAGCCAAGCCATAAAATAAATTTACTTTTCCGAGCTGCAGCATTGTTGTAGATCAATATCTTCCACTGAACTCTAGCAAACTCCCCTGAAAGAAGTCTGTAGGCTTTTTTAATAGAGAAAGTAAGCCTATTGCTATCAGTCTGCCAACCTCCAATTGCATCCAATAAATCTCTTGTGCTAATTATCTTCCTTATTAACCAAGAGGATTGGTTACTAGTTCTCACAGTGGCATAAGTATGTCTTTAAATAGAGTATGCATGCACCCATTTGACCCACATTTTGTCTCTCTTGAACTCCAATTTCCCAAAGGAGCTTTAACAAAGCAACCTTTTTCCAATGAGCCATATTCACTATGCTCCACCCACGAGCACACTTAGGTAGTTGAAGAGTGGTCCAAGCAACTGTGGCTTTCTTTGAATCTTCAGTTCTTCCAGTCCACAAAAACCTCCTACAAACACTTTCAACTGCTTTGATTATCTTCTTAGAGAGCGGAAAGATGTGAGCCCAATAGTTTTGCATACTACTAAGCACACTCTAAACCAACTGTAGCCTCCCTACATAATAAAGCAACGAAACTATCCAAGTCTGAGCTCTACTTGTAATTTTCTCCACTGGAGGCTTGCTTTGAGCGTAGGTTAACTTCTTTGAAGTTAAAGGAACCCCTAACTATATGAAAGGCAAAACACCAAGAGGCATATGAACAATAGCAGCTAAATCTCTAGTCGTCTCTTCACTAACCCCACTAACGTACAAGTTACTCTTTTCCACACTTGCAGCAAGACCTGAAGCTTCAGAGAATTTAGTAAAAGCTTTGAACATGAGCTCAATTGAACTAGAATCAGCCTTATAAAACATAAAAAAATCATCCGCAAATATAAGATGATTAATCTTAAGTCTTTCACACTTAGGATGATAATTAAGGTTAGGGTCATTTTGCAAATTATTCAAACATCTGCTCAGGTACTCCATGCTCAAAGCAAAAAGGCAAGGGGAAAAGGATCCCCTTGCCTTAGTGCTTTTTGAGCTTTTAAGGGTCTCGAATGGAAACCATTGATAAGAATTGAATAAGGAACACTTTGGACACACTCCATAACCCAGCCAATAAAGATTCCAGGGAACCCCAACTCAAACAGAAGTTCTCCAGATAAGTCCACCCTACAGAGTCATATGCCTTCCTTATGTCTACTTTCATAAGACACCTAGGGGACATATTACTTCTTGAGTAACCTCTAATTAGTTCAGTAGCTAGCAGGATGTTGTCTGCTATATGTCTATTAGGGATGAATCCTGATTGAGCATCACATACCACTTCCCCTGTGACAACTTATAACATGTTAGTCAAAATCTTATGATTTTGTACATCCCTAAACAACATAGTATAGGTCTGAAATCTTTTACCTTGCTAGCATTACTCACCTTGGGCACTAAAGTCACATCTATGCAGTTCATTGGTTTGTGCATAAAAATTGCTGAAAAACTCTAGCACTCCTACATAAATGTCTTGTTTCATCACAGCCCAACTCTTCTTAAAGAACACAACATTCATACCATCTAAACCAGGTGCTTTATCATCATCAATGCTTGCCACAACATGATCAATCTCTTCATTATTGATTTTTCTAATCAAGGAAGCACAAGAATCACAAGATAGAATTTCTCCAGCTCAAACAATGGGTAAATCAATATTAGGCAAAGCAGCAGCACAATTCCCCAATCTCTTTATAAAACCCCATTATCTCATTACTAATATCTTGAGTGTTAGTAAGAGATCTATCATTATCATCAATTAACATCTGAATTCTATTTCTAGCAAATCAGGATTTAGTGATAGTAAAGAAGAATTTAGTTATGGCATCACCCATTTTCAACCAGTTAATGAAATATTTTTGCTTCAAGATATTGTCTTCAACCTTAGACCAGTGTCTTAAATCAATCAAAACCTCTTTTTCAGCCAATTGAACTGTTTCATCAACATCAAAATCACTTTAACGGTGAATTTCATCCATTTTCCTCCTAAGTTACTCTACTTTATCATGAGCCTTCCCAAATCTTTCTCTATGCATCTATTTAAGCTCCACTTTCACAACATGCATCTTCAACCACACACTTTGAAGCTTAAAGTTCCCATTTATAGATTGCCAAGCATTTCTAACAATGCTTTGAAAATATGCATTATCAGCCATGACATTCATAAATCTAAATGGCCTTACACCTTCTCTGTGCTCCACATTCAAATTAAAAAGCAATTATGAGTGGTTTGACACTACAGGAGCTAAGTAATGTATACAAACATCATCATACCCAACTAGCCAAGCTTGATTTACAAACCCTTTATCAATTCTGTTCATGATTCTATCCTCACCTGTATTAGTATTGGACCAAGAATAAAACAAGCCAGTGCTTTTAGCTTCTAGCACTCTTGAAGTTAATAGGAAATCCACAAAGTCACCTGTTTCAGCATTAGTGACTAGGGTACCATTTAACCTATCTTATGAATGGCAGACAACATTGAAGTCCTCTATCACTATCAGTGGTAGTTAACCATGAACATGGTGCTGCAGCCCACTCCCCAATGCTCTTCTATCCACAATAGAGTGCAGGCCATATACTGCCACTAGTTGAAAGTGATGTCTCCCACTTTGCACATTACACACCATAAAGTGTTCTTGCACATTAATAAGGTGCACATTCACATTTAAATGCTGCCACCCTATCCATATTCTCCCTCTAGGAGAATGACTATAGTTGCAAAATAGCTCCAATCTTTACCAAACTCTTCTACACTTCCACATTTTGACACCTATCTTTAGTGTCAAATAGAGCATAGACCTCCCTCTTCTGAGAGAATAAGAAAGCCTTGACCTCTTGTATTTTAAAGTGATAATTCATTCCTCTCATATTCCATGATGTACAAATCATCATGACAAATAAGGGTTTGGTCCCTTAGCTGCCCCAGCTCCAACTAAGACTCTACTTTCAGACAATTCATAGCTAACTGAGATTCTTGCAGCTTGAATTGCTACTTGTTTCCCTTTTTCCTTAGATTTTCTAGTTACCACCTTCCAGATAACCTCTTCCACCGACATCTGCCTTTGAGTAGGAGCTATTGGCATAACCACATGGGTCACATTATCAGGTGGGGGAGTACTAGGTACCTCATGAGAAGGTCCTACACCCTCTCCCTTCCCAATAGCAACCTTTAAAGCATCACTAATGTCAGGGTCAGGAATAACTATACTAGGAGCCTTCAAAATCTCAGTTGAGCCTTTAACCACCCACTTCTTGTTAGCCTTAGATGGCCTGTGCTCATTAACATTCGTTCTCTCACAAGAGTGCCCAACTTGTTGAGACTTTTGACAAAAGGGAGGTAACCAATCATAGATTAGTTTTTGCTTAAAAATAACACCATTTGGATCTGCAATACCTATATCAGTAGGAATCTTAGTTGTTACATCCATCTCAACCATTATCCTAGCAACTGAGATCCTCAACTACTTAGTTGTATACTCATCAGCATACACAGGAACCCCCATTGCGCTCTCAATCCTGCTTAGGGACTTAGGACTCCAGCAATACAATGTAAGGTTAGGAAGCTTAATCTATATAGGAATCCTCTTTAGCACCTCTTTGTGAAAATTAAAATTAGGGGCCCATTGTTTTACTAGTCATGGCTTTCCCATAAAACAAGTGAGGACCTAAATACAATAGTGCATCTCTATCCTCGCTTGAGTCCATTTTCACCATATGGTATCCCTCATCATGTTTAAACACCTTAGGTTCAGTTTTAGGAGCCCATTGAGACTTATAGTAGTTAGTAATGGCCATCATATGAGGGTTTTGTCCTATCACATAAATAATAAGAGCATTTTCCCAATTTTCAGTCATTTTATTTACATCATTCTTCACTAATTCAGCCACCGATTCACCATTCACCATCATTGGAGCAACAAAATTTGAAGTCATACCTTTATTAGAGATTTTACTCTATGTAAAACCTTCCCAGTTGTTGTGAGCCTCCTCTACCAACGTCATCGGCTTTACTGCAGCAGCAGCCACTAGAATAGTAACCTCAGGAGCCGGTATTCAGTCTCAAGCAACCGGGTTACTGTTCCATTGCCTTTAGTGTATTGTGCGCCCATAATATTTCTTTGAGAGATCGTATTCTATTTACTAATACTTATAGTCCCCGTCGCTAGATCACCAGCACCGGGGTTTTCTTTTTTCGGCCCATCCTACTGCCAGGTGCACAATAGCAAGTCACCTTATCATGCGCCTAGAAAGAGTTTTGGGGGAGAAAGTTCCTATGATAATAATTTTTTAAAAGAAACCTTAAAATAATCTAAACTAACTTGTCAGACTAAGGAAAAAAAACATTATTTTTCACAACATTTGAGAATAATACCCCATATTCAATCATCTCGCAACATCAAAAATTAATCTAATTTCTCCTCCATTTGCAAAAGCTAATACCCCAAAATCCTTAAAGAATCGAAATCATCATCATTATCAACAAAAGCGTTCTTGTTGAGATTGAGAAAATGGGTAAAAATGGAGGCGTGATAGTTCTTGGGGTGGAGAATGGAAGTGCCAGCTTTGAAAATGTGGTTGGCAATGGTGATGGTGGACATTTTCATTAATCTACATCACTCTCCTCTCTAAACTCCCTCTTTTTTAATGGAAGCGCCAATATTGAAATAGTTCTTGGGGTGGAGAATAGAAGTGCCAGCATTTAAAAATTGTCTTCGTTTTTAATTATCATTAGTGTATTAGTTTTAGGAATCTTATTTTATTATCATTAATGTCATATTGAGTAAGAAAATAATAATTCAAGGCCACCATATGTAACTATAATTTATTTTGGCTACCATGTGTAATTTTAAATAATAGCGCTATCGTATGCAATTTCCCATAAATAGTTTGATTCCTCCATGAAATTAGATTGATTTTCCATAACTTATATGAATATCATAATATTATGCTATAGCACATATATATTTTCCAGTTAACCCGTGATTGAAGGCAATTGTTAACTATGAAGCACTCCAAACTTACCCCTAGAAAGCACTCTAACTTTTGCCTAACAAATATAGAATGTTGTTCTAACTTATACATAGAAACACAAATCTTTTTTTTGGTAAAATGTAAGCAGTATTACTAGAAAAAAGCAACAAAGTGCCACCAAAACAACCTAATCTAGCTCTCACAACACCAAGAGAGCAAAAACAACATCATTCTAACAACAAAACATCACACTACCCCTACTTACTCCTCATTACACAGACTACTAAATTAAACCACTCTCGATCACCTATATACACCATTTATTGAGAATTCTAATCTATTCCTTACTCTAATACACATTTCTGCTTTAATTTGGTTAATTATAATCTCAGGTCTCAAAACTGCTCCCTGCCACTAAGAATGATTCATGGCTTTCCATATATAGTACACTGTGGCATCTAAACTTGCATAACACAATTTTTGTTGCATCTTAGATATGTATTTCCTACCCCACTTTCTTCATTTCGTATACAGATTCACTTGAGGTATGTATATAATCTAAAACCAGTTCATAAATACCTCTACACACTTGATCACTGAAAGATCACTGTAAATACAAGTGCCTGCTAGAATCAGATCCATTATTGCAAATCAGATATTTAGTGTTAGGACAAACACCTGCTTGTTGTAATCTCTCACTTGTTTCAAGCTTCCCCAAAGTTGCTAACCATGAAATGAAAGCATGCTTGATAATATTTGCTTTTCTCCGAACCTAATGGTACCAATCAACTTTTTCCAGCACCCCTGCTAACCATTTACTTGATTGTATAACTTTTGATCCCATCTAACCACTGATTTTGAGTATAAGTCTGCTTGAAGTAATACTTCACCTTGCAAATAAGTTTCCAACCCGAACTTGCATTTCTTAGAGCTTCTTAATCCCACCAAGCTATATCTTTAATATAAACAATGTGGATCCATTTGATCCAAAGCACATCTTCTTTTTGAGCAATCTGCCACACATACTTACTTATAGCAGCTTTATTCCACTTTATATAATCCCTCACTCCCAAGCCCGCTATTTTCTTTGGTTTACAAACCTACTCCTAAGATAGAGTAGGAGGGTTGTACACAAAAGGAGGTTTAATTTGTGAATATGAACACTTAAAAGCACAACATTAACTAAGACATGTCTAGCTGCATATCACAAATTTCTAGAGACCATTACAATATACTTTTGACAATCCTATCCACAAGCAAATCACAATCAGCCACATTTAATAATCTAGTAGAAATCGGGACACCTAAATACCTCAAATGGAAAAGGTATCTCTTGTAGACCTAATGACTTACAGAACTCTTTGTTGTATGTCTTCTTTTACATTCCCAAAATACATTGTTGTTTGATCTTTATTAGCATGCAAGCCAAAAGTTTGGGAGGAGGCTTTAATTTCAAAGCTTTCACCATCAACATAACCGAACTGACATCACCTTTACAAAACATCATCAAGTTACCAACAAAACCAAATGAGTAAGATTCATAGCAGCACATCTATGATGAAATGTATAGCCCGTTTTCCTACTCATTTTCTTGAGTATTCTAGAAAAATACTCCATACCACCACAAAAATTAAAGGGGAAATCGGGTGTCCTTGCTTGAGCTCTTTTTTTCCCTTTGAAGAATCCACAAATATTGCCATTAATATTGAGAAAAAAAAGGAGGGAGTAGTGATACAATTCATTACCCACTTAATGAATTGAGATGGAAAATGTAACTTGCACAACAACTCTTCAATAAAAATCTAATGCATAGAGTCATAAGTTTTTCTCAAATCCACCTCCATTATGAATCTAGCTGGTAAACTCTTGCTTTTGTATTGCTTCAGCATATCTTGACAAATAATAATGTTATGCATAATCATCCTCTTTTTAAAAAATGCACTCTAAATCTGATCCACAATACTAGGAAGCACCAACTTCAATCTTTTGCACGACATCTTAGAAATCACCTCACAAATCACATTGTAATAGGCAATCGGCATGAATTGAGTAACATTCTCTGGTTGCTCACATTTTGGGATAAAACACAATGTAGTGCAATTGAACTATTTCCAAAAATTTCCAGATTGAAAAAATCTAAGAAAGCATTCAAAACATCATTTCCTATACAAGGCTAAGGTGTCTTGAAGAAACCATCAAAATAACCATCAGGGCATGTTGCTTTAGTTTCATTTATGTCAAACATAGCCCTTCTCACATCCTCTCCTGTGAAAGGAGCACACAAATCATGTTATTGCTCCAAAGTCACTAGAGGACCTTCATTCACAACACTAGCACTCACGTGTCTCACATTCACATTAGCGGTACCTAAAAACCTTCAAAGTAATGAATAAGAACTTTTGGGATATTATCTCAAATAACCCTGACATATAGGCCTTTTTCCCAAATAACCCTGACATATATTTTTTTTCCCAGATGACCCTAAACTTGTATTTTGTCATTAAACCTAAAGGGATATCTAACGGTGTTAACTTTTTTTTAATTAAACCATATTACCTCTCTTGTTCTTCATCTTCTTCCCTCTCTTGTTATTCGTCTCCACACTACCATCACCAAAAACTGCACAAAATTCGAACCCTAAACAGCCCCAAATCGAACACAAAAGGCCCCATATTCGAACAACCCAAAATTAGCAGGAGATTCGACCAAAAATCTAGGCATATTCGACTCTAAAATTTGGGCAACAATCGAGCATAATTCAAGCCCCAAAAATCTGGGCAACTTTCTTTCCTCTTTTTTTTTTTTTTTTGTTGCTGCTGCCACAAGCTTTTGTTGGTTTGAAATATGGGCAACAATCGAGCAACATCTTCTTTTTCCCCCACCTTTCGACCACCACCGATGAACCCAACATCATCTTCTTTTTCCTCCACCTTTCCACCACCACCGACGAACCCCGCGTGCACCACTGCACACCACCACCTGCTCTTCTGCTTGCCGCCCTTCGCCGCCGTGAACCGCTGCCCATCCACCAGCCCTCCCGTCGCCGCTTCAAAGACCCACATTTTCTCCCTCCTCTGCGTGTGTGTGAGTTGCGTTTGGGTAAGTTTGGGGGGGGGGCGCTTCAATGGACAACAATTGGGAATATGCCTGTTGGACAAATTGGTTATTGTGCTATGTAAATTTCCTTGTAAGTCAAACAATCGGGCCTTTGTTTCTTCATAGGCGGTGTTCTCAACATCATTTTCTCTCTCTCCTCTCTTACTTTTGTTTCTGTGATATTGCAGTGATAATAGGGTTTAAACTCTAGTATATTTGCAGATTACAAATTGCAAAATTGGAGTGAGTTGCTCTTCTTCTTTGACACACCAGCAATTTTAATTGAAATGCGCCAAATTTGCTGCTCCAGTTTGATTCGGTTTATGGTGAATTTAACAGTGGATGAAAGTATTGATTGAATATAGTAAACTAGCTTTTTGGTTTGAATTTACAAGAGAGAGAAAGAGATGAGTTTGGGAAGAACAAGAGAGAGAAAGAGATGAGCTTGGGTCTTTTTTTTTTTTTTAAAAAAAGGCAGTAAGTATTTTAGTTTGAAAATAGTTAACGCCGTTAACAATTCCGTTAGGTTTAATGACAAAATACAAGATTAGGGTCATCTGGGAAAAAAATATATGTCAGGTTTATTTGGGAAAAAGGCCTATATGTCAGGATTATTAGAGATAATATCCCAAAACTTTTTCAATACCTTTAACATCTTGCATTCCCCTGATAAGTTTTTAATTTTATAAATCTGATTATACAATCTTCTCTCCCTCAAATAGGCATGAAAAGTATATAGTATTCTATCCCCTCCTTTCAACCACTCATTTTTTACCTTCTATCTCAAAAAGCACATTCTAGCTTTGTTAAGCCTATTATTCTCCTGCCTATAGCCATCTCTTCTTGCTTATGTATCTCTACAATAAGAGGATGATTATGAATTTCAGCTTGTACCTCAATTAGCTTTGTAAAAGTCGTTATAGTTTCAGACTCTATATTAGAGAATTTGTCTTTTTTCAACTATTTAAGAGTAGTCTTCAACCTCTTAATTTTAACAATAAGCCTATACATAGGCACACGCCAACTTTCCTGCACTCTACTTATAAAATCATCAGCTAACCCCCACATGTTGCGATACTCGAAGGGCTAAGTTTTGTTCAGAACAATATTATCCAACTTAATAATGCAAGGACTATAATCTAAGATACTCTCAAGTAGAAATGTAGCACTAGTAGCTTCAAAACTCATATGCCATTCTCCATTACTCAACACCCTTTTAATCTTTTAAAACACCTTATGCTTACCCTTTTGCTTGTTTCGCCATATGAAAAAGGACCATTGCCTCCAATTTCATGAAAGTTGCAATCCCTAACACATTGCCTAAAATTAGTACCTTCCTCCAAATTTAGGATATTTTTGAAGTCCCCCACAACAAACCTAAGCACCATGAATCTTGTTACTAACACCCACCAAATCCCTTCACAAAGCCTCTCTATCTTCGGGATTATTAAAAAGGACCACTAGTTTTGTGTAACATTTCACAATGAATATGTTGAGCAGCTGACTCACAAATATTGACAACAAATACATTTGCATATGAAACCAACCAAATTCTCCCACATACTGATAGTTAGTCATTATAGAACAACCTAGACTTACCATAAGGAAGACTTTATGAAAGTAAACATCCTTCAACCTAATCTCTAGAAACCCAAATAACCTTGTATTATAATGAGACAAAATATTCTCTACCTCACTATGTTTCTAAAGGATATTTAGGCCTCTAACATTCCATATATCAATGCTATCCATGAAGTAAAACAACTACCTCCTTGTCATGCAACTCCTTCTCCTCTTCTTGGTCTTGCCCTAACTCTGGTCTAGATATATCAACATGCCGAGCCTCTCCCTTATAAACATGCTTATCCCCCACATTCTGCATTGCATCCAGCTTATCAGATATTTCTATTGAAACCTGACTGGTCTGTACTTCATGCTGAGTTGTCTGTTGTTGATTCAAAACTGTCATAGGTTGCACTTGCTTTTTTCAATCCAGACTTGTCTTGGATTTACTTTGGCAAGAGTTATCTCATATTTTTTCTTCTTCTTGGATTCCTCCACATTGTGTCCAATCCCTCCATTATCACCACAGTGTATGCATTTACACTCATACTTAACCTTCTAAGTATTTTGACACCCATTTCATTAACAAATTGTACTTCATATGGATACAATAATGGCTTCATATTAACTTCCACCAAAATTCTAGCAAATTCAATAATATCTTTCTGAGTTGTAGCCCTATTAATGCGTATAGGTTTTCTAACAAGACTTGTTATCTTATTTAATGCACTCTGACCCCAATACTTCAAAGGAAGATCAGACAATCTAATCCATGTTGGACCAACCTTAAATGTTTATGAAAGAAGGTCTACATTTGGAGTCCAACTTTTCATAATAAGGCCTTTTTGTCATACATAATCGGGCCAACATCCGTTGCTTTTAGTTTTCCTTCCTCATTGCGAAATCTCACCACAAACACACCATTATTATTCATGACAACCTAGTCAATTCCAACACTAGTGGAAAAAACCTCATCTGTCACTTAGTAACAGATGCGGTTTTTACAAAACCGCATCAGAAAATCAATTAAAAAAATGGGAAGGAATGTTGGGAGAAAAATCTGATGCGGTCCTCATGTGGACCGTATTAGATTAAAAAACTGATGCGGTTTTGTTTACAATCTGATGCGGTTTGGTGGACCGCATCAGATTATCTTATTTTTTCTATAAAAAAACGGAAGATTGAAGTCTGGCCCATGTTCCTTATCTGCGTGCGTGGCCCATGTTCCATCCATATGAATCCAGCCCACTCTCCTCTTCCCTCAACTCTCAAAATGAAGGCCCAACATTTCCTTATAACTCCCAACCATACCCGGCCCTCTCTCTCTCCTCCCTAAAAAAATATCAAACCCTAACTCTCTCCCCTCTCTCTCTCAACTCCACTCCTCCCTAACTCTAGCATCTCACTCAACCACCACTCCCTCTCTTAAGCGCCCACTCTCAATTGCAATTGCACGTTTTCTTCGTCATTTCTTCGTCGTTTTCTTCGATCTACGCAATTGCTAATCGTTTTCTTCGTCGTTTTCTTCGATCTACGCAATTGCTCGTTGTTTTCTACAATATACGCAATTGCTCGTCGTTTCTTCGCGTTTCCGACACGAACCGCCACCAACCGCCACGAGCTGTGCAAGTGAAGCGAACTTTTCGGCTGCGCAACCAACATCCCCTTTATTTTCGTCGTTTCCGGCAAGTCTTAGTAATTTACTTTTTTTTTTTTTTGCAGTTATAGATCTAGTTTTTTTTAAGTTTTTTCTTTCGTTTTTTTTGGTTTTTTATTTCTTTTTTTCTTTCGTTTTTGCAATTATAGTTCATTTCTAATTTACGATTTTTTTGCAATTATAGATCTAGTTTTTTTTTTTGTAATTTTCGTTCATTTTCTGTAATTTACATTTCTAGTTAGATCTAGTTCGTTTTTTTTTGTAATTATCGTTCAGTTTATGTAATTTACGTTTTTTTAGTTAGATTTAGTTTTTTTATTTCGTTAATTTTCAATATTGAATCTGAAGTAATTGCTTTTCGTGTTTCTTGTAATTCAACACTATACTAGTTTTTTTCAGTTACTTTTATAATTGATGCTAAAAATAATACGAAGATTTGTTAGGTTTTATTTCGTTTTTTTAGATTTTGTTGGGTTTTGGTTGTGTAACTTGGTTATAATACCTTGTGTGGTCTTGTTGGTACAGCGCATAAGCTTGCAACTCTGCAGTGCAGAGTTGCAGTGCTTTTTTTCGGTTTTTTTCACCAGGTACCCCTGTAATTTTTCAAAATTCATGGGGTACCCCTGCTGTTAAACAAATGCACCAGGTACCCTTACTTTAGAAATTAAATGTACGAAATGCCCTTAATGACTAGCGGTGTCAAGTTTCAGTTAGTCATTAGGGTTAATTAACCCCTCTAACCCTGATTAAACCCTAATTAAACCCTCTAACCCTAACCCTAAAACCCAAACTCTAACCCCTAACCCTCTAACACCTCACCCCCACCCTAAACCCTAGCCCTAACTACCCAACCACCATAACCCCCATCTACCCTCCCCCCACCCCCACCCCCGTAGCCGCCCTTCCCCCACCCCCGCAGCCAGCCCCTCACCCCACCCTCCCACCACCCCCACTCCGTCGAATTCCCCCACCCTCCCCCCCCCCCGTCGAATCCCCCTCCCCTCATCCACCCCCACCCTCCCGCAGCTCCCCACCCCGTCGAATTCCCCCCCCCCGTCGAATCCCCCCCCCCCGTCGAATCTCCCCCCCCCCCCGTCGAATGCCCCCTCCCCTCCTCCACCCCCACCCTCCCGCAGCCTCCCCCACCTTGTCGAATTCCCCCACCCCCGTCGAATCCCCCTCCCCTTCTCCACCCCCACCCTCCCGCAGCCTCCCCACCCCCGTCGAATTCCCCCACCCCGTTAAATCCCCCTCTCCTCCCCCCCCCCACCCTCCAGCAGCTCCCCCACCCTGTCGAATCTCCCTCCCCACCCCCCCTTCGCCCTTCATCGAAGCCCACCCCCTCCCCCCTCCCCACACCTCGCACCCCATTCGCGCCCGCATCGAAGTGCCACCCCCCCCGTATTCAACAATGGCGTGTAGGGTTTTCCCCATATTTCACTCTCTTTCCTTCGTAAAGGGTTTTCCCCATATTTCAACAATGGCATGCGGGGGTTAGGGTAAAGGGTGGGGGGAAGGGTTGCGGTAGTAGGGGAGGGATGGGGGGTTGGGGTAGGGGGCGGGGGAAGGGTTGCGGTAGTGGGGGAGGGATGGGGGTTGCGGGGGGGAGGAAGGTTGCGAGGAGTGGGGGTGGGTTGTGGGGGTGGGGGGAAGGGTTGCGGTAGTAGGGGAGGGATGGGGGTTGGGGTAGGGGCGGGGAAGGGCTCGCGGTAGTGGGGGAGGGATGGGGGTTGCGGGGGTGGAGGAAGGTTGCGAGGGTGGGGGTGGGGTGGGCTAGGGGTGGGGGGGGGGGGTGGCTAGGTGGTTAGGGTTAGGGGTTAAGGTTAGGGTTTTGGGGTGAGGTTTAGATTAGAGGGTTAATTAGGGTTAGAGGGGTTATGGGGGTTAATTAGGGTTAATGACTAACGGAAACTTAACACCGTTAGTCATTAAGGGCATTTCGTGCATTTTACCCCCAAAGTAAGGGTACCTGGTGCATTTGTTTAAAAGCAGGGGTACCCCATGAATTTTGAAAAACTACAGGGGTACCTGGTGAAAAAACCGTTTTTTCTAATTAATAAATGCTATAATCTGATGCGGTCATAGATCGCATTCGATGCTATAATCTGATGCCGTCATGGACTGCATCAGTTAATTTTCTTAATCTGCTGTGGGCCCATCTGATGCGGACCAAAACCGCATCAGTAAGCCCGATTTTGACCGCATCAGATGGGCTTTTTTCCACTAGTGCAAATTTCCCCCAAATACGGCGGACAAACCCATTAACAAACATATATGGTGGTTTCACACCTAACAAATAATCGTTGACTCCTAGTTTTCAATTTCATCTTCAACGTCATCATCAGTGATTATAAACCCAGCATTACATCCATTAAAATTTGCATTCCTATTAGATTGAGTTAGATCAATCCTTGCCTCTCTAATAGTCTCAAACAAATTCTGTCTCCAAATTGTATTATTTCCGGGATTACTAGCTAATTGTTGCATAGGATTTGCTGAATGATTCACATGATTCGCATTAGATTGTCTCAATGGAGATCTGATGGAAGCAATCCAATTATCCACCTGAGATTGTGCAGCCTCAAAATTCGTTTTGTCCAAATATGATGCATTCAAATCCAGAGAAACATTCGATTCATCATTCTTTTTTCTCTTTCGATGTCCAACTCATCGCAGCCACATCCGTAATTTTTTTTTTTGCATCTATAGTTTGAGGTTTCTTCACAAACTTTACTGGTTGTTTCAATTTTTATTTTTGCACCATTTCCTTTCTTTGATCCCTTACTATGGATCCAACAGTTGCTGAGGACAAAATCAGAAAACAATGGGACAATATCTTGTTGTATTTTTTGGAAACATAAACTTAGTTCCCTAACGTTAGAGTGTCTTCCAGTGGTTTATGAAAATCATATTACTACCTCCGTCCCATAATAGTATGAACACTTTTCTTTTATGTTTGTCCCAAATTAGTTTGAACACTTCCATTCTTGGCATGGTCCCACAATTAATATATTATTTCTTTTACACATCTTTGGCCCACACTCTACCTTTTATCAATAAAAAGTTACCCAACTTTCTCTCTCCTCTAATAAAAAATACCCCACCAATTCCTATTACATCTACTTTTTAAATAAAATAACATTTGATAGCCACACCACAACTTATCACATTAAGCTACGTGTCCCAACAAGTGTTCAGATCTTTCTGGGACGGAGGGAGTATATTATATGTAGAAGATTATATACTCCGTCATCCTTCTTCTCAATAATCACCTTTAGTTAGGGCTGGCAATCAGGTCGGGTTGGGTCAATTTCAGGTCACTTACCCCTAACTCAAACCCGACCTGATTCTAATTTCAGGTTGAAAATCATAACAAAAACCCGACCTTACCGATTTTGGGTTGACCCGAAACCAACCCAAAATGGCCTGAAATGAAATTCAACTATACACGCTAGGTTATGAAAGTATGGGTTAATGACTTGAAATGAAATTTAGGTGATCCAAGAAATGGGATTGGTCCAATACAAATAAGAATAACAAAAGATAGGCTGTATAAGTTATGAAAGTCTGTATTAATTTCAAATCGACCCGACCTGAAAATAATCCGACTTCTAAATCTGGTTATTCGGGTTATTTTCAGGTTCAAAAAGTCAACCCGAATCTAACCCATTATATTTTCAGGTCGGGTTGGGTCGACCCATTTTTTATTTCAGGTCGAAAATCTCAACCCAAACCCGGAATTTTCAGGTCAGTTTCAGGTCGGGTTATCGGGTTGGACCAACTTTTGCCAACCCTACCTTTAGTTTCACATAATTCGCCAGCTTGAATACCAAATAAAGTAAGGAAAGACGACATGTAAAGTTGGGGGATTGCCTTTAGCTTCAAATTTAACAGAATCTTATAAAAGATAAAGAAGATTTTAAATTGTCGAAAATTGATGTTTTTCTATGTAGATTCAAGGAAGAAAGATTGAGATCAAGAACTATGTTAGATGCTTTTATTAAAAGAATAGGAAATTCAGTGGAATAGATGAGAGGATGTGTGTGGGCCGTGAAGATAGCTTTTGTAGAGAAGATGATATTTCTTACCTATTTTTTGTGTTTAAATAGAGTATGATTTAGGGGAATAACATATGGGACAAGTTTAAAGGGAAAGCATGTTTAGCAGTAAATTGACGAAATTATCTAAAAGACACACTTAATCTAAAAGTTTTTTTTTAAAATAAATATAAAATATTGATAAGTTAACTACACCATAAAGATAACAGATATTAGTAAATACGTCATACGTTCTAAAATAAAAAAATAAAAACTTTTAGACGTGACACAGAAACTAAGGAGAGGAGAAAGACATAGAGAAATAAAAGTAGGGACTCATCTATTTAATGACGTTAGACACAGAGAGAATTAATTGCAAAATAAAGTCACATTTCATTTATTTTGAAAATTTCATTTGTTTTAGAACGAATGAATTTTATTTAATTCAATTTTATATTATCGAAGATTTCCAAAATAATTTCTTTATCCTCAAATAAACTTTATTGGAATGTAAAAATTTGGGTATTCATGCATAAATAGATGAGCTAGCATTCCTAAGGAGAAATTATTGCCAACATTATATGAATATATCTCTATTATATAAGCCTACGGAGGAGGTGTCCTTTGAAATGACTAGAATACCATATTATAATTTGAAACAAAATTTTCTTTTTATAAAAAATTAACAAATGAGAATCAATACAACTTGCCATATGAGTAAGTAAAAAATGGAATATGCAATCACCATTAATAACTTGACAAAATTGATTGAAACAATCAATTCACGAAATTAATTGGAATCTTTCAACCAAAAAAAAAGTTAGCGATATATCGTGACAACATAATACTTCATATTTACAAAGTTCAAACAATATGGTTTATTAACATTTATAATTGTTAAAGAACTATACTAAAATCTCTAAAAGGAATTATTAAATCATCGAAAAAAAAATTCAGTGATGGTATTGAATAGTTCAAAATCAATCACCTTCAATCAAAAAGATAATAACATCTACAAAAGAATCTCAATAATTTACATCACTACTGTTTCGTCCTCTACTTGTCCAACAAGTCAGCTGTAGGCTGAGCTTTCTTGTCTCGCTAGTAAACGAGTTCCCTTAGATGCTCTTCAGCTGGAGACTTGTACAACAATGCCTGAATCAGCTTAGTCCTTAGCCTGGGCTTCGTTCCCGAACCTGTAAAAAGGAACCCACCCTGGTGGTTTGGGTAGTGGTTCCCCCTCCGAAGCTTAAGTCAGATATTAGGAGTTGTAAGAGAAAGTATAGATAGAGAAAGAAAGTAAGAGTATTTTTTCAGAGTAACTTTGCACTGTTTGCATTGAATGCCTTTTCTCCTGATTTATGGGGTATTTATAGTGATTAGATGACAGCTATACTTAAAATCTGCCCTACAATAGTGGCCTATGATTGGCTGAGGAATCAGATCATGACACGTGGCAGGCCATGATTTGTGAGGGTTTAACAACCACTCTCATGCAGCCACCTCACAGGGCTAGGCTCTGACTTCCTTTTGGGCCAGAAAAGCAGCCTTTTATCCCAACTGAGTATAACCCAAAGGGTAGACCTTCCTTCTCTACTCACTAGGGAAGGACACGTGTACGGCTCTGATGAGCCCAAGTGTCTTTAAAGGAACCGTAGATGTTAGGCTACAACATTTGCCCCTGAAAGGGTTTTTACTGTCGGCCCATCTGACGGTTAAGGCCCTTTTACCCAAGGTAGCTTCATTTGGCCTATCTGACGGTTAAGGCTTTTACACCCAAGGTAGTTTTATTTGAAATGAAGTGACGCGCCTTTTCCTGGGTTCTACCGGTCATATCCGACCGTTGTACCCTCTCTTCGGTCATTCTTGACTGGCTCCGCAGGTTTCTTACCCTCTATAAATAACCTTGGTGTGAGAACATTTAATCATTTCACACTTCGAACGACTTTTTCTAGAGAGAGAAGCTCTGCAAATTTTCTAGAGAGAGAGAGAGATCGTCCAGCCTCAATTTTCTTCACCGAATCGTCCAGGCGCTTTAGCAGGTATCGTTTCTTTGTTCTTTTCTTCCATCTTTATTCTTTATTTTTTTCTTAGAAAATCAATAAAATGGAATCTTCTTCCTCAAATAATCTTAGCCGACCAAGAACTTGTCTTGACTCTAGAACCGATACTTCTTCTTCGGCACATTCTAGAGTTGGGCCTCTTCTGGCCGATTATATATTTTTTTTATTCTTTTGGCCGAGAAAGTCAGACGACCCAGTCTTTACCTGTGCAGGGTAATCTGGCGCGCGTCAAGCAAACGGCCCGTCTAAGATGAAAGGTAATAATCCCGTCAAATAGTTCAGATATGGAGAAATCTACTGGACGGGTGCCCGATGAGGTAAGAGAGCTTCAAAGTGCTGAGGCTTTGGGCGGGCCTCCTTCCTCTGACCATAACTTAGAAGACTCCGAAATAAACCCTGAGGCCAGTCCTTCTGGCAGGGACGTCAATATGGAGGAAATCATCGAAGGGAATAATGGCAGTGAATCTGAGCTGCCGAAGAGTCAGACGAGGCCTCCACTACCTTGTTGGAAATTAGAAGACGCTTAGGTCCCCTTTCTGACCCGGGTTTCATTTAAGTTAATCGCAAATGGTTAGAGAAAATAGGACCAGACCATAGTTATCTCTCGTCCTATATGCCTATGTCAGGCTTCTCCTTCGTCATCCCAAATAAGGACGCGACGATACTGAGCGCCCCAAAGAACCACTTCGCCGTCTACAAACTGGCCCTGGACGCGGGGTTAAGGTTCCCTCTCCACGAATTCATAGAACAAGTACTGAATTACTACAACATCGGCCACAATCAATTAGCTCCAAACGCTTGGCACAACGTCTTGACGTTCATTGCCGTCTGTGAGCTGCGCGGCCTAGCTCTTTCCCTTCAAGCCTTTACTCACATCCACTATGCAGCTAAGGTACCTGGAGCCGTGGACGGGGCATGGCTCATCATTTGTAACTGTCCAGGCTTCATGACGGCTTGGGGTAAGCCGTCAAAGATGCACGACTAGAAGGTTGACTTCATTTTCTTACGGGGAGCCAACGACTACGCCACCGAGGGCTATAGAGTTTATGATCGGTCCGTCACGAATACAGGGCGAAAACAGTCTTGGCTGGAATTGGAGGACAGCTTCGACGAAGAGGTGGTGGAGTACTTCAGAATAAAGGAGTACTCCAGGCCCGACCAACGATCTTTTAAGGGACCAACTAACTGGATACCCTTTAAAGAAATGTTTTACTATGATGATTTCCTGGTCGCTGCCAACTTGCAGTTGGCCGAGGACAGAGGTATATTTTAAGATTCTCTAAGTATAGCTTCTTCGTCCATGGACCATCGGACTAACGATCTTTCATTTCTCTTTTGCAGACTCGGCCAGAAAGCGTCTCAAGGCTTCCTGGATGGGTGATATCAGCATGTCTAAATTTACGGACAATTTGTGGAAGGAGTATGCCAAGAGCAGCGCCGAGAAAAGGGCTGAAACACTGGTATGATAAAATTTTTTTTTTTTTTTTTTTTGCATACTTCCCTTGGGCGAGAATCACCCTAAGAAGGAAAACGTCCAAGTATGGATGTCCACCTTTGGGATATTCTCGTCTAAGATGGTGAAACACTTTCTCCGGATGAGAATCACCTGAAGAAGGAAGGTGTTCATTCTTGGACGCCCACCTTCTTTGGGCCATTCTCGTCTGAGATGCCGAACGCTTTTGGACGAGTACCATTGAGACTCGTCCAAGTCGTTGTCCATTTTCTTGGACGAGGGTAACTTGAAGAAGGAAAACGTCCATGCTTGGACGGGCACCTTCTTTGGGTTATTCTCGTCTAAGGTTTTTTAATGCCTCTGGACGAGTATTCTTTGGACTCGTCCAAGTCGTTGCCCCTTTTCTTGGACGAGGGTAACTTGAAGAAGGAAAACGTCCATGCTTGGACGGGCACCTTCTTTGGGTTATTCTCGTCTGAGGTTTTTTAATGCCTCTGGACGAGTATCCTTTGGACTCGTCCAAGTCGTTGCCCCTTTTCTTGGACGAGGGTAACTTTAAGAAGGAAAACGTCCATGCTTAGAGGGGCACCTTCTTTGGGTTATTCTCGTTTGAGGTTTTTTTTAATGCCTCTGGACGAGTGTCCTTTGGACTCGTCCAAGTCGTTGCCCCTTTTCTTGGATGAGGGTAACTTGAAGAAGGAAAACGTCCATGCTTGGACGGGCACCTTCTTTGGGTTATTCTCGTCTGAGGTTTTTTAATGCCTCTGGACGAGTATCCTTTGGACTCGTCCAAGTCGTTGCCCCTTTTCTTAAACGAGGGTAACTTGAAGAAGGAAAACGTCCATGCTTGGACGGGCACCTTCTTTCGGTTTTTCTCGTCTGAATTACTTTAAGTTCAGAAACTGGACGAAGGGGTGATTTCCGTCTTCCATTGGGACGACTTCCTTCTTTGGGTGATTTTCGTCTGAATATTTGCAATTTGTTTTAGATTTTGATCTGTGGACGTCCATCATTTTAACTTCGATCATTTCTTTTAGAAAAATGCTCCTACCAACAAACTTCCACTAAGGAAGTCATCTTCGTACAAAAAGAGGCCTACAACGGCCACGGACCAGCCTCCGGCAAAAAAGCCTAAGGGCTTTACAAAAAGAAGACGGAGAAGACTACTCCGAGCGGTGGAGTTGGGGAAAAGACCATGCCTCCCCCCAAAGATAAAGTTTTTAAAGATGACGCTTCTGCTGCCGGTCCGGCTGAGGGGGAGAAGAGTTCTGACCCCATAAGTCAGTTGGACGCTTTGCCTTCTGACTTAGCTGAAGTCAGGCCAGAGTCAGCCTTGGCTCTGGTTGTTCCGGGGCATGAGGCGGCTGCTGAGAACTACCCGGGCTTCAGCGGTTCGGTGGCAAAGCTAGTGTCGCAGATGCCGCTGGCTGTTAGGACAACCTCCATCTCGTCTGGTGAGTCGTATTACCCAAATATAGTGAGGACGATGCGGGTCGGTGGACGGTCTATGAGTCCGTCCAATTGACAAGCTATCGTCTTTCCCATCAAGATAACTGACTCTCCCCCTCTTTCAGATAAGGGCAAAGGCCCAGCTCTACCCACAGCTCTTTCCACCATAGACTCGGACAAGGAGTCTTCTCCTGCTTTTGCCAAAATGTCCAAGGGAGAAAAAGATCGGCTTAAGCAGGAGCTCTTCAAATGCTACCTGAATCCTATATCAAAGGGTTAAGGGGAGCATCAGCCGGGCATGTGGGCTACATGTCCCAGCTTGCTGCTGAGGTATAACTTTCTGCCGATTTGGTTTTATACTGGTAAATTAGTGTTTGTAACTCGTCTAGCGACTTATTTTATTTTCATTGTTCCAGCTTTTTGCTCGCAGCATGCTTACTGAAGAGTGGGCCAGGGAGCTAAGAAAGGAGAATAAGCAGCTCGTCCACCTGGCTACAACGGCAGGCGACAAGGCCATCCATGATGGCTAATACACTTCATCGTCAATCTCTGGAGGCTTTGGAGAAGAGATCAGCAGATCTGGAGTCCGAAAACAAGAATTATCTTGTTACCATTAATGATCTGTTCAAGGAGCAGGTCCGTCTGAAGATGGTCATAGATGCTGTCTCGACTGATTTGAAGATTGAAAGAGATGTTGCTCTTCTTGCCGCTGTTCAGCTGAGGAGGGAGAATATTCTCCTAAGGGCGAAGACTGCCCGTCTGGAAAGGGAAGCGGCTAAGGCCTTTGATGATGCCAAGGAAAGGTTGGCTCAAGTCATTGAAACGTCTAAGGGTTGGGGCGTCAAAGCCTTTGAGATGCTGGCTGAGGAAGCTGAGGTCCCCAGCTTCGTTCGTCGTCTGGAGTATCAACAGAGTGTCCATCGTGCTATGGTATGTGCCGAGGAGCCTCCGGAGTTTTTGAACTCGGACGACGAAGCTGCGGTTGAGGGGGAGACTCCAGAAGACGACCAAGAAGTTCGTGCTGAAGACGATCCCTAATTGTACGTTTATTTTCATGTTTCTTGGCCTGTTTGCCGCTGTAGCCTTAGCTCTTCTAGTCTTAGGCTGTAATTCTTGACCAAGTATATGAAGGAGACGTTTTGCCAATTGCCTGTCTTTTATTTTCCTGAATTCTAATTTAACCAAGTATGAAATGAGCTTCGTCCTGAATGTTGGACGATCAGCACAGATGTTTGAGGAAAAAACAACATGCTTGCCTTTAGACGACTGTATATCTTTCCAAAATGTATCAAAGTAAAAGAAGAGACTCGTCCTGAACTTTTTGGACGGTCTACGAAATTTGAATAAAGTAAGCTTGCCAGTCCCGATCCTTGCCCTAGGACGGCCGATAGTCTTTACTAAATGCAGCCAAGTACAATGTGAGACTCGTCCGAGTATTTGGACAGTTTGTATAGCACAAATAGTAAAAAATTTCCTTCTTTGTCCTTGGACGATTGCGAATCCTCCCAAAAAGTATCCAAGTACTTAGTGAGACTCGTCCTGGAATTCGAGATGGTCTTCTCATTTTAGACGAGTCTTGCCCCAATGAGGAAAGCGGCCAACACATAATGGCTTCGTGGACGAGCCATGCTTTAGCCGTTTTCCTCGAGTTGGTAACACTCGTCTTGCAGTATCGAAATATCACAAAGGCATTTATTTTATAGTTCATCCTAGTTTTAGACGACCTTTTCTCTTTAGCTCGTCCTGTAGGCTTGTCTCATCCCCCCCTTCTTGGGCTAAGCTTAACCATATATGGTGGACGAGCCATAGTCTAAGAAGGAGAGCGGCCGGCGTTGGCTAGGCCTGCTGAAATTGCCGAGGACGAGCTTTAGAGACATGGTCTAACAATGTTTGCCGCCCTCCTTGAGGGAGCAACACTTGTCCGAAAGTAGTGATCCCTTACTAGGGTCTTTACTACTTAGCTGTCCGTGGATTTGAAAATTAGCAACCTTTACTAAGGGCTTATTTCTGGTCAGCCTTCTCTTAGAGACCTTGACGTTTCCCTTACTAGAGATTTGTCAATTTGATTGCCATTTATGTATTGTCAACCTTTAGGTTGTTATATTTTTGGCCGGTCTCCTCGAGGGAGTGATGTTCGGCATTGAAGTGAGTATTTTTGACGCTCTATTGTTTTTTGTTCCAAGTTATTGTCTCTTTTAGACTAGTAACTAATTTAATGCCCAAAGAGAACTAACTTTGTGGGAATAAACAAAGGCGATTATAAAGTAGGAATTGTATTATATGAATTTTGCTTGACTAAATGCCAAGATACATGTATACAATTCTTTTTTCTAGCATGTGCCGTGGCACTTTGGAATTACTACAAGCTACCAGCTAGATTCCTGACGATGAATTGAGTTAGACGTGGTACTTCTTCAGGTTATCTGAGTTCCAAGTGTGCTGTATAACTCGTCCATCCAGATCTTGGAGACGAAAAGTTCCACTGCGTACCTGCTGGATAATCAGATAAGGTCCTTCCCAATTTGGTGTTAGCTTCCCCATCTCTTTAGCTCGTCCAACCGCCTCCATCTTCCTTAGGACCAAATCCCCCACCTTGAGTGGTCGTCTAGCGACTCTCTTGTTAAAGTTCCGAGCCATTCGCAACTTGTACAATTGCATTCTTAGCAAGGCATTTCCCCTGACTTCTGGTACTTGATCCAAAGCCGTGCGCAATGCTGCCCAGTTGGCATCTTCTGTGTACAACATAACTCGCAGGGTGGGTTCTTCGATTTCAATGGGCAAGACGGCTTCAGTGCCATAAACTAACATGAAGGGTGTCTCCCCTGTAGAATTTTTGGCAGTTGTTCTGATGCACCATAACACTAGCTGTAGTTCTTCAACCCATTGTCCCTTGGCATTATCCAACTTTCTTTTGATTCCATTAGATAGAATCTTGTTGAAGGACTCCACTTCCCCATTGGCCTGTGGGTGGGCGACGGCAGCGAAGTGAGCCTTGATTTCTCGTTCTGCCAACCAATCTTTTAGTTTAGGTGTTTCAAACTGCGGGCCATTATCAAAGACGATGGATTGTGGCATGCCAAAACGAGTTATAATGTTTTTCCAAATAAAGCCCTTGACGTCGTTTGTTGTTATACCTCGCATGGCTTCAGCCTCTATCCATTTGGTGAAGTAGTCCACAGCCACTATCACAAACTTCTTTTGCCCGGCGGCCACAGGGAAAGGTCCTAGAATATCCATGCCCCATTTTGCAAAAGGCAGAGGGAACAAGATAGGAGTTAGGTAGTTGGACGGCTTCTGATGTAAATTTCCGTGCTTCTGACAACTGTCGCACTTTTTTGCATAGACGAGGGCATCTTCCTTTAGGGTAGGCCAGTAATATCCCGTCCTTAAAGCCTTTTCTCCCAATGCTCTTCCCCCAATGTGAGATACACAAGCTCCTTCATGGAGTTCCTTCAGGACCTCTAATCCTTCTTCCCTGGTGATGCACTTAAGGAGAGGACGATTGAATGACCTCTTGTAAAGAGTCTCATCCCATAACTCAAACCACTTGTCTCTAGCCTTCACATACTTAGCCTCTACAGGGTCAGAAGGCAATCGTCCCGTCTTCTTGTATTTTATGATAGGCTCCATCCAGACTGCTCCTCGGCTAAGAAACATAATCTGCTCTTGGTCAATGCTCTTTTTGAGTTTGACTTCCCAAAACACTATTCTTGGCACATCACCTTCAGCCGAGCTGGCCAATTTAGAGAGAGCATCTGCTTGATGATTTTCTGACCTTGGCACTTGGTCGAGAACAAATCGTTTCAAAGGCTCAATCTCATCTTTGATCAGATGCATATATTTGCTCATCGATGCTTCTTTACATTCAAAATCCCCATTGACTTGACTGACGACCAAGAGCGAGTCCGATTTTGCCTCAATTTCCAAAGCTCTTGCCGCTTTACACATTTTGATTCCAGCTAGAAGTGCTTCATACTCAGCTTCGTTATTGGACGCTTGGAATTGGAACCTTAGCGCATATTCAAACTTGTCTCCTTCTGGAGATTGGCAGATGATTCCTGCCCCACATCGATTGACAGTGGACGACCCATCAACCATGAGCGTCCAATGCTTCCTTCCTTCCGCTGGATCAGATATTGGCTTTATGGTTGACCGAGTAAGTTCAACTATAAAATCTGCCAAGGTTTGCCCCTTAATGGCTTTCCTTGGTTCAAATGATATATCGAACATGTTAAGCTCAACAGCCCATTTTAGCATTCGTCCGGAAGCTTCCATCTTTTGCAGAACCTGCTTCAGAGGTTGGTCAGTATAAACGAGTATGCTGTGCGCCAAGAAGTAGGGCCTTAACTTTCGGCTGGCCATGACGAGGGCCAATCCAAACTTCTCAACTGGAGTATACCTATTTTCCGCATCCTTGAGCACATGACTCACAAAGTATATGGGGACTTGGATGGACTCTCTTTTAGCTAGCAGGACGGCACTCACAGCCTCAGTGGACACAGCCAAGTATACAAACAGTTTCTCCCCCTCAGCTGGACTGACCAACCTAGGCAGTTGCCGAAGGTGATCTTTTACTTGCTGAAGGGCTTGCTCTGCCTCTGCTGTTCATTCAAACTTGGCCTTTTTCTTGATCGTGGCGAAGAAGTGATGGCACTTGTCACCTGACTTGGACAAGAAACGTCCAAGGGCAGCCAAGCAACCCGTCAGTCGTTGGACTTCCTTTACCTTAAACGGGGATTTCATGTCTAAAATAGCTTGGATCTTCTCAGGGTTGGCTTCTATTCCCCTCTGATCTACCAAGAAGCCTAAGAACTTCCCAGACAAGACTCCAAAAACACATTTTTCGGGGTTCAATTTTAACTTGTATTTCCTAAGAGTCTCGAAAGTCTCTCTCAAATCACCAAGATGACCTTCCTCTTGCTGACTCTTAACTATCATATCATCAATATAGGCCTCCATGTTTCTTCCTAACTGTGGCTGAAAGACGGTATTGATCAATCTTTGAAAGGTGGCCGGAGCATTGTGTAGGCAGAATGGCATTCTCAACCAGCCATATAGTCCCTTCTCAGTAATGAAGGACGTTTTGTCCTGATCTTCTGACCACTTAGGGATTTGATGAAAACCTTAATAGGCGTCCATGAAGCTCAGCAAAGCATGGCCGGCCGTGAAAACTACCAGACGATCCAACTTAGGCAAAGGGAAATTGTCCTTAAGACAAGCCTTGTTGAGATCAGTGTAGTCCACACACATCCTCCAAGTGCCATTAGGCTTTGGCACCATGACCACATTTGCTATCCATTCTGGATAATGAGTTTCTCTAATGAACTTTGACTCCAACAACTTCTAAACTTCTTGGTCAACCGCCTGATTTCTTGCCGATCCTAAATGCCTTTTCTTCTAACGGACAGGTTTTAAATTTGGATCAACATTTAGTCTGTGGACGGCTATCTTTGGATCAATTCCAGGCATTTCTTCAACACAATAAGCGAACACGTCTTGAAATTCTTTCAGCAAGCTGATTAGAAGACCTCTCAAACCAGGACTGAGTGAAGACCCAATCTTGAGGGTTCTTTCTAGACGAGCTTCATCCAACAACACCTCTTCAGGAGCTTCCACAGGCTCTGGACGTTCTAATGCCAGTCCCATGATGGCCATCACTTCTTCAGACGAGGAAGACTCTTCCTTTATGGGCTCATACTTTCTTTTCTTGCTGGGAAGATGTTCAGACGTTTTCCTTGAGGGGGCAATTGGCGTCTGAGGACTCTCAATAGCCATCTCAGGCTCCTTTGCATTTTCGGACGCCTTCCTTTCTCCAGCCACCTTCGTCTTATCTTTCCCAATTTCAGACGTTTTCCGTTCGCCACCGATCTTCGTCTGGTCCTCATTGCCTGCTTTCAATGACGATGGCTTGAGGGTGGTTAAGTAGCATTCCCTAGCCGCCTGCTGGTCTCCATACAAGGAGCCAATCTTGCCATCATCACACTCATACTTCATAAGCATCAAATGAGTTACTATTACAGCTTTTTACGTGATTCAAAGTTGGTCGTCCGAGTATGACATTGTAGGCTGTCAAATCTCGGACAACCAAGAACTTGATGAGCAAAGTCCGCGAGGCCTCCTTCTCTCCAACTCGGACGGGCAACGTGACTGTTCCCATTGGATGGATGACTCCTCCCCCAAACCCTATGATGGGATGATGGACTGGGATCAAGTTCTTTTCATCAAATTTCAATCTGGACAAGCAATCAGCACTAATGATGTCTGTCGAGCTTCCAGTGTCAATCAGAATTCTTCTCACTCTCAAGTTTGCTATTTTCATTTCTACAACCAAAGGGTCATCATGGGGGGTCCTCAACTTACCCCGATCCTGCTCACTAACCACCACTTTTGGGAAAGGCTCGGCCTTGGACGGATTGGTCAATAAGACTTGGTCGATCGAGTTCCCTGAGGTAGTTTTTGTGTCCTCTATTGGTTGGCCCTCCGGCAGCAAATCCTCCTGAGATAACGAGGACTACATCCTCGTCAGTGCTTTCATTCTCCTTCTTCTTTCTTTGACGATCATCTCTCCTTTGAAGCTTCTTTCCCCCTTGGGGTAAGTATGAATTCATCTTTCCTTTTCGAGCTAGATCCTCCAAGGCTCTCTTAACGTGTTTACATTCATTTGTTTCATGACTGCAGTATGACAATACTTGTTCTTATCCCTATTCATGTAAGGAGACTTCATCTCAGCTGGAGCCTTCAGCTCATATTGGTCCTTTATCTCCATGAGAATGGAGTATTGGTCCTTGCTGAATTCGATGGGGTTGGATGAAGAAGGCTCAGATTCTTTTCTCTTGATTCTTCCCCTGGACGAAGTAGTGGCGGAGGTTATGGCCCAAGTCTCAGCCTTTTTGGGGTTGCACTTCTTTAGCTGAGCAACCTCTTCAGGCTTCTTGGACTCTGGATGCTTTGCCTCCGCACATACTTCAGTTGCATGTATAAAGGCTTCAACTTCTTTTAAGGCCTTGGCAAGAATATTGATCTTCTTCTTCAAAAGGTCAAACTTAAAACTTCCTAGCCTCAGTCCCTTGATAAAGGCGTCAAAGGCCACTCCGGCATTGAGATCTTGAATTTGAAGGGCTTCCAGATTGAATCTCTTAACAAAACTCCTAAGAGCTTCTTTTGGTCCTTGGACGACCTTGCCCAAGTGCATGCTTGTCTTTTGTTCTTGACGATTTGAAACGAAATGACTGGTAAATAAGACACTGAGTTCGGTGAAATTGTTGACTGAATTGGGGGGGGGGAGATTATTGAACCACTTCTGAGCTACACCCTTCAAGGTAGCCGGGAAATTCTTACACCAAGTAGCGTTGTCCACTCCTTGGACGTACATCTGATGCTTGTAAGCAGACAGGTAATCATCAGGATCAGTTGTTCCATCAAAAGGCTCAATGGTTGGGAGTTTTACCTTTGGGAAGGGGGGCGCCTCCATGATCCTGGCCGAGAATGGAGTAGGCCAATTGATCCGGAGGGCTCCCAGCTGTCCCTCGATGGGTATGAACTCCTTGCGATATTCTTTCATCACTGGATTAGATGAATTGTTTACGGATACTGGTCGCTTATAGACCATTGGTTGAACCACCGTCCTCGCTTGTCTCGAACGAACCATCGAAGGACCCAGACTTCTTCCCTCTGTTCTAGATGGTATCCTTAAAGGAGGATCTCTCAAATACGGGGTGGAGCCAGCAGCCGACTGTTGCAAAGCTGTAGCCCTCTTTGCCTCTAAGTAATCCCTGGCGTCGGTTTCCATTCGATGTCCGTTAGGACGAGCTTGATCTTGAGTCCTCACCACCATATTCCAGTCCATCTTCCTTCGCTGATCACTATCCTCGGGTTGCTTTCCTCTTGCCGTCCTCTTAGAGGATTCCTGACGAACAGGTCGACTAGGACCTGGACGATTTTCTTGGGAAAGTCCCCTAGGAGGAGCTTGATTGTTGACGGTTGGTTCCGGATTATGACGGAAGAACATCATGTTGCTCCTAATCTGTTCATGGACTACTGCTGCCATTTTAGTCTGAAAGTCATTCAGGACGTTGTCTGAATGGGCAGTCGTCACTGGTCGTTCAAGATTTTGCTGAATGACCGGCTGCTGGCTTGGTCCAGGAACATGGACGATGGTTGGAGGTCTATCCCTTCCTCTAGGTGGTCTCTCGTGTTCTACTGTGTCTTCGACATTAACCTGAAGACTTCGGTTTCTGGCAATGTTGGACGATTGACAATCAGTCATCGTTGCGTCTCCCCCACAGACAACGCCAAATGTTTCGTCCTCTACTTGTCCAACAAGTCAGCTGTAGGCTGAGCTTTCTTGTCTCGCAAGTAAACGAGTTCCCTTAGATGTTCTTCAGCTGGAACTTGTGCAACAAAGCCTGAATCAGCTTAGTCCTTAGCCTGGGCTTCGTTCCCGAACCTGCAAAAAGGGACCCACCCTGGAGGTCTGGGTGGGTGGTGGTTCCCCCTCCGAAGCTTAAGTCAGATATTAAGAGTTGTAAGAGAAAGTAGAGATAGAGAGAGAAAGTGAGAGAGTATTTTTTCAGAGTAACTTTGCACTGTTTGCATTGAATGCCTTTTCTCCTGATTTTTGGGGTATTTATAGTGATAGCAAGATGACAGTTATCCTTAAAATCTGCCCTACAATAGTGGCCTCTGATTAGCTGAGGAATCAGATCATGACACGTGGCAGGCCATGATTTGTGAGGGTTTATCAACCACTCTCATGCAGCCACCTCACATGGCTGAGCTCTGACTTCCTTTTGGGCCAGAAAAGCAGCCTTTTATCCTAACTGAGTATAACCCAAAGGGTAGACCTTCCTTCTCTACTCACTAGGGAAGGACACGTGTACGACTCTGATGAGCCCAAGTGTCTTTAAAGGAACCGTAAATGTTAGGCTACAACAACTACCAAATTAATTTTAGAATTAAAAAAACATGTCAATTCGTATATACAGCTACATAAGGTTGTTGACGCACGCATCTACATATGCGACTAGTATAGTATATTTTCTTTAGTGGGTAACACTTTTAAATCATTTACCATAGATGGATAATTTATTGTTGCTTTCACGTTATTAGTTGAGTCAATATGATGTAAGAATTCACAGACAATACTTTATAGTTGATAAGGTATATTAACCTAAAAAAAGTTGTTTCTATAGTTTTTGATCTATTAAAATGTAATTATTTTATAAGTCGGTAATAAATCTAAAAAACCATTTAAACAAACGACCAATTATAAAAAAACCACATCCAATCTTTTGTCTCTTATTTATATCTTTCTTAAATTTTTCAATAGTTTTTTGTGAATTAGCGCATCATGATTCTAATGTAAACATCACCAAATATAAAATTTACTAAATTGTAACTTTTTTGGGCATTTAGTTTTGCCTTTTAAATAATGTTATTAATATTAATTTCAGCACATATGTTGCTCAAGCACAAATCAAAACCATGTTATCGATTGGGACTATAAAAATTTTTATATATACCAAAATTGATATAGACATCTAAACTGAGTATAAGAGAGAACGATATAAAAATTATGTGAGTTTAAAGTGAGACAGAGAGAAGTTTGACACCATAAAGTTAAATAAAGTTAATTTAATTACCCTAAATAATGTATTTGTTTTTAATTTAGTGTCAGTACTAGGAAAATATTAACAATAATACTAATTATTATAGATAATTTATAAGTTATAATCGTACCATGCACTGGTCGTAGGCAAAGAAGGAGGGCCTAGCGATAGTGAGATTGATATTGAGATTTGAAACGATCTTCTGATAGATGGTGGGAATGATCCTATGTCTTCGATAGTGGATAGTACATACCCTGACCTAAATAATCACTTATGGGAATAACAACATTTTCAAGAAAGGGTTCTTCGTCCTCCAACTCATGAGATAGTTTATGAGACAGTGAATGATCATGTGTTGTCTAACTTACTAAGGGAGGAGAGAGTCTATTTGAGTTTTGATTCATAAGAAGATGCTACTTCGGAGTTCATGAAATGTACTCCATGAGTTCTTGAATACAATTAAGTGTTCAGGCTTACTAAATCATTATATAAGGCTGAAGGTTCGAGCACCAGTCCTGCTCTTAAGGAATATTGACCAAACTTTGGGATTATGCAACGGCACAAGGTTGGTAGTCAAACAAACAGGGATGTGCATCATCAAAGCAATCATTATCTCTAGAACTAATGTAGATGATAAGGTATTCATACCACGTATGACCCTAAGCCATTCTGATGGAACTATGTTACATATTCTGTTTCCAAGGAGAAAGTTTCAATGAGTAGTTTGTTTTGCAATGACAATAAACAAAAGGCAAGATCAATGTCTTTCACATGTGGTTTTTCATCTCACGAAATCGGTTTTCGTTCATGGTCAGCTATATGTAGTTATCTCAAGAGTGATCAGTAAAAAGGTTCGAGAATTCTTATTTGCAATAAAGAGCGTTAGAGCCCTAATAGTACAACAAATATTGTGTACAAAGAGATATTAAAAACTATGTGAGTCATTGAAGGTAAATAAAATTCGAACATTCAAACGAATTGTTATTTGTATTATGTTGTAATTTTGTTTTTTGTTTGGGTGTAGGTGGTTTAATTTATTCTACTGTAGAAACAACATTCTTTGATGTTCATATCAGCAATAAATGCATCTTTTTTTCAAATTTTATCAATATACCTACAAATTTTTGGATGTTTTGTTCTCCATCTATCATTTTGTTAGATATCTACAAGTAATGTCCATTTATTAAGTATTGTTTATCTATATACAATCTGATAATATATTTAGTTTTGTAATGATTAAATATATGTATGTCCTACAAACAATCTATTTAAGCAGATATATCACGTGCATCATGCACGAGTTAAAAAGCTAGTTGGAAACAGTAAATTGGTATAGCCAATAAGTTTAAGAGATTTAAAATGTGAAGAGAGAGAATTTCTGTGATGGTTAAAGTGAGAGAAAATGAGAGAAGTTAAGGAAACAAATTATTTAAGGAAAATGGTCAAATATTCCAAATTTCAATAATATGGGTACAATTTTTCATGAAAAAATGAGAATACAAAGGGAATAAAATTATGACAATGAGGGTATTTTAGTAAAAGATAATGTAAATCAGAGACATTTTGATTTTTTCGGAGATTTTGCAAATTTCGTCATACGATTATGCAAATAAAAACTAATTAAACAACGTACTCAAACGAATCACCATCAAACTAGCTTAATCATATTAGTTTTTTAAAAATTATTGATTAGATAATTTATGCAAAAGACTCGTAATACCACTCTAGGAACTTAATGCTATTAGCGAAATTGCATAAAAATGTTTTCTAACATCAAATAACCTAAGATATCATGCATATACTAATGCTAATCAATACTAAATACTAATACCTCTTGAAGTATGATTTCCCTGGCTATGCTAGTGTTAACTAGAAGCAGGGGGTGATAGGAGTTGTGAGTACTTATTTGTGGAATTTAAAAACCAACTAAAGGAACAAAGCGAACACACAAGAGATTTTACGAGGAAAACTTTTGAGGCCTAATAGGAAGTAAAAACCTCGACGATAAAGAGTTTTAAACTTAGTTGTTTCATTAATAATGGGCCAACCATTTTGTACAGCCTATTCCCTCCGTCTTTTATTAGTTTACCCAGTTTCTTTTGGGGTTATCTCTTATTTGTTTAGACACTTCTTGTTTTCCACTTTTTTATGGGCCCACCAGTTTTATATTATTATCTTCTACATAAGGCGTCATTTTTCTATTTGTCACTATCCTTCTCTCTCTTGGCCCACATAAATTAATGCTTTCTTTTTCTCTTTGAGATCTACATAATATTTCTCCTAAAACTTTGCGGACAAATAATTGGGTAAACTAATAAAAGTCGCAGGTAGAATTACAATAGAGTTACTACTCTGTGAATTCTAGGAACACCAATTTTAGAATGATAAAGGAACTATGGAACTTCGGTCGAAGTAACTCATATGTAGAAACAATGTATTACGTTATTAAACTCTCTTTCCACTAGATGCATACACAATGGATTCACTCAAGTCATACACTTTTGAATTGACGAGCTTATGTCCTATTTATAGAACCAAGTTACATAAGATACTCCTCTCAAACCCTAGCAACAACTTCCTATGAAATAGGACGACTCAACAAGAAGATAAGTTTAGGAACAATGCAAAATAAAAAAAGTTAATTTGTTTAATAATTAGATAAACGTGATCTAACAAAGCACCTAAGATAAGATTTTATCTTATTTATTCATAAAGATAAAAACCTTTACTTATTCAGTATAATATCACGTTTAACTTAATTAAAATGGGAAATCAGTTTTATTTATTAACCACTACAAACTCTATCCAAGGTACATTAGTGACTAACGTCTATCTACCACTTCATTGCCAATAACCTATGATTCTGTTATTAAACCCTCATTAATCCCTACTTCATTCATTTACCTTAATAGAGACCATTAAACACAGCAACCTATAAACAGAACATAGCAAAAAGAGTCACGAAGGAAGGGGTAGAAAAAGTGTCATAGTAGATGTTTCTATGGTTGTTAATTACGGTAAATGGGTCAAATAGGGATTAGTTAGGGTTTAATAACAGAATTAGGGATTAATGACTGAGAAAGTTAAGGTCGTAAGTATTTAAGGTTACATGGAAAATATTGAATAAATTGGGGGATATATGGTGAATTTTGAAATGTTTGAGGGTATTTGGTGAAAAAATATGTTACTCGTAAGTACTTAGTAAAAAATCCAAATTTTTAATTATAGATTATTAAAAATTATAAAAAATAAAATTTTAAAAATATACATTGATATTAACCTGAGGATAACAATTATACATATATCTTTACTTACTCCGTTTCTCTTTAATGTAAACACTTTCCTTTCTGGTCCGTTTATTTAATAATCTACACATTGTTGCTTTTTATATTCTTGGTACCATATCCCATCTACTTTTTCCTATTTTTCCACCCACGTCATCCCCTTTCTAATATTTTAACCCACGTTTTAGTATCTCTCTCTCACTTTTCAACTCCTCTCTCCACTTTTTCTAGTTTCTCAAATACTTCAGACTTCCTCCTTGTTTCTCACCCAAAGTGAAGTGGGTAATCTAAAAGAAAATGAAGGGAGTATATCGAAATAGTAAATGAATAAGATTAAAATTAGTATCTAAATACTAATACTTACAGTCCCCATCGCTAGATCACCAGCACCGGGGTTTTTCTTTTTTCGGCCCATCCTACCGCTAGGTGCACAATAGCAAGTCTTCGTTTTTAATTATCATTAGTGTATTAGTTTTAGGAATCTTATTTTATTATCATTAATGTCATATTGAGTAAGAAAATAATAATTCAAGGCCACCAGATGTAATTTATTTTGGCTACCATGTGTAATTTTAAATAATAGCGCTATCGTATGCAGATTTCCCATAAATAGTCTGAATCTTCCATGAAATTAGACTGATTTTCCACAACTTATAAATATCATATTATTATGCTATAGCACATATATATTTTGCAGTTAACCCGTGATTGAAGGCAATTGTTAACTATGAAGCACTCCAAACTTACCCCTAAAAAAGCACTCTAACTTTTGCCTAACAAATATAGAATGTTATTCTAACTTATACATAGAAACAAAAATCTTTTTTTTGGTAAAATGTAAGCAGTATTACCAAAAAAAAGCAACAAAGTGCCACCAAAACAACCTAAGTTAGCTCTCACAACACCAAGAGAGCAAAAAGAACATCATTCTAACAGAAAACAAGACCAACAACAAAACATCACACTACCCCTACTTACTCCTCATGACAGACTACTAAATTAAACCACTCTCGATCACCTATATACACCATTTATTGAGAATTCTAATCTATTCCTTACTCTAATACACGTTTCTGCTTTAATTTGGTTAATTATAATCTCAGCTCTCAAAACTGCTCCCTGCCACTAAGAATGATTCATGGCTTTCCATATATAATACACTGTGGCATCTAAACTTGCATGACACAATTGTTGTTGCATCTTAGATATGTATTTCCTACCCCACTTTTTTCATTTCGTATACAGATTCTCTTGAGGTCTGTATATAATCTAAAACCAGTTCATAAATACCTATGCACACTTTATCACTGAAAGATCACTGTAAATACAAGTGCCTGCCAGAATCAGATCCATTATTGCACATCAGATATTTAGTGTTAGGACAAACACCTGCTTGTTGTAATCTCTCACTTGTTTGAAGCTTCCCCAAAGTTGCTAACCATGAAATGAAAGCATGCTTAAGAATATTTGCTTTTCTCCGAACCCAATGGTACCAATCAACTTTTTCCAGCACCCCTGTTAATCATGTACTTGATTGTATAACTTTTGATCCCATCTAACCACTGATTCTTAGTATAAGTCTGCTTGAAGTGATACTTCACCTTGCAAATCAGTTTCCAACCCGAACTTGCATTTCTTAGAGCATATCAATCCCACCAAGCTGTATCTTTAATATAAACAATGTGGATCCATTTGATCCAAAGCACATCCTCTTTTTGAGCAATCTGCCACACATACTTACTTATAGCAGCTTTATTCCATTTTATATAATCCCTCACTCCCAAGCCCGCCATATTCTTTGGTTTACAAACCCACTCCTAAGACACAGTACGAGATTTGTACCCAATAGGAGGTTTAATTTGTGAATATGAACACTTAAAAGCACAACATTAACTAAGACATGTCTAGCTGCATATCACAAATTTCTAGAGACCATTACAATATACTTTTCACAATCCTATCCACAAGCAAATCACAATCAACCACATTTAATAATCTAGTAGAAATCGGGACACCTAAATACCTCAAATGGAAAAGGTATCTCTTGTAGGCCCAATGACTTAAAGAACTCTTTGTTGTATGTCTTCTTTTACATTCCCAAATACATTGTTGTTTGATCTTTATTAGCATGCAAGCCAAAAGTTTGGGAGGAGGCTTTCAAAGCTTTCACCATCAACATAACCGAACTGATATCACCTTTACAAAACATCATCAAGTCACCAACAAAACCAAATGAGTAAGATTCATAGCCGCACATCTATGATGAAATGTATAGCCCATTTTCCTACTCATTTTTTTGAGTATTCTAGAAAAATACTCCATGACCACCAAAAATAATAAAGGAGAAATTGGGTGTCCTTGCTTGAGCTCTTTTGTCCCTTTGAAGAATCCTCAAATATTGCCATTAATATTGAGAAAAGAAACAAAGGGAGTAGTGATACAATTCATTACCCACTTAATAAATTGAGATGGAAAATGTAACTTGCACAACAACTCTTCAATAAAAATCTAATGCATGGAGTCATAATTTTTTCTCAAATCCACCTTCATTATGAATCTAGCTGGTAAACTCTTGCTTTTGTATTGCTTCAGCATAGCTTGACAAATAATAATGTTATGCATAATCATCCTCTTTTTCAAAAATGCACTCTAAACCTGATCCACAATACTAGGAAGCACCAACTTCAATCTTTTGTACAACATCTAGGAAATCACCTCACAAATCACATTGTAATAGGCAATCGGCATGAATTAAGTAACATTCTCTGGTTGCTCACATTTTGGGATAAAACACAATGTAGTGCCATTGAACAATTTCAAAAAAATTCCAGATTGAAAAAATCTAAGAAAGCATTCAAAACCTCATTTCCTATACAAGGCTAAGCTGTCTTGAAAAAACCATCAAAATAACCATCAGGGCATGTTGCTTTAGTTTCATTTATGTCAAACATAGCCCTTCTCACATCCTCTCTAGTGAAAGGAGCACACAAATCATGTTGTTGCTCTATAGTCACTAGAGGACCTTCATTCACAACACTAGCACTCACATGCCTCACATTCACATTAGCGGTACCTAAAAACCTTCACAGTAATGAATAAAAACTTTTTCAATACCTTTAACATCTTGCATTCCCCTGATAAGATTTTAATTTTATAAATCTGATTATACAATCTTCTCTTCCTCAAATAGGCATAAAAAGTATGTAGTATTCTATCCCATCCTTTCAACCACTCATTTTTCACCTTCTATCTCAAAAAGCACATTCTAGCTTTGTTAAGCCTATTATTCTACTGCCGATAGCCATCTCTTCTTGCTTATATATCTCTGCAATAAGAGGATGATTATGAATTTCAGCTTGTACCTCAATTAGCTTTGTAAAAAGTCGTTATAGTTTCAGACCCTATATTAGAGAATTTGTCTTTTTTCAACTATTTAAGAGTAGTCTTCAACCTCTTAATCTTAACAATAAGCCTATACATAGGCACAGGCCAACTTTCCTGCACTCTACTTATAAAATCATCAGCTAACCCCCACATGTTGCGATACTCAAAGGGCTAAGCTTTATTCAGAACAGTATTATCCAACTTAATAATGCAAGGACTATAATCTGAGATACTCTCAAGTAGAAATGTCGCACTAGTAGCTTCAAAACTCATATGCCATTCTCCATTACTCAACACCCTTTTAATCTTTTAAAACACCTTATGCTTACCCTTTTGCTTGTTTCGCCATGTGAAAAAGGACCATTGCCTCCAATTTCATGAAAGTTGCAATCCCTAACACATTGCCTAAAATTAGCAACTTCCTCCAAATTTAGGATATTGTTGAAGTCCCCCATAACAAACCTAAGCACCATGAATCTTGTTACTAACACCCACCAAATCCCTTCACAAAGCGTCTCTATCTTCGGGATTATTAAAAAGGACCACTAGTTTTGTGTAACATTTCACAATGAATATGTTGAGTAGTTGACTCACAAATATCGACAACAAATACATTTGAATATGAAACCAACCAAATTCTCCCACCATAATGATACTGATAGTTAGTCATTATAGAACAACCTAGACTTACCTTAAGGAAGACTTTATGAAAGTAAACATCCTTCAACCTAGTCTTTAGAAACCCAAATAACCTTGTATTATAATGAGACAAAATATTCTCTACCTCACTGTGTTTCTAAAGGATATTTAGGCCTCTAACATTCCATATATCAATGCTATCCATGAGGTTAAACAACTACCTCCTTGTCATGGACCTCCTTCTCCTCTTCTTGGTCTTGCCCTAACTCTGGTCTAGATATATCAACATGCCGAGCCTCTCCCTTATAAACATGCTTATCCCCCACATTCTGCATTGCATCCAGCTTATCAGATATTTCTATTGAAACCTGACTGGTCTGTACTTCATGCTGAGTTGTCTGTTGTTGATTCAAAACTGTCATAGGTTGCACTTGCTTTTTTCAACCCAGACTTGTCTTGGATTTACTTTGGCAATAGCTATCTCATATTTTTTCTTCTTCTTGGATTCCTCCACATTGTGTCCAATCCTTCCACTATCACCACAGTGTATGCGTTTACACTCACACTTAACCTTCTAAGTATTTTGACACCCATCTCATTAAAAAATTGTACTTCATATGGATACAATTGCTTCATATTAACTTCCACCAAAATTCTAGCAAATTCAATAATATCTTTCTAAGTTGTAGCCCTATCAATGCGTATAGGTTTTCGAACAAGACTTGTTATCTTATTTAATGCACTCTGACCCCAATACTTCAAAGGAAGATTAGACAATCTAATCCATGTTGGACCAACCTTAAATGTTTATGAAAGAAGGTCTACATTTGGAGTCCAACTTTTCATAATAAGGCCTTTTTGTCATACATAATCGGGCCAACATCCATTGCTTTCAGTTTTCCTTCCTAATTGCGAAATCTCACCACAAACACACCATTATTATTCATGACAACCCAGTCAATTCCAATAATTTCCCCCAAATACGACGGACAAATCCATTAACAATCCTATATGGTGGTTTCACACCTAACAAATAATCGTTGACTCCTAGATTTCAATTTCATCTTCAACGTCATCATCAGTGATAGTAAACAGGGGCGGAGCCAGCAGGGGGGACATGGGGATAGGTGTCCCCCCACTTTGGGAAAAAACAATTCACGGGACTTAAAAAAAAAAAAAGAAGCAAACGAAACAGGCGGGGAAGAAGAAGAACCGTGAAGAGAGAGAAAACAAAAGAAAGAACCCCAAAATACAGAGAGAAAACGAAGGAACCACAGGCGACCCAAAACGCGTGAAGACAAGTGAACTTAAATAAATTCCACTCAAAAGGTTAAATTTCCTAGCTCAAATTTGTTCACAATTGAGGAGAAGAACGAGATATCCGATCGAAATGGGGAATTAAGTTGCATGGATGTGGTGGAAATTGGTGGGGAGGAGAGAGATAAGATGAGTTTTCCAGTTAGTTCGATCGGGAAAGAGTGGTTGTTTGTTGGGTATGGTGAGATGGCTGGAATGTCAACTTGTAAAGGGAGAAAAATTAAGATTGGTGATGAGGTGGATTTCGGGTTTCCATTGAAGAACAAGTTGAGTTAGCCGTCGCCCAGAAAGGTTTTTGGTAGAGGAAGACAGGTGGGGGCTTGTTATGAGATTTTAAGGTTTTCTACCAAGAATGGTGGTGAGGTATGTGATTTTTTTTATGTAATGGATGATTCCTATTTGACATTGTTCGAACGAGTGGGCGAGATGCTTGGTGCCTCTGGTGAAAGATAAGAAGATTAGAGTGCAGGGATTTTGCAAATAGGCTCCTGAGAATTTGAGTATTATCAATTATGGATGCGATAGCGTTAAACGTGAGGTGGGGTTTGATTAAAGCTGGAAATATGGAATATAGATGCTTTAGATTTGATGTGTTTATCTAATTCTGAGAAGTGTTAATTTTAATAGCACAATACTTTGGAGTGTTTGTTGAAGTAATTGATTCATGATTATCAATTTAATTAGGAAATGTCAAGTAATTTACATTCACCTAATTCAAACAAGTCTAAGGCTAAGGAAAAACAACTCGAATGATGCATTTGTAATTTTTATTTTTACTTTATGTATGTTTTTTTTTGTCATTTCTCTTTGGATTGTAAAACTAAGCATTTTGGATGTAAAATATTAAGTATTAAACAATTTTGTGTTGTAGTGTTTTTTTCCGAAAATTTTCATTCCAATACTCGACGTCTGTATTTTGTCCCCCTACTTTGAGGATCCTGGCTCCGCCACTGATAGTAAACCCAGCATTACATCCATTAAAATTTGCATTCCTATTAGATTGAGTTAGATCAATCCTTGCCTCTCTAATAGTCTCAAATAAATTCTGTCTCCAAGTTGTATTATTTCCAGGATTACTAGCTAATTGTTGCATAGGATGTGCTGAATGATTCACATGATTCGTATTAGATTGTCTCAATGGAGTTCTGATGGAAGCAATCCAATTATCCACCTCAGATTGTGCAGCCTCAAAATTCGTTATGTCCAAATATGATGCATTCAAATCCAGAGAAACATTCGATTCATCATCCTTTTCCTCTTTCGATGTCCAACTCATCGCAGCCACATCCGTAATTTTTTTTTGCATCTATTGTTTGAGGTTTCTTCACAAACTTTACTGGTTCTTTCAATTTTTTTTTTGCACCATTTCCTTTCTTTGATCCCTTCCTATGGATCCAACAGTTGCTGAGGACAAAATCAGAAAACAATGGGATAATATCTTGTTGTATGTTTTGGAAACATAAATCTTAGTTCCCAAACGTTAGAGTGTCTTCCAGTTGTTTATGAAAATCATATTATATTATATGTAGAAGATTATATACTTCGTCGTCCTTCTTCTCAATAATCACCTTTATTTAGGGCTGGCAATCAGGTTCGTTTGGGTCAATTTCAGGTTGACCTGATTTATATTTCAGGTCCCTTACCCCTAACACAAACCCGATCTGATTCTAATTTTAGGTTGAAAATCATAACACAAACCCGACCTTACCGATTTCGGGTTGACCCGAAACCAACTTAGAATGACCTGAAATGAAATTCAACTATACACGCTAGGTTATGAAAGTATGGGTTAATGACTTGAAATGAAATTTAGGTGATCCGAGAAATGGGATTGGTCCAATACAAATAAGAATAACAAAAGATAGGTTGTATAAGTTATGAAAGCCTGGGTTAATTTCAAATCGACCCGACCTGAAAATAATCTGACTTCTAAATCAGATTATTCGGGTTATTTTCAGGTTCAAAAAATCAACCCGAATCTAACCCATTATATTTTCAGGTCGGGTTGGGTCGACCCATTTTTTATATAAGGTCGAAAATCTCAACCCAAACCCGAAATTTTCAGGTCAGTTTCAGGTCGGGTTATCGGGTTAGGCCAACTTTTGTCAGCCCTACCTTTAGTTTCACATAATTCTCCAGCTTGAATACCAAATAAAGTAAGGAAAGACGACATGTAAAGTTGGGGGATTGCATTTAGCTTTAAATTTAACAGAATCTTATAAAAGATAAAGAAGATTGTAAATTGTCGAAAATTGATGTTTTCCTATGTAGATTCAAGGAAGAAAGATTGAGATCAAGAACTATGTTAGATGCTTTTATTAAAAGAATAGGAAATTCAGTGGAATAGATGAGAGGATGTGTGTGGGTCGTGAAGATAGCTTTTGTAGAGAAGATGATATTTCTTACCTATTTTTTGTGTTTAAATAGAGTATGATTTAGGGGAATAACATATGGGACAAGTTTAAAGGGAAAACATGTTTAGCAGTAAATTGACGAATTTATCTAAAAGACACACTTAATCTAAAAGTTTTTTAAAAATAAAAATAAATTATTGATAATTTAACTACACCATAAAGATTACAGATACTAATAAATACGTCATACGTTCTAAAATAAAAAAAATAAAAACTTTAAGACGTGACACAAAAACTAAGGAGAGGAGAAAGACATACAGAAATAAAAATAGGGACTCATCTAATTAATGAAGTTAGACACAGAGATAATTAATTGCAAAATAAAGTCACATTTCATTTATTTTGAAAATTTCATTTGTTTTAGAACGAATGAATTTTATTTAATTTAATTTTATATTATCGAAGATTTTCTAACTATATGATATATAATTTACAAAATAATTTGTTTATCCTCAAAATAAACTTTATTGGAATGAAAAAAATTTGGGTATTCATGCATAAATAGATGAGCCAGCATTCCTAAGGAGAATTTATTGCCAACATTATATGAATATATCTCTATTATATAAGCCTACGGAGGAGGTGTTGTCCCCCTTTGAAATGACTAGAATACCCTTTTATAATTTAAAACAAAATTTTCTTTCTATAAAAAATTAACAAATGAGAATCAATACAACTTGCCATATGAGTAAGTAAAAAATGGAATATGCAATCACCATTAATAACTTGACAAAATTGATTGACACAAAGTTCAAACAATATGGTTTATTAACATTTATAATTGTTAAAGAACTATATTAAAATCTCTAAAAGGAATTATTAAATCATCGAATAAATTTTTAAGTGATGGTATTGAACAGTTCAAAATCGATCACCTTTAATTTAAAAAGATAATAACATCTACAAAAGAATCTCAATAATTTACATCACTACCAAATTAGTTTTAGAATAAAAAAAAATATGTCAATTCGTATATACAGCTACATAAGGTTGTTGACGCACGCATCTACATATGCGACTAATATAGTATATTTACTTTAGTGGGAAACACTTTTAAATCATCTACCATAGATGGATAATTTATTGTTGCTTTCACGTTATTAGTTAAGTCAATATGATGTATGAATTCACGGACAATACTTTATAGTTGATAAGGTATATTAACCTAAAAAAAGTTGTTTCTATAATTTTTGATCTATTAAAATGTAATTATTTTATAAGTCGGTAATAAATCTAAAAAACCATTTAAACAAACGACCAATTATAAAAAACCACATCCAATCTTTTGTCTCTTATTTATATCTTTCTTAAATTTTTCAATAGTTTTTTGTGAATTATCGCATCATGATTCTAATGTAAACATCACCAAATATAAAATTTACTAAATTGTAATTTTTTTGGGCATTTAGTTTTGGCCTTTTATATAATGTTATTAATATTAATTTCAGCACATATGTTGCTCAAGCACAAATCAAAACCATGTTATCGATTGAGACTATAAAAATTTTTATATATACCAAAATTGATATAGACATCTAAACTGAGTATAAGAGAGAACGATATAAAACTTATGTGAGTTTAAAGTGAGACAGAGAGAAGTTTGACCACTATAAAGTTAAATAAAGTTAATTTAATTACCCTAAATAATGTATTTGTTTTTAATTTAGTGTCAGTTCTAGGAAAATATTAACAATAATACTAATTATTGTAGATAATTTATACTCCCTCCGTTTCGTTTTAATTTACTCACTTCACTTTAGGGGAGAACCAAGGGGGAAGTACAAAAGTATGTGAGAGAAACTGAAAAGGTGGAGAGAGAAAATGAAAAGGTGGAGAGAGAAACAAAAGAGTGGGTTAAAATATTTAAAAGTCAATGACATGGGTGGAAAAAGAAGAGAAAGTAGATGTAATATGTTACCAAAAATAGAAAAAGCAACAGTGTGTAGATTTAAAAGAAACGAACTAAAAATGAAAGTGTGTAGATTAAAAAGAAACGGAGGGAGTAAGTTATAATCGTACACTGGTCGTAGGCAAAGAAGAAGGGCCTAGCGATAGTGAGATTGATATTGAGATTTGAAACGATCTTCTGATAGATGGTGGTAATGATCCTATGTCTTCGATAGTGGATGGTACATACCCTAACCTAAATAATCACTTATGGGAATAACAACATTTTCGAGAAAGAGTTCTTCGTCCTCCAACTCATGAGACAGTGAATGATCATGTGTTGTCTAAATTACCAAGGGAAGATAGAGTCTAATTGAGTTTTGATTCATAAGAAGATGCTACTTTGGAGTTCATGAAATGTACTCCATGAGTTCTTGAATATAATTAAATGTTCAGGCTTACTAAATCATTATATAAGGCTGAAGGTTCGAGCGCCAGTCCTGCTCTTAAGGAATATTGACCAAACTTTGGGATTATGCAATGGCACAAGGTTGGTAGTCAAACATATAGAGATGTGCATCATCAAAGCAATCATTATCTCTAGAACTAATGTAGATGATAAGGTATTCATACCACGTATAACATCTAAGCCATTCTGATGGAACTATGTTCCATATTCTGTTTCCAAGGAGAAAGTTTCAATGAGTAGTTTGTTTTGCAATGACAATAAACAAAAGGCAAGATCAATGCCTTTCACATGTGGTTTTTCATCTCTAAATCGGTTTTCGTTTATGGTCAGCTATATGTAGTTATCTCAAGAGTGATCAGTAAAAAGGTTCGAGAATTCTTATTTGCAATAAAGAGCGTTAGAGCCCTAATAGTACAACAAATATTGTGTACAAAGAGATATTAAAAACTATGTGAGTCATTGAAGATAAATAAAATTCGAACATTCAAACGAATTGTTATCTGTATTATGTTGTAATTTTGTTTTTTGTTTGGGTGTAGGTGGTTTAATACTACTTTGTAGAAACAACATTCTTTGATGTTCATATCAGCAATAATTGCATCTTTTTTTCAAATTTTATCAATATACCTACAAATTTTTGGATGTTTTGTTCTCCATCTATCATTTTGTTAGATATCTACAAGTATTGTCCATTTATTAAGTATTGTTTATCTATATACAATCTAATAATATATTTAGTTTTGTAATGATTAAATATATGTATGTCCTACAAACAGTCTATTTAAGCAGATATATCACGTGCATCATGCACGAGTTAAAAAGCTAGTTGGAAACAATAAATTGGTATAGCCAATAAGATTAAGAGATTTAAAATGAGAAGAGAGAGAATTTGTGTGATGGTTAAAGTGAGAGAAAATGAGAGAAGTTAAGGAAACAAAATATTTAAGGAAAATGGTCAAATATTCCAAAATTCATTAATACGGGTACAATTTTTCATGAAAAAATGAGAATACAAATGGAATAAAATTATGACAATGAGGGTATTTTAGTAAAAGATAATGTAAATCATAGACATTTTGATTTTTTCGGAGATTTTGCAAATTTCGTCATACGATTATGCAAATAAAAACTAATTAAACAACGTACTCAAACGAATCACCATCAAACTAGCTTAATCATATTAGTTATTTAAAAATTACTGATTAGATAATTTATGCAAAAGACTCGTAATACCACTCTAGGAACTTAATGCTATTAGCGAAATTTCATAAAAATATTTTTTAACATCAAATAACCTAAGATAATATCATGCATATACTAATGCTAATCAATACTAAATACTAATACCTCTTGAAGTATGATTTCCCTGGCTATGCTAGTGTTAACTAGAAGTAGGGGGTGATAGGAGTTGTGAGTACTTATTTGTGGAATTTAAAAACCAACGAAAGGAACAAAGCGAACACACAAGAGATTTTACGAGGAAAACTTTGTAGGCCTAATAGGAAGTAAAAACCTCGACCATAAAGAGTTTTAAACTTAGTTGTTTCATTAATAATGGGCCAACCATTTTGTACAACCTATTCCCTCCGTCTTTTATTAGTTTACCTAGTTTCTTTTTGGGTTATCTCTTATTTGTTTAGACACTTCTTGTTTTCCACTTTTTTATGGGCCCACCAGTTTTATATTATTATCTTCTACATAAGGCGTCATTTTCTATTTGTCACTATCCTTCTCTCTCTTGGCCCACATAAGTTAATGCTTTATTTTTCTCTTTGAGATCTACATAATATTTCACCTAAAACTTTGCGGACAAATAATTGGGTAAACTAATAAAAATCGCAGGTAGAATTACAATAGAGTTACTACTCTGTGAATTCTAGGAACACCAATTTTAGAATGATAAAGGAACTATGGAACTTCGGTCGAAGTAACTCATATGTAGAAACAATGTATTACGTTATTAAACTCTCTTTCCACTAGATGCATACACAATGGATTCACTCAAGTCATACACTTTTGAATTGATGAGCTTATGTCCTATTTACAGAACCAAGTTACATAAGATACTCCTCTCAAACCCTAGCAACAACTTCCTATGAAATAGGACGACTCAACAAGAAGATAAGTTTAGGAACAATGCAAAATAAAAAAAAAAGCTAATTTGCTTAATACTTAGATAAATGTGATCTAACAAAGCACCTAAGATAAGATTTTATCTTATTTATTCATAAAGATAAAAACCTTTACTTATTCAGTATATATCACGTTTAACTTAATTAAAATGGGAAATCAGTTTTACTTATTAACCAGTACAAACTCTATCCAAGGTACATTAGTGACTTGCGTCTATCTTCCACTTCATGGCCAATAACCTATGATTCTGTTATTAAACCGTCATTAATCCCTACTTCATTCATTTACCTTAATAGAGACCATTAAACACAACAACCTATAAACAGAACATAGCAAAAAGAGTCACGAAAGAAGGGGTAGAAAAAGTGTCATAGTAGATGTTTTGATGGTTGTTAATTACGGTAAATGGGTCAAATAGGGATTAGTTAGGGTTTAATAACAGAATTAGGGATTAATGACTGAGAAAGTTAAGGTTGTAAGTATTTAAGGTTACATGGAAAATATTGAATAAATTGGGGGATATATGGTGAATTTTGAAAGGTTTGAGGGTATTTGGTGAAAAAATATGTTACTCGTAAGTACTTAGTAAAAAAATCCAAATTTTTAATTATAAATTATTAAAAATTATAAAAAATAAAATTTTTAAAATATACATTGATATTAACCTGAGGATAACAATTATAAAATGACATATATCTTTACGTACTTACTCCGTTTCTCTTTAATGTAAACACTTTCCTTCCTGGTCCGTTTGTTTAATAACCTACACATTGTTGCCTTGTATATTCTTGGTACCATATCCCATCTACTGTTTCCAATTTTTCCACCCACGTCATTCCCTTTCTAATATTTTAACCCACGTTTTAGTTTCTCTCTCTCACTTTTCAACTTCTCTCTCCACTTTTTCTGTTTCTCAAATACTTCAGATTTCCTCCTTGTTTCTCACCTAAAGTGAAGTGGGTAATCTAAAAGAAAATGGAGGGAGTATATCGAAATAGTAAATGAATAAGATTAAAATTAGTATCTAAATACTAATACAAAAAAATCAATATGTTGTACTGCCTTTGTTTCTATTTCATCTACACAGTTTAATTTTTAGGCTTGCCAAATCAGAATTTTAACCATTAATATCTTTGACTTGAAATAAGTAAAAATTATAAAAAGTTGATATCTACAAACTTTATGTTGAAACAAATTTAACAAGTTTATGGCTATGTTTTTTCCTTAGGCATAAATAACGAATGATAGTCAAAGTGAAGTATGTAAAATCACTAAATAGTGTTAAAGTACAAAGTGAGTAGATTAAGAAAAAACGGAGCTATAATCTATTAATTAAGTACGGTAACTTGTTTTCAATAAGTAAGAAGAAATACTCTGGGTTGTCATTGTATAGGGTCCCCCACCCAAAGACCTATTACAACCATACACCTATACACCCCCAACATCCTTTTAAATCCCAAGCAAATGCTTAGGATACGTAGGAATTCAACCCTAGGTTCCGATAAAAATATGGGAAAGGGCACCCTTTGAACGAATCTCAGTTCCTATTAAAAATGGTAATTACCTCTATCAGCAAGGTACTATCATAAGGTTTTAGCACCGTACATGGATTACAATAATGGTTGTGGAAAGGAATCACCTATTGATGTCCACCTCCACAATTTAATACTTCCTCTATTTTTTTTCTGAATTGCTAAACAACGCCCTAGAATTTTCTAGTAACGCCATAAATACAGTATTTTTTATACCGTATTTATATACTTCCATTTCTTTTCTCTCTCCTCCCCTTGACTTACTTCCCTAACTCCTCCTCCTCCAATTTCAAAAGACACCACCACCACCATCACCATCTTCTTCTCCACGGCACCACCACCACCACCACCGTACCCCGACACACCACCACCACCGTACACTGACGCCTCCCTTTCTTAAAAAAAAATCACTGTAAATGAAAAAAAACAGAGAGAGAGGGTGATGGTGGGGTACGACGATGGTGGTGCAGTGGTGGTGCGGTGGTGGTTGTGCGGTGGTGGTTGTGCGGCGGCACCGGTGTCTAGTGGTGAGTGGAAGAAGATGGGAGGGAAAGTGAATGAAGAAGGGGATAAAATCTGAAAATGAGAAAATATTAGGGAAGTGAGTCAAGGGGAGGAGAGAGAAAAGAAATGCAAGTATGTAACTACCGTATAAAAGTACAGTATTTATGGCGTTACTAGGAAATTCTAGGGCGTTGTTTAGCAAAACCCAACACTTTGATTTTTACACTATTTACATAGCTTACTTTGACCATATTTTTTTTACTAATATATAAAAGTAAAAATGATCGTATAAAATGTTATTAGATATGTTTCAATCAATATTTTCATAATATCAATTTTTTTATAACTTTTACAAATATATATTTGAAAATATTAATGGTCAAATTTGTGATTTCACAAATGTGAACGTCAAACTGTTGCAGTTATTTAGAGAAGGAGGTTAGTAGTTCTGATAAAACTAAGGAAAAATTGACAATATAGGTCTCAACTTTGGGTGATAATTTTTAAAAGGTATGAACTATTGATTAACCTATGTAGGTCCTAACTTTATGAGGTCTTAACTTTTAGCGGGTTTTAGTGACTTGAAACTGGCTTAATAGGTCATAACTTGTAAAACTTGGGTTACACCAGAAGAGTTAATTGAGGGAGGGAAGTAGGAACCAAGTGAGATTTAAAAAAATAAAAATTGTCAGTTTTAAGTCACCTAGGCCCGCTAAAAGTTAAGACTCTCTAAAGTTGGGACCTACATAAGTTAATTAATAGTTCAAATCTTTTAAAAATTATCGCCCAAAGTTCAAATCTCTATTGTCAATTTTCCTAAAACTAATCCAACAATGAAATGATTTTTAATGACAGCTTTTTGGCCTATTGGTTTAGCGACAGACCTTTGCGGGCAAAACCAGAATTTTTTTGGCTTAGCAAAACTGGCCGAAAGACACTTGAAAAGTCATTATTAACCTTTGACCAAATGTCCTCCACGTTGCTACTTAACGCCAAAAAAAGTTGAAACCGACAAATGCACAAGTGCAGAACGAAGATGCCTTAAAAGAAGGATTTAGTACCACCCATAAAAGTATGTTGATATCCAATTGTAGGTTACCAATAATTAACGAGTCTGGATCCTCTAATATTTTAATGAAATTCTACAAGTTAGAGTTGTATCTGAATCATACATTTTAAAACTAAAGGCTCATATTGGTAGGAAGGAAAAATTAGAGCGTAGATTTTGATGAGAAAAAATAGGGGGATTTTGAAAAGAGAATATAGGAGCCATTGATTTTTTATTCAATGGTTGATATTGTTCAAACTATACTTTGTAGAGTTACTTTACAACTCTAGAGGTGTAACGCCCCGACCTCTAATCATCGTTGTTAAGTTGATTAATCGATTATTAGCAGCGGAACCTAGATAGTCGGCGTCCCATTAGGAAAATACAAGGCAACATAAATTCATAAACTTAAACATATTATAACGTGAAATATAATATAGGTCCAACATTAGTCTTGATTAATAGAAACTTAGTTACAAATCAGAGTCTAACATTAAGGTTATGTTCAGTTCACCTTATTTTTGCTTAATTCAGATCAGACCAGATCAGAAAAAATAAGTTCAGATCAGATAAGTTCAGATCAGATCAGATCAGATCAGATAAGTTCAGATTAGACCAAATAAGTTCTGATTATGCTTATATTTAAAACTTATTATTATTATTATTATTATCATCATCATGATTATTATGATTATTAGTATTACTAATGTTATTATTGCTATTGTAATAATTATTATTATTGTTGTTGTTATTATTATTATTATTATTATTATTATGATCATTATTATTATTATTATTATTATTATTATTATTATTATTATTATTATTATTATTATTATTACTTTATACAATTAATATTACTTTATACAATTACTATTACTATTAATATTACTATATACTAGTACATTTGTTCAAAAAGATTATTATTATTGCCGTTGTTGTACTTATTAACTATTAATATTGGTAATTATTATTAATGTCGTTGCTATTATTATAAATGTCATTGATATCACTATTTGAAGTTATGTGTGTTCAAGAAGAAGAATGTTCTTTCAGCATTTGTAAGTGTTCTTTTTTATATTTATTCTAATTAATAATTTTGATATGTGATGTTCTTTTTGATGTTGTACATGTAACGAACATGACAATAGTATATGATGTTTATTTTTTAAAACAGTTTTGGTAGAATAATATAAATTATATATTACTAGTTTATATAAAACTTGAGTAGCATTGGATAACCTAATGGTGTTGCCATCACGTTCAAAATTTTCCCTACAAATGATTTCAACTTATCTTTAAAAACAAAGTTTATATAGAACAAGACAACGATATAAGAAGAATATTTAACCATTTTGTTCAAGATCATATGATTATATATATTTATAGGTTTATTAATAATAAAAAAGAACAATTTATTGATATAACAAAGAACATGTTGTTAGTTAAATCCAAACATGTCATCAATATAAAAATAACATCTATCTTTTATTTTTAAAATGTGTTCTTTAAATAGATCTTGTATGTTCTTTCAGTATATGTTCTTTTTTTAATATCATTATATGTTCTTTTCATTACTACCTAAATTCTTATTATTAACGGACCTTGAACATGAGTGTTCTTTTATTTTTAATTTTTTTGGGCCTCTTTCGGAAATCCCGTGGTAAGATGAATTTTCTCTGGGCTGCCCTCGCACAGGGTCACTCACCTAAAGACCCAACAAACCCCAACCCCCCTCCCCCACCCACAACAATATTGAAATATATGCTTCCACCAAGATTTGTACCTTGGTATCCCATGTGGGAGGTAAAAAGTCATACCATTGGACCCAAGAGTCCTTAGTCTTTTATTTTTAATTGTATGTTCATATACTAATGTGCTCTTTTTCAAAAAAAAAAAAAAAAAAAACTAATTATGCTATAATAATAATAATAATAATAATAATAATAATAATTATTATTATTATTATTATTATTATTATTATTATTATTATTATTATTATTATTAGTATTATTATTATTATTATTATTATTATTATTATTATTATTATTATTATGTTATCTATATTATTATTATTATTGTTATTATTTTTATTATTATTTATATTATTATTATAAAATTATTATTATTATTATTGAAAGTTGTGCATAGTAATAAAATGATAGTAATAGTAATACTAGTAATAAAATACAAAGTAATAATAATATTAGTAATAATATGTTTTTTAAAAGATAAGTTCAAATCAGATCAGATAAGTTTAGATCAGAAAATTTCAGGTGAACTAAACATAGCCTAACTTAATTGAAAACCATGAGAGTCTATATAAATCTAGATATTATATTACTCCTCACTGCTACGCCATCCTGTTATCACCATCGGTACCTAAAACATAAAACAAAACGTCGTGAGCCGAGGCACAGTAACATACTTCTCTAACAATGTAAATTCATTTCAACTCATTTTATTTATAAACAGGGAGGAGAGAATGAGTAAAACTATTTCGCAAACATATTATATCATGTTACATTATCTTCCTTATCATGTTCATCATCTTAATTCATATTATTTAGTAACTTGGCTAGTACAACAGAAGGGACGTCTCCCCAGAACATAGTAACATCGTAAATAGGAGGCAGCCACCCGAGGACAAAAACCCTCACTAAACTGGAGGTGGCGGTAATGCCCATAATATAGAAATGTGCGGTGCCACCCGAGGACAATAGCCCTCACTAAACGGGAGATGGTTAACCGACTGGGAGGTACGTGCACGATCTAGGATAACGGGATACTTGCCAAGAACCGTCTTTCACTTGAATTTATCATGTTTCATTTCTTTTAAGCATATCACCATCATCATGAAAAATTATATTCTTTCATTTCATCCATAAAATCATCATCATCATCATCATTTCATAGCATCATATCCTCATAAAACATTTCATTTCCCGCAATCCATATATAAAACATAATATTAATCATGATCATAAAACATACTTCGAAGGGGAATGCGAGTGTTAGCAGTAGACGTTACCTGCATTCTTACTTAACAACTTGATAGCCGGGGGAGACTTGTAATATCCTTTATCTTATACTTAAAGTTATATTAATATATATTATATAGCCATTCGAAAGTATATTATTATTATTATAAGAGTTCATAGTTAATCATCAATTAATCGTCTATTATTAATTAAGTTTATTACTAGAATAGAACCATTAACATTATTATAATATTATTTAATCACATAAAACTAATAAATCAAGCTAACTAGTTATTTTAAGTGAACTTAAGTATTAGTGAAGCAAGGATATTATAGTTATAGCTTATATTCATATTACAAATAACAAGCTTATTGGATTTTTAATTAGCTCAACTAGGTTAGTAATCATGAAATATAGCCCAATAATAGTTATAGGAATAAGTTCGGTGGTTTAATTAAACTAACTAAATCAGTCCATAAAACAAGTTCAAACCATCTTTTAGCCCAACAACAATACATATCAGATTTATAAAACCTAGCTTTAAGTTCTAAATCAATGGTCCTTGGCCCAAACAAATAGTACTAACTAGCAAGGATAATTGGGCTTGAGATAAAAGTTAGGAAAATCAGAATTTCTTTTAATAAAAAGCAGAAGAATGGCGTTACCTCTGCTTCTTAGAGCAGGGACGACAGTGCAGCGAGGCAGGGGAACGAGCTCCGGCGAACGGCGAACGAAGGCGACTTCGGGCAGCTGGTGGCCCACGTGACGGTGGCGGAGGTCGTCGGTGGTGTGCGCGGTACAGCAGGCGCGAATAAGAGGAGCGACGAGAGAGAAGAGTGCGAGGACGGAGAGAGTAGACACGGGTGGTGCTGGCGCGGCGGAGCTCCGGCGAGCGACGGGCGAGGTAGGGGGAAGGCACGACTGAGCGCGGCGCAGGTCTGGTGTCGCGCGACCTGCGGCAACCCGTGGTGGTGGTGTGAAACCTGAAACAGAGGAGAGAGAGAAAAATGGGGATTTCTTTTTGGGTTTCTTTGGGTCACATTTTCCGGCGAATTTGTGACTGTAGATTCTGGTATTTGAAAGGTGGTTCGTAGTGGTGGTAAGGTGAGAGATGTGAGGATGAAGTTTGTTGTTGATTGTGTTCTTGGTGAGAGATTTTCATGGCCAATTATAGTGGGTTTAAGAGCACTAAATCAGTAGTTGGCAAGAAGGTATTGAAGTAAATATTTCTGCATTTTTTAATGAGGAAGGAGATGGATTGGATGGCAGATTTTGGCAGAGAAAAAGAATTATTGATGATACCTTATCATCATCAGCTCCAGAGGAAACCCAGCAGCACAGCAGCAAAGCATCAGCAGCAATAACTAACTCCACGTCAGCATTAGTTAGTTACAAAGTTTGTTAGATAGCTTCTCTTAGAAGCTTTATTAGCTTTCTGTTATCCTAATCAGCATTGTAATAATTAGCAATTGGTTAGAACCTCTTTATCATTGTATAAATAGTTCTACTGATGTAATAGAAGTTTTTAGAAATCACAATATCATTTTTCTATCTTTCTCTCTCTATCCAAATTCTCTCTATATCCTTCACAGAAAATGGAAGAAGTTCTGTAAAACTTCTTTATGGTATCAGAGCAGAATCTTTTGATTCTGGATTTCATTTCAACTACATTACAGTAGCAAAATTGCGTAAAGATTTCTGTTCAAAATCAGCAAGAAAGTTACAAATCTACTGTAGGAATTGTCAAACTACAGAGGTCAGTTTTGTAATAGTTTGATTTTGATCTTCAAATTTTGAAATCTTACTCTTGTCTCATTAATTGATCAATTTCAAAGATCAATTTCAAAGATTATTCACAAATTCTTAAGAAATTTTTTGTGAAATTTTCATTCTGTTTTCATCAATTTCTGAAGAAGATTGTGAAATCTTCTCTTTTCTTTTTCAATCAATTGATCAAATTCAAAGATCATTTGCAATATCTGAAAATTTTGCAATCAAATCATGTCTGCTAATTCAGAAACTAATAGCAACTCCAATAATAATCCTATTCAAGATCCTACATCACCATATTTCATTCATCCAAATGAAAATCCTTCACTATCTCTGATTTCTGAGAAGTTTAATGGTGACTGTTATGGAGAATGGAAGAGGAGTATGATGATTGCATTATCAGTAAAAAATAAGTTAGGTTTCATTAATGGAACACTAGCTAAGCCTAGCATAACAGATTCTAAGTACAAAGCCTGGGAAAGATGTAATGATATCATAATATCTTACATTCTGAGATCATTGGAAGCTCCTATTGCTAAGAGTGTAATATACCTTAGTACTGCTGCTGAGATATGGAAGGATCTGGAGGGTTTTCACAAACTTCAGGACCACAATTTTACACTCTTCAACAAAATCTCTCTGATATTTCTCAAGGTTCTGCTTCAATAGCTGAGTATTTTACTCAAATTAAGGCAATTTGGGATGAATTAAGCTCTATTAGGCCTTTACCAGTGTGTACCTGTAATGGATGCACTTGTAATCTCACTCAAGAGTTCATTAAGCAGCAGGAGGAAGACAGATTGATACAGCTGTTGATGAAGTTAGATCTGAAGTTTGAGAATGCTAGATCTACCATACTCATGATGCAGCCTTTGCCTAAGCTATCTTTAGCTTATAGACTGCTAGTTCAAGATGAAAAGCAAAGACAAACCACTTCTGGAGTTGGACAATTGGCCTATGCTAATGCAGCAGAAAGCAATAAAGAGAGCATAGGAGGAAGGAATTACAAGCCTGCTAGGTTTGTTTTTCAGAGTGGAGGAAAGAAAGTGGTCATTGGAAGTACAGGAAATAGGCCTTACTGTGATCATTGCAAGAAGAAGGGACATACAGCTGCAACATGCTGGAAGCTTGTTGGTTTTCCACCTCACATCAAGAATAAAGGCAAAAACATAGCAGCTGTTGCTCAAGGATATGAAGATTCTGGAGAAAATGTTACAAACATTTCAGAAGAACAATTTGCAAGTTTGATGAAGCTTATTTCTGCTCAGCAAACTGAAGAACCTCCCACTTCTCCCGGCCCATTGCTGCAAATGCGGCAGGTATATGTCTTCTCACTTGTTATACTTCCAAATGGATAATAGACAGTGGGGCCACAGATCACATTTGCACCAATCTGAATTTATTTAGTTCATACAATAAATTCACCAAGGTTCCCAACACAATTACAATAGCAGATGGCAAGCAAGTTGTGGTTGAACATATTAGGAAAATACAATTTGGGAATGGCATAGTACTTGAAAATGTACTACATGTACCAGAATTCAAGTTCAACCTTCTGTCTACCTATAAACTATGCAAAGATATGCATTGTGAGGTGATTTTCACTTCTGAGTTATGTTTACTTCAGGAACCATCTCTCCATCATTCCCTGGTTCTTGGTAAGCTCACATCAGGGTTGTATGTTGTTACTGAAGAAGTCAATAACCAGCAACAACAACTTCTGCAGAAATCAATTGATTCAGCTCTTATTACTCAGTCTACAGATGCTAAACACTGGCATCTCAGGTTAGGTCACATTCCATTCAATAAATTGCATCTTGTTGATCCTAGTCTTGCTAATAATGAAGCATGTGACACTATCTGTCAAGTATGTCCAAAGGCTAGACAGACAAGACTTCCTTTTCCTACTAGTTCTAGTTTTACAACTAGTTGTTTTGAATTGGTACATGTTGATACTTGGGGACCATATAAGTCCAAAACTCATGATGGTTATTCTTGGTTCCTTACTATTGTTGATGACTTTTCAAGACATACATGGACTTTCTTAATGAAGCATAAAAATGATGCTGTTGATATTCTTAAAATGTTCTCTAACATGGTTCACACACAATATCATACTAGCATACAATGTTTTAGAACAGACAATGCAAAAGAACTATGTGAGGGAGACATATTAGAATTGTTTTACTCTAAGGGAATCAAGCATCAGAAGACTTGTGCTGATAGTCCTCAACAAAATGCAGTGGTAGAAAGAAAACACAGGCATTTATTGGAGACAGCTAGGGCTTTGTTTTTTCAGAGTAAAGTTCCAGTTAGATTTTGGGGTGAATGTTTACTGTGTGCTACTCATCTCATTAATAGACTCAGTTCAGTTGGTTTTAGCTCTCCTTATGAAAAGTTGAATGGAACTAAACCTAGTCTTGCTCATCTGAAAGTGTTTGGTTGCTTATGTTCCACTTCCACTCTCAAGGCTCACAGAAGTAAGCTAGATCCAAGAGCAAGTTTTGGTGTTTTTCTTGGATATCCCCCTGATCACAAAGCTTATAAAGTTCTTTCTCTTGAAACTGGTAAAATCATCATCAGTAGGGATATCATATTTCATGAGCATCATCTCCCTTTTCATTTCTCATCCACTCCTTAAAACACAACATCTCCTATATACCTTCCTGCAAACACAACATTCTCTTTGGATGATGATTTTGATGTTCCTGAAGTTTTTTCTTTTCTTAATGACCCTACTACTGACCCTACTGAAACATCCATTTCACCAACATATCAGTCAGCACAGCCTGATACTCCACCTATTTCTCATCCAATTCAATCTGATATTGCCAATCAGCCAATTTTTTTTGAACCACCACCACAAAATCCATCTAGACATTCAACCAGACCCAAACACAGACCTACTTACCTAGAAAACTATGTTTGCACTGCACAAAATGTCACTGAACATTGGTGTAATTTAGTGCAATTCAGTCAATTACCTCCTACTATGCAAGCACTTATCAATCACACCACTGAAATTAATGAGCCTGTCAACTACTGGGAAGCTTCTCAACATTCAGGGTGGATTGAAGCCATGAATAAGGAATTAAGTGCTTTGGATGCTAACCATACATGGGATATGGTACCTCTTCCTAAGCATAAAAAGGCTATAGGTTGTAAATGGGTGTTCAAAGTGAAGCTCAAGGCAGATGGATCTGTTGAAAGACTTAAAGCCAGGCTGGTAGCTAAGGGTTTCACTCAGAAGTATGGTTTGGACTATAAAGAAACCTTTTCACCAGTTGTCAAAATGACAACTATTAGATGCATTCTCTCTGTTGCTGCTTGTCATAAATGGTCTCTTCACCAATTAGACATCAATAATGCCTTTTTGCATGGCAATCTCCTTGAAGAAGTCTACATGAAGGCACCAGATGGCATTAGCAATCCTAATAACCTTGTTTGCAAACTCAACAAGTCTCTATATGGCCTTAAACAAGCCTCGAGGCAGTGGTTTGCTAGGTTACATGATGAGTTGGTTCAACAAGGTTATAAGCAGTCTCAAAATGACTATTCTTTATTCTTGAAACAGCAAAATGATTCTCTCACAGTTGTAGCTATCTACGTGGATGCCATCATCCTTACTGGTTCAGATGAAAGTGAAATCCTGAGACTCAAGCAACACTTACATGATACTTTCAGTATTAAGGATCTAGGCCTGCTTCATTACTTCCTTGGCATGGAAGTTACACACACTACAGCTGGAATTGTTGTGACTCAAAAGAAGTTCAGTAAAGAGTTGCTTTCAGATTGTGGTTTGGATGTTACAAAGAAAGCTAAAACTCCCTTTCCTAGTACCTTAAAGCTTAGTTCAGATGCTGGAGATCTGTATACTGATCCTGAACACTACAGAAGCCTAGTTGGGAAGTTGAACTTTCTCACTCACACTAGGCCAGATTTGTCTTATGCAGTGCAGTCTTTAAGTCAATATATGCATCAACCTAGAACAAGTCATCTTCAAGCTTTACAACATGTTCTAAGGTACTTAGCTCACACAATTGGGCAAGGGTTCTTACTTCAGGCTACTGCTCATCTTACTTTGCAAGCATATTCTGACTCAGATTAGGCTTCTTGCCCTGATACTAGAAGGTCAGTTACAGGATACATTCTTCTCCTGGGTAATTCACCTGTTTCATGGAAATCAAAGAAACAGTCTACTATCTCTAGGTCTTCTAGTGAAGCTGAGTACAGGGCCATGGCAGCAGCAGCTGCTGAAGTTACATGGACTGTCAGGTTGCTTCAGGAACTTAATGTTCTAGACTTACAACCTGTGATCCTCAATTGTGACAATCAAAGTGCTTTGCACATAGGAAGAAATCCTGTCTTCCATGAGCGTACTAAGCACATAGAATTAGACTGTCATTTCACTAGAGAAAAAGTGCTCCAAGGTCTCCTTGACTTAACTTATGTTCCAACATCAGAGCAGTTGGCTGATGTTCATACAAAGCCTCTATCTGCTGCTCAACATTCATATTTAATCTCCAAGCTTGGTATGACTTTGCCTCAGTCACCCCCAAGCTTGAGGGGGGGTATTGATGATACCTTATCATCATCAGCTCCAGAGGAAACCCAGCAGCACAGCAGCAAAGCATCAGCAGCAATAACTAACTCCACGTCAGCATTAGTTAGTTACAAAGTTTGTTAGATAGCTTCTCTTAGAAGCTTTATTAGCTTTCTGTTATCCTAATCAGCATTGTAATAATTAGCAATTGGTTAGAACCTCTTTATCATTGTATAAATAGTTCTACTGATGTAATAGAAGTTTTTAGAAATCACAATATCATTTTTCTATCTTTCTCTCTCTATTCAAATTCTCTCTATATCCTTCACAGAAAATGGAAGAAGTTCTGTAAAACTTCTTTATGGAGGGTGTTGGCATGTTTGCCAAGTGCCATAGAAGAGTGAGGAAGAAGGCAAAAGTTATTGAGGTGGTTGAAGCTTTTACTCATTTTCTATTATTTTTTTGTAATCCAAAAATGAGAAAATTGTTCTACTCTTCATCCACTTCACGTGGCCTTGTAAACTTAAGTGAAATGTGGATATTTTGTGCTTTATTGATTTAAAAACAAAACTAACCTTCTTGTTTAATTAAATTCATGAAATCGTAAAATATAAATTATCGTCACTTAGTTATTAACATTTTTAAGTTGGTAATTTTTATGTTGTAATTCTATAATCGTTTTGTTATATTTTGCTTAATGAGTGAAACGATAAAATAAAATATATTTTAACTACTTATTATAATTAATTATTCACTTTAATACGCTTAAGTTTTCAGGATATTATAAGAGGATCCAAACACATTTTAATTGATTTTTATCTGCTCGTTAAACAAACATTGCTTTTTTTTTTTTTTTCTGAAACATGGCCTGGTTTTAGGACCAGCGCTTCTAATTCTCCTATCTTTCTTCCAAGTAATAAAAACTTATATAGAATTCACCCACGTTAAAGCTCTGTTCTTTTGGATTTAATTGAACTAAAGTTAATTTGTTTGAATAGAACTGAACTAAACTTAATTTGTTTGAACTGAACTGAATTGAATGAAAACCGTGAGAGGAAACTAACTGAACTGAACTGAATTTTCCTGAACTGAAATGAACTGGAATAAATTGTCTGAATTAAACTGAACTGAACTGAATTTTCACTAAATTACATGTATTATGAAAAATGGAGTCACTATTGAAAAACAATAGATATACAAAAGGAGTTGTTATAGTTTGTCATTGGTGATTATGTGAGAAAAAAGCTACTATATTATAAAGTGTAACCTTAATTATAATAAATTAATGTATTTGTCAAAAAAATGTAACAAAGGTGACTATATGAAAACAAAACTGTAATTATGTTAGATAATGGTAAATTGTAACTTGTAATTGTAGAAGGTAACTTTGGAAAAGAATGGTCATTATGTCAGATGAGTGGTTTCAGTGCACACTATATTACTGTGGATCAGGTTCACGCAAGATTAGATAATTTTTCATTAAACAAATCTTGATAAGTGGTTATTGTAAGAAAATTTGGTCATTTATTATCTATCAAGAGGTTTAGATTTAATTTGCTACCTTCCGCAAGATATCATAAAACTACCTTTTATAATCAATTTTTTTTCAAAAAAACTACGTTTTCGTTTTAAAGATTTTCTTTCTGAAAACTACCTTATCTAACAAATTTGTTTCAATATACTATCATTTTAGCATAAATGGGGTTTAATCACTAATAATTGAGTCACCGTAAATTGCTATTCTTTCCTCCCCTATAGATTCTCTCTTCTTTTCTCGCTATTCCATCGGCAACAACACCTAGGGCAATTGTCATTTCTTGATTAGTATTGAATATAAACGTAACATGGTAGTATATTGCAAGGAATATGTTATATAAGATATTTTTTGAAAGATAATTTTTAAAAGATAGTTTTTGAAAAAAACTTGGTTATAGAAGGTAGTTTTTTGAAATATTATATGTATATGTATATATGTATATATGTATATGTATATATGTATATATGTATATGTATATATGTATATATGTATATATGTATATGTATATATGTATATATGTATATATGTATATATGTATATGTATATATGTATATATAGAAGTGAGTTCATATGAGAATGCATACTTACATGAGAAATGAGAATGAATTTTACGCGCTATAACTCTAATGAACAAGTGATGTAACTCTAATGAAAAAGTGATGTAACTCTAATGAAAAAGTGATGTGACTCCAAAAAAAGAATATTAGAAAAAAAAAATTTGGGTTCAAAATTTTTTCTGAGGTAAAACTCTAATGAACAAGTGTTGTAACTCTAATCCAATCGTGTGGTTGAGATTCATTCTCATTTCTCATGTAATGAGCATTCTCATGTGATCTTGCCCCTATATGAGAATGCTCCTTACATGAGAAATGAGAATGAATCTCAACCACACGATTGGATTAGAGTTACAACACTTGTTCATTAGAGTTATACCCCCGAAAAAATTTCGAGCCAAAAAAAAAAAAAATTTTTTTTTTCGAAATATTACATCACTCGTTCATTAGAGTTATAGCGTGTAAAATTCATTCTCATTTCTCATGTAAGTATGCATTCTCATATGAACTCACTTCTATATATATACACACATGTACATGTATATACACATATGTATATGTATATGTATATATGTATATATATGTAAATACCAAGGACCGTTGGGTACAATGGTATGGCTTGCTATCTCCCACATGGAAGACCAAGGTTCAAATGTAGGTGGAAGCAAAAATTTTAATATTGTTGTGGGGTGGGGTTGGGGGGGGTGTTGGGCTTGTTGGTTCTCTCAGTGAGTGACATTGTTCAAGGGAAATCTATGATAAATTCATCTTATCACGGGATTCCCGAAAGGTCCCCCATATATATATATATATATATATATATATATATATATATATATATATATATATAAGTAATGAAAAAAGAAGTTAGGATACCCTCCGCACGAAGGCAATTCCTAACGAGACATTTGCAAGGATATCATTCAGCTTGGAATTAGATACATCAGTAATAGAAAACTATCCTGAACTAGGTGGCCTACATTTGCAATCCAATCTGCTGCTTTGTTTGCTTAGCGGTAGACATGGTGGATAGTGCTAGAGGAGAAAGAGTTGAGCATGATACAGATGTCTTCAATTATGTGAGCAATTTGCCAAGGTGGTTGCCAAAGACTTTTATTTAGCTCTGTTTATGACTAGGAGATTGTCACCTTCAATGTGAATGAGATGTTGTTCTTAATTGCCAAAAGGACTGCTATGTGGAGGCCCTTTGCCTCGACCATGTAAACTTCAATATTTCCCATATTACAGGGCATAGCTTCAATAAGCGTACCTTGATAATCTCTGATGATAGCTCCTGCTGCAGCTGAACCATTTTTGACGGAACCATCAAAATTTAACTTGAAAGAATTGTGAGGTAAGTTTTCCCAGGCTACGGGGAGGAAGGTGGGGTTAGGACTTTTTTTGGGCTTGTGGTGGTGGTTGCAAAGGTTATCAATGGTGGTAAGAGTAATGAGGCTCTTGGAATAACTCTGTTGGGGTTGAACGACAGAAGGTTGAAGAGGATATCATTTCTCTCCTTCTAGAAGCTCCAAATGAGAAAAATAAATTTTGAGATGGTCTGTTTTTTATTTTCGATGGAGTTTAGAAAAGCTAGAGGTGGGAGAGATAGTAGAGGATGTTGCAACCAATTTTTTAGTAACGTGTTACTCCAAAGGTCCTTGAATTTTGGGCAATGAAAAAACAGTTGTTCCGCTGATTCTAGTGGTGAGTTACATAGATTACAATTGCTGAAAGGTATAATTTTTCTTCTGGCTAGAGTGGCTCTAGTTGGTAAACTATCATGGCAGATTTGCCATAGGAAAATTTGAAGTATTGGAGGGATGTCAAGATTCCATATCCAGTGGAAAGGCCATTTTCGTAGGTAGGATCTAACCCATGGGCTAACCATGTGGCCATTTTGCCAGTAAAGCGGCCTATGAGGGATTGAGGGTATCCGGGAGGAGGTTTTTTTTGGCAAGATTATGGCTTTTATTCACTGTAGCCAAACGAGGGATTTTTTTTTAATTTCGGTGAAGTTCCACGAATTATCAGGATGGATAAAGTGGGATAGCATGTATCCAGATTAACTGAATTATCGAGCCAGAAGAAGATGCTTTTTCCATCCCTTATCTTTCACCGAATTCCTTTTCTAAGGAGTTCACGTTGGTCAAGAATTCTTTTCCAAACAACGGAATCTGAAGATTTTGCTTTGTAGTCAAAGAAGGTGCTTTGATGTAGATATTTTGCTTTGACACTACGTACCCAGAAGTTATATGGTTCTGTAAGGATCTTCCAACCAAGTTTTGCTAGGTAGGCTTTGTTTAACGGTGCAGTTTTCCTAGGACCAAGGCCCCCTTGATTCTTTGGAATGCAAATTTTATCCCATGAAATCAGTGGGATCGCATTTTTTTCCTTTTGATTCCACCACAAGAAATTTATGTGCATAATATCTTATGACTTTGCAATATTGCCTGGGAGGAGGGAGGAGGATCAAGCATAAGAAGGGAGCGCTTCTAAGTTACTTTGGATTAGGGTATGGCGTCCTGCTTTGGAAAGAAAGCCGACTTCCCATTGAGTTATGCGTTGTTGTGTGTTTTGAATAATTTTTCGGAATTCCGCTTTGGTCGGATTTGAGTTGATAAAGAAGATACCAAGGTAGCGGCCTATGCAATTGTTTGCAGTCATGTTGAAATGGCTAGCAATAGCCACTTTATTTGAGGCTGGTAGATTTTTTGAAATAATAAGATCTGACTTGTGGAAATTTATAAGTTGTTTTGAGATGGTGCAGAAGTCATCTAGGATGGTTTTCAGATTTGAACAAGTCGTGGTTGTTGCTTTACAACAATTCTTTAAAGGAAGAATCATAAATGTAATTGGATATTGGGAAATCGTAAGGACAAATTAGGGACTTATCCAATGTAAATTTCCTCGTCTAGACTCCATAAATGGTCAAAATGAACCAAAGATTGAGTTCGGGCGTGAGGGTACAATATAGCAGGAACTATATCGCCCATTGATTCATGTCAATGTTTATGCAAAAGAATAACTAAATAATGTTTTAAACACCCTAAAAATAATTAGTCTAGGTTGGTTCAGGAAACACATAAAAAAAATACTATTTTTTGGTGACATGTTATTATGCAATCAATATTACGGGGAACCTAGCAAATTGTCCAAATTAATCTAATTAATATTAGAACAGTTTTTTAGGTCTTGATTACAAAAAATAACATGTGGGTGATAAAAGCAATAACGCAGGATAATCATATAATATTTATAGAATGATCAGGCAGGCATATAATAATGTATGAAAGGAAAGAAAAAAGGTTTAGAATATACAGTAGAACGATTCTATATTAAAGATCTACATCAGGAAAGAAAACAGTTGGTAACTTCAATATTAAAATATTAATTTATTCAAAGACCCTCAAGATTATACCGTGGCTTGGGTCTGCGAGATTGACAACCTTCAGGATGAGCAATCATGAAGCCTGAAAATCTGAATGTAAGAAAGTATGTAGATTAAATGTGTTTGTGTTTGAAAGTATGAGTTTTTTGTAGGGAGGTTGTACAATTCATAGAAAGGTTTGTAATATGTTCGTTGAGTTCGAAGTGTGTTAATATGAAAAACCATTTTTCAATCTTTAAGGAAATCGATCCTATTTATAGGGAAAACGGCATTGTGCCTAACGCGCCAGCTGCGTCTGGCGCAGGATGACGTGTCAAGCGCATGATGCGGCATGCCCAGTAAAAAGCGTACACTTGGCACGCATTTTGAAAAAGACAAGAAAGAAACTCCGCGTCTCACACAGAGACCTGCGCTTGACGCAAGACTCTGAATGAGTCAGAAATCCACGTGTCAGGTGCAGATTAGTGCATCAAGCACAGGTGGATAAAGCTGCGCCAGGCGTAGGTTGATGCACTAGATGTTATGAGTGTGTCTAGGATATGTAACTAGTGGGAAATCGGATGGTACTTCCAAACACGTAGTAATATACTTTCCTACAAGAATTTTACCGACCCACTAGGATCAACAAGGTTCACGGTAAACTCTTGTGAGATACGAAGAAGGAACTATGGAGTTTGGTTGATGACAAACTACATACACTACATTATGTTTGAAGGATGTGCTTTAATATGAACAAAGAGAGAAATCTAGAAATAAATATCCTTAGGCAAGTTTGTGAATGAATCTAATCCATTCCATATGTGAGATCTTCCTTTATATACTAGGAAAGATTAATAGAAGAAAAAACTGAAAAAAATACGCAACCATTCAGACGAAAAGACAAGCACCATTTCGCGAAGGAAAGTTTTGACAGAAAAACTGACGAACAAGGAGCCATCGCTCCTCTGTGGAGCGAGCGCTTGTAAGGAGGAGTTAGTGCTCCTTGGCGTCGGGGAAGGAAATGATTTTGATTCCAATCCGTGTTTACTTTGTTCACACGCTCTCCTACTTGCCTTTTCTTTATTTTCTTCTTTTCCACTATATTTCATTACACCACAACATCGAAACATAAACATCACATATTATCGACAAACACATTTAACTATAAATGTTCTAACTATCCTCCTCCATTTATAGTATAAATGCTTTGAAGCCTGTCCACTTGCAAACTATATAAAACAACTAAACTTATGCATAAATGAAAATATCTTTAAGATTGAATTTCCACTTAGTATAACATTCTTTACAGTCTTTCGATTGAAGTGATTGGCTAAGCATTGAATCATCCAATCATACGAAATATTGAAGATGCTACACACATAAGCTTTCATAAACACACATGTACATAACATTTCCTTTAATGGCCTTGAGTCCATATCCAATTCATGAGTGTTCCAAGCCAAGTCCCAAACTTGGTGAAGCGGCCAAACTTCTTACTCACATAGGTAAACCTTAATCAACATGCTCCTACAACATGAGAAACTAATCAAAGGTTTATTAAGATGTTAAAATCATCCTTCAACACTGTGGAAACAAGCACTCACCTTGGGATGTATCTCTATGAGTGCTACAAGCCACAGATTGAGTTTGATCCTTATTGAATTCAAGATCTTGCGTTGTACAAGACGTGAATTGAGTTTTCAGCACTTGTGACTTATACATGGGCTTCATTCCCATCCCGATGTTTTGCACACCATTTCCCTAGGAAATGGTTTAGTGAACGGATCCGCTAAGTTCACATTAGACCGTACAAAATCAATAGTAACGACCCCATCATGGATCATCTCATGCACATAACTGTGCCTCACACCAATGTGTCGAGATTTGTCGTTATACACTTGGCTATAAGCCTTTGAAATGGTGGAAGCACTATCACAATGAATTGCAATAGGGGACATGGGTTTAGGCCATAGATCCACCTCACTCATCGAATTCCTTAGCCATTCCGCCTCTTTACAAGTCGAGGCTAATGCTACGAATTCCGATGCCATAGTTGAATCAGTAACACATGTAGACGAGTAGTCTTCCTTGTTGGTTATCCAACTAGCATCCGAGTAACCTTCTAACACCGAAGGATCTCCTTTGAATGTCAAACTAAAATGAATAGTTTTATTCAAATATCTCAATACTCGACTTAAGGCCTGACAATGTTCCATACTAGGATTTGTATACCTACTTAGCTCGCTAACCGCGAATGTTATATCCGGACGAGTACTAGTTATAGCATACATCAAGCAACCAATTAAACTAGCATAATCCAGTTGAGAAATTGGATTACCACTATTTCGAACCAACTTGATGTTTGGTTCCATCGGAGTAGCACATGGAGCACTCTTTGCTCCATTAAACCTCTCAATCACCTTCTCAAGATAATGAGATTGTGACAAAGAAATTGAGCCATTCTCTCTCCTAATTCTAATACTAAGAATAACATCCTCTTCTCCCATGTATTTCATGGAGAAACTTAAAGATAGAAATTCCTTAGTCTTAATGACTTGCACCAAATCAGTCCCAAGGATAAGCATGTCATGCACATATAGACAAATCATAACACCTTTACCATTATTATCAAATTTTCTATATACACACTTATCGGATTGGTTTATTTTATAACCGTTAGCCAAGAAAGCATCATCAAACTTTTGATGCCATTGTTTTCGTGCCTATTTAAGTCCATACAAAGATTTAATAAGCTTACACACCTTCTTTTCTTGTCCTTAGACAACAAATCCCTCCGGTGTTTTTATATACACTTCCTCCTGAATTCACCATTAAAGAATGCTGTCTTGACATCCATTTAGTGAATTACTAGATTATCAATAGCCGCTAAGGCCACTAACAAGCTAATGGTGGTAATTCTTGCCACCGGAGCATATGTATCAAAGTAATCGACACCGTAAGTTTGTTTAAAGTCTTGAACTACAAGTCTTGCCTTATACTTTTCAACGGTTCCTTTGATTCCCATTTTCCTTTTGAAAATCCACTTACAGCCGAGTGGTGTGCAATCAGGTGGTAAATTAGCCAATACCCATGTATTATTTCCATAATTGAGTTCATTTCATCATTCACGGCCTCTTTCCAAAAAGCAGAATCATGAGACACTTCATAGCCTCACTAAACGTTTTAGGATCCTCCTAAACACTAAAACAATAAAGTGTTTGAGAACAAAGAGATTCCCTTGATCCTTCCACTAAATAAAGTTGGAAATTCGGGCCAAAGTCTTTCTCTTTCCTTGCTCTCTTACTTCTCCTAACTTCAGGAATAGAAGGAGCTTCATGATCTTCACTAGCATCGACAACTTCGTTTCACATAATAGGATTTGAAGTACTAGGAAGATCAATATCAACAGTTGAACCTGTACTTGGTAAGTCCCTTGATATAGGAATTGATGAAAACCGATTCTCATCAAAGATTGCATCCCTTGACTCAATTACCGAGTGTATTGAGACAAAATCATTATGCTCTAAGACATAAAACTTATAGGATGTACTATGCTCCGCATAACCTATGAATATCTAATCCTTGCTCACCCAAGTCCTTTCTTTTAGGTTCCGGTAACCTTATAATTGTCCTACAACCCCAAACTCGAAGGTAATTGAGATTAGGCCTCCTACCAAACCAAAGTTCATATGGGGAAACCTTGTTCCTTTTTTTTGGAACCCTATTCGAAATATAGCAAGCCGTTAGCATGGCTTCACCCCAAAATTCGTTACTCAAACCCGAGTTAGATAACATGGAATTAACCATTTCATTGAAGGTCCTATTTTTCCGTTCTGCAATCCCATTTTGTTGTGGTGAGTACGGAGCGGTTGTTTCATGAATGACTCCAATTGATGAACATTAAGTTGGATCATAATATTCCCCACCCTTATCAGTCCGAAATCGCTTAAGAAACAAATTATATTGTAATTCAACTTCGGTCTTATAAATCTTAAACTTATCAAGTGCCTCAGCTTTAGAAAACAATAAGTACACATAACAATATTGAGAAAAATCATCAATGAAGGTTATTAAATACTTCTTATTTCCCAATGATGGTGTGCTATGAAAGTCACATAAATCACTATGCACCAATTCAAGCTTGTTTGATTGCATTTCAACACTAGGAAAAGGATTTCCTGTAATTTTGTTTAACATGCAGGTTTTACACTTCTCTACATTCATGTCAACTCTAGGAATTAATCCATCTTTAGACATATCATATAATCTACGATAATTAACATGACATACACGATTGTGCCATAGAGAAGAAACATCCACCATGTAAATAGAATTCACACTTTTATTATCAATAAAAAGTTTGAACATATTATTACAATAGTATCCTTGTCCTACAAATACACCCCCTTTACTTAAAATACACTTATCGGCCTCAAACACCATCTTGAAGCCATACTTATTTAGTAAACCTCCGGACATCAAGTTTTTCCTAACTTCGGGTACATACACAACTTCTCTTAAAGTCAAAGTCTTCCCGAAAATGAGTAGCAACTACACTTGGCCTATTCTTTTTGCCTTTACCGTAGAGTCATTTCCCATGTACAAGACCGTCCCATCATCCAAAGCTTGATAATTCTTGAATAAATGACGATCTTTACATAAATGTCTTGATGCCCCGGATTCCACCCATCAAGAATCATCATCCTGCACCACATTGATTTCAGAATTCATTGCAATAAAATTCATTTCTTCATTTAAAGAAACATCATGTGCAAATTGACCTTGATGGGATCAACCTTAGGTTGATCTTTGTTGTTCTTTGCCAAAGAGGGACAATTCCTCTCATGTAAGAACCACCACACCCCCCCCGAACAAGACATAACCTTGGCCTTTTCTTATCATTCCCGGGGTGAATTTTGTTGGACTTCCATGGGCGTTTCTTGGAACTTTTAGAGCCACTTGATTGCCCTTCTACCATCATGTTGATAGAAGAAATCGGATCACTTTTTGGGTCCTTAGAGACATATTGAGATCGGATTCCCTCCTCAATGCGGAGATGGGTACCCAAATCTACCAAGGACATGAACTCCTTCTTATGTTTCAAAGAATTCCTAGTGTCCTTCCAAGATGGGGGTAATTTGTCAATGATTGATGCAACCGAGAACGATTCATCTATCACCATTCCTTGTTGTCTAATTTGGTTCAACATATGTTGAACCTCATGAAATTGTTCCATCACCGAATGACCATCAACCATTTTGTAAAAATTAAAATTGCTAACTAAAAATTTCTTACTTGATGCGTCCTCCGCGATGTACTTTGCTTCAAGAGAATCCCAAAGTTCCTTGGCGCTCTCCACATATTGGTAAAGATCCAACAAAGTGTCCGACATCGCGTTCAAGATATGGCCTCGGCAAATGTAGTCATCATTCTCCCACTTTGTTCTTGTACAACTCTCCTCCAGGGTTTCAATTTTCCCCTCTTCTGGTAATGGTCAACATAAAATGCATCTTCTTTTGCCAACGACGATATCCAATCCCTTCAAACTTTTCCAATTTCTAGAAATTTTTAGTCATCTCTTTCAAGGAAGCCATCACTCAAAGGTTAAAATTCTTGTAGATTGTTATGAGTGTGTCTAGGATGTGTAACTTATGGGAAACCGGATGGTACTTCCAAACACGAAGTAATACGCTTTCCTACAAGAATTTTACCGACCCAATAGGATCAACAAGGTTCACGGTAAACTCTTTGAAAATACGAAGAAGAAACTATGGAGTTTGGTTGATGACAAACTACATATACTACATGTGTTTGAAGGATGTGCTTTAATATGAACAAAGAGAGAAATTTAGAAATAAATCTCCTTACGCAAGTTTGTGAATGAATCTAACCCATTCCATATGTGAAATCTTCCTCTATATACTAGGAAAAATTTACAGAAGAAAATGCTGAAAACACGCAACCATTCAGACGAAAAGACAAGCACCATTTCGCGAAGGAAACACTTCATCAGAAAAACTGACGAACAAGGAGCCAACGCTCCCTTGTGGAGCGAGCGCTCCTTGGCCTCGGGGAAGGAAATGATTTTGATTCCAAATCCCTGCCAACTTTGTGCTTGCGCTCTACTGGAGAGCGAGCGCTCTCCTACTTGCCTTTTCTTTATATTCTTTTTTTCCACTATGTTTCATTACATCACAACATTGAAACATAAACATTCCATATTATCGACGAACACATTTAACTATAAATGTTCTAACACTAGACGCACCAGCCTAGCTCCTGATGTTAGGGGTGTGCACCGGTCCAAAACCGCACCAGACCGGTGGACCGGAATCCGAAATTTTTTGGACCGGGACCGAAACGGAATATTACATCTTTATGTATATGAGTTAGTTGAATCATTTTCCGTTCCACCAAGAATTCCAATAAGGCAGTACCAAATGGATAATTGAGATTTCGACTCTCCTCACTGACTCCATATTTCCTTCAGAATCCGTTTGATTCTTTTCTTCAGTTTGATTGGATTCTTTCTTTACTTTCGATCTCATCCACTTGAAAATTCGTGTAAAGGTTGGTAGTTCTACAGAAGGATTGACCAAAGAAGTCACAAACACCGGGAGCTCTAGAAAGTAAAGAAAGAAGTGTAATCATATTCTATTCTTCAGGATATTATATCATGGTGTATCGATTTCCTTTTTGAACTCTGTTTGTATCTCAATCATGTATGATGCAATCATCACTAGAGGCTCGAAAAACAAAGATAAGATGTGTACTAACGAGATATCCAACAACAAGAAGAAGGAAAAGGATTGAATAGAAGAACTCCCGACTACTTGGCGATCCCATATGTGTCCATATTAATGGTGACTCATTATTTCGATGAATCATTTCTTCGGACATAAGAAGATTATGTAAACACTTACTCGAAATCTCACTTATCAGATTCCATAGTGTAAGACACAATTTTTTCTGAAGAATTCGCCATGATATATCTAATTCGTGCATAATATCATGAAGAATAGAATAGATCAAAATTTTTGACCTATCCTGAAGAATTCGCCATGATATATCTGTTCTGTGCATAATATCTCTCTCCAAAAAAACATGCTTTCACTAGTAAAATAATTGTTTATTGCTGCGGTTGTATTGCTGCGATTTTACCCATACACAGCAATATATCACGTAAAAAGAAAAATAAAATATAAAATAATGATATTGTTGCGGTTTCGGCCTAAAATCGCAGCAATATTGTATCAACAAGAAATTTTTTGAAAAAAAGTTGACTATTTGACCAGATATATTGCTGCGGTTTTGTCAAGAACCGCAACAATATATTAAAATAATATTAAAAAATAATATTTTAATATATTGTTGCGGTTCTTACCAGAAACCGCAGCAATATCATTAAACAAAAAGTATAAAACAAATCCGTTAGGGTTTTTTCCTCATTTTTCCCTCTCTCAACCTCACACGCCGTCTCTATTATCTCTTCCTCTCACGCGGTTCCTCTCAACCTCTCATCTCCTATATCTCTCTTCCTCTCTCTTCACCTTCTCCTTCCTCTCGCACCTAACACCAACAACGACACCGACACCGACCCCATACCCACCGGCGCTTCCTTCCCCAACTCCCTCAACTCAATTCCTCCTCACCGACACCGTACTCTCTCGTCGCCGGTGACCAACTGAAGAGACGCGAAGAGACGAAGAGAAGAGACGAAGAAGAAAATGAAGACTCCGTCGCAACCATCTCTCCTCTCGTCGAAGACTCCGTCGCAACCAACTTCGTCGCTCGTCGCGACCAACCTCCCGCGTCTCGTCAAATCTCTTCGGCGTCGACATTGTTCAAGATTCTAGGGTTCCATTATTTTTTTTCAGTTCACTTTTTTTGTTGTAATTTCATTAATTTTCGTCAACAGGGTGAATTTCTGGTTTTCGAATTTCTGGTAAATTATATTTTGTGTAATTTTCGTCATGGCTTTCAAATTTTGGAGTAATGTTACTCGAATGTTTGTCTGGTTTGGTAATTTTCGTCACTTTCGAATTTTGGTCTGGTTTCGTAATTTTCGTCGTGGCTTTCGAATTTTGGATTAATGTTACTCGAATTTTGGAGTAATTGTTAGCTATCTTAGTGCTACTTTTAGCTATTTTATTGTATTATTTATGTATTTTTTTTATTTTTGTATATTAATGAGATTCATGTCATTTCATCTTTCATTATGTTTGGTGGATAATGGTGTGGTTTTAATTTTTCAAATTTGATTTCAAAATGCAAAAAAAAAAAAAAAAAAAAATTGACCTTCACCTCTACCTATTGCTGCGGTTTTGGCTAGGAACCGCAGCAATATGCTTATTATTTATTATAAAATAGAGTATATTGCTGCGGTTTCTAGGGCAAACCACAGCAATATACTGAATTTTGCTAATATAATATAAATATATTGCTGCGGTTTTCGCTAGAAATCGCAGCAATATGTTAAAATATTGTTGCGGTTAAAAACCGCAGCAATATATTAATTACCTATTGCTGCCCCCTTAATTGCTGCGCGGCCAAAACCGCCACAATAGGCTACTTAATGACTGCAGCAATAAGCATTTATTCTACTAGTGTTTTTTTACCGACACTCAAAGAAAATCTTTTGCTGTGAATGAACAAGATATTGAGGAATTGTCTATACGTAAAATCATAATTATTGATACGGGCCTTTTCCATATAAAAAGGGAATTTTTTGTTACAATAGAAGCAAAAGTGATGTGGATTATTCAAGAATCCATGTCGATTTGCTTTATAAAAAGAAGATATTAATGAACTTCTATGAAATGGTTTTACGGGATTCAGCCAATTGTTTTGATCTTGGGACGATATCATTGAGAATTAGGAATCCGTGTTATCAAAGGATTTCCCGTGATACTCTCTAGTATGGAATGAGTTAATCATCACTTTGGTATCTTATTGAACAAAATGGTGATATTGTTCCACCATTGATCAAGAATTTCGAATTTTGGAAAGTATCATGATCATCCAATAAGAAGGCTTTCCATTATTTCAAATGAACGATTTGAAGACCTATTGATTCTAACAACGGATTGTAGAGTTGATAATTCGGACCTTTCAATTCATAAATGGATCTCGGACCTATTACTAGAGATATTCCCGAAACTCACAAAGAAAAAAGGAAGTGAGTTAGACAAAAAGAGAAGCAACTTGAACAAAAAGAGGTGCAACTTGGAGAAAAAGAAACGAAGCAACTTAGACAAAAAGAATCGAAGTGACTTAGACAAATCTTTTTTGTCGATAACCTCAGACCAATCAATCGAATATTGATTAATACGTAATCGATCGAACACTACTTGAAAACGACTCTTGTGCTCAGAAACGAAATGTTCCAAAAAATTCTTGCTCCCATTGAACCATTTGTATCTATATGCATCAGGATCCCGATTCATGAATCTCTCGATTCGAGAAAGAAAAATAAGAGGATCGAACCATTTCTTCTGACTCTTTTCAAAATTTGATAAATGTTGGTTGATCATATATTTCCATATAGTTCTATGATTCAAAGTATCATTTCCTATTTGATCCCTTTGAATTCCATATTCGAAGCTGCGATCCATCCTACATTGGGGAATGAAGAGAAGCCCCACTAGGGCTCCAACTCGTCTCACCTGATTTATTCCGAGTGTATTACCAGTCAGCGAGGGGGAGCGCTTCCGGTCTGGTCCTGGTCTGGCCCGATTTTGGACCGGTTGGACCGGAATTTGTATTTTTTTATTCAAAAAAAAATCTCTCTTGCTAAGGTTTAAACATTTTAACAATTCCATAGATTAAAAACTAATAATACGAAATGCAATAATCTAAAAGGCAATAAAGATGAGGTTTTAACTTTCTAACTTTTCTAAATTTTAAACTTTTTTGTAACATTCAAAACTATTTTTACAAAAAAAAAAATCCGGTCCATTCCGGTCTGGACCGGAGAATTTCGAGTTTGAGCCTGACCAGATTCGGAGACCCGAAATCCCAAGTTTTCATGGACCGGAGACCAGACCGGAATTTTCCGGTCCGGTCCGGTCCTGGTCAGAATTTCAGTCCCGGTCCAAAACTGCACACCCCTACCTGACGTGTCTTTGCCAGCCTTTTAGAAAACGCGTTGTAAAAGATTTCTTTTATCCTTTAATTCCAGAAATCTAATTTTACCGGATAAAATCTGATTTTGACTATAAAAAATATCTTTTGAAAATATTTATTTATTAAGATAAATCAATTAATTATTGTTAAATAATTAATTAGGCTTTTCAAAGAATTGGGCTCAAAATACAATTATATATCATAAATTATTAATTGGGCTTTAAAATAGGACTTTAACACTTTTCGAAATGGTTTTGAATGACTTTTTAGACTGCTCTGCCCTTGAGCAGGACCAATTAAGACCACTGTATGTTTCATCATCGGATCCTTAAATAGGGAGACACGATTATGTGTTTACACCCACATGCTATCAATACCCTTCATTCTTGGAGGTAAAAAATTGACTTCCCAGATTCAGTTTGCTTCCAGAGAATTGAGTTCATCCTGTGTTGCTATCATTCATCCTTCATCTTAAGCTGCTTCTCCAAAGTGCATTCGCTATCTAACCTTCAGCACATTGTTAAAAGAAGTCAGGTACTCTTCATTGTGTTCCCTGATTGTTTGAGGTCTTGCATAGCAACACAGCTAGCAAAAGTGCTATGTTCTTAATTTTTCTTACTTGGAATGTCATATACATAGTCCTTGAATCTACACGGAACCTCCTTGCCCCTAATAGACCTTCTTAGACTTGTCTATTCTACTTTATTATGGCTGATAGGATGATTCCCTATCTCATTATTAACATCACTAAGCTATTCAAGTTGTGTTAGCTTAATTTCACCTGCTTTTGGTCATCTAACTCATTCAAAATGTAAGATAAATCATCAAAAGATATGTCACCTCCAGAGTTGGATAAATAGTTTATTATGTCCATCTCAAAAGAAGAGTTCTTGTTTTCCTTCCTTAGAAGAAAGGGAGGTACTTTTTCTTAGATACGACATCCCTACTCACAAACACTAGTGGAAAAAATCTTAAATGACACAAGTAGACTGATCCAGTTCTTTTAAAATCGGATCAGTTAATGTTGGTTTTTTGGAGGGAAATATGAATTAATTAACTAACGCAGTCCAAGGAACCGGATCAGTCGAGCTTGGTCTTTTATATAAACTTGCGACCCACTACATACTCTCCAGTCAAACCCGTTCACTCTCATCCTCCCACTCCTCTCATCCCCCCCCTCTAACAAACCCTAACCATCTCTCACCCGCCCTCCTCCCTCTAACAAACCCAGCCTTCCCTCTCTCATTTTCTCTCCTCTGCCATCCTCCCCCTCCTTTCTCACCAATCCATCACTCAACCACTATCTTAATTTCCACCACCCACGCTCCAATTTTCAACGAAGAACAAAGGCTTGTTGCTATGCTGCGTAACTACCACCCCCACCTCGAAGCTTTATTTTTTCTCCATCGCAAGACCGACTCGTCATAGAGGCGAATTTTGAAATTAAACTCGATTCCACCAATCTTTTGCTCGTTTTAGGTCTAGGGTTCCAAGTTTTTCATTTTTTTATTATTAATTTCAATAATGTAATTTAGATAGTTTATTAATTCGTGTTTTTAGGGTTTATTTTGAAAGTATTTTATTTTAATAATTTCAAGATTGTAATTGTTTTCTAATTTCGCTGGTTATTATATTTTATTTTTTGGTTCTTTTTCGGTTTTATGTGTGTGTAATTTTTTTTGTAATTGTTGGTTATTTTTGGGTTTAATTCATGTAATTGTTTTTCTAATATTTGGTTATTAATCCGTATAATAATGTTTAGTTTCATATTTATTTGGATTTGGATCCTTGTGTGTGTGTTGGAATTGAGTTGGAATGATTGAGTTGGAACTAAGTTGGCATGTCTCCTCTATGCACATTGTACCCATATCTATTTAAATCCAATATGGCCCTGACGGATCTTGTCGGTGCTTAAAACTGGGTCAGCTGACTTACCTAACTAATTTGGTTTTGTGCTCCCAACCGGATCAGTTAAATGTTAACTAATTTGGTTTTGAACCAGATTAATTAACTTTTCACTGCTGCTCCGCCTCTGATTGACCTAGTTTATTTCTGGATAAATTATGTCGGATTTAACAGGATCAGTTGGACTTTTTTCAACTAGTGAAATATCCTCCTAGTCTTCAGTTCCATTACTTTGTAACCCTTTTGACAATAGGGATATTCTTATATATCACATCTAATCCCTCTTGGAGCAAACTTATCTCGCAACTTCTTATGTGAAGTTGCATAACACAAGCTACCTATTACCCTCAAATGATTATAACTTACTTCCTTTTTCATGAGTCTTTTATAAGGTGTTTCCATACTAACATTGCAGTTATGGGCGAAAGTTATCTTGATAAAAACCGAAATCCAATTCAAATCGAATTAGTATTCGGATTGGACTCAAAATATCTTCGAATTGTATTCAGATTACGTTTTTTTTAAAAATTGGATTTTCGGATTGGATTGAGGACGATTGTTTATTTATGATTGGGCTTAACTGGTTTTTTTCTTTAAAATAAGCCCAAATGGTCTAGCAGCCATTCCCTTCCCCTAAAATTTTAAACCCTAACTTGCTATTGTAAATTTAAACTTGTTGTGTAGTTAACATGCTATTATTCTGTTGTTGAACCTTTTGTTGGAATGAAATATGATTTTTTAATGAATCATTAGTAATTAATAGATTATTAATAATTGTTATGGGATTGTATAAATTACTTCTATTATGAAACACTTCATTTTGATGCTCGCGCCAAATTTATTTCATTGAAAAAACATAGTTTTAAAAGATTGGATAATTCAGATTGAATCCAATCTAGTGTCCAAAAGTTCGGATTGGATTGGTTTGGACTCAAACTCTAATTGGTTTGGATTTGGATTGAAAAAGTAGAATATAAATTTTGCTCGGATCAAATTGGATTAGGCCTAAATCCAAACCGTACACGGATCTTTTACCCTTAAATGCATTAGGAAGTAAGTTTATCAAATGTGTTACTGTCAAAATACATTCTCCCCACAAATAGAAAGGCATACCTGCATGAAAATTTAAATCTCTTGTTGTTTCAAGCAAAAACACTTGCTTCCTTTCCACTCTTGCATTCCACTGTGGGTCCCCTACAACATTCCTTTTGTGAGTGATCCCTTTTTATTCAAAACATCTTACAAGCCTGCTAAAGAATTTTTATTCTATTATCGCTTTTAATGTTTTAACTATAGTGTTGAAATGATTTTCAACATGAGCAAGGAAATCTATTAAAAATCCCTTCACTTGTTCTTTATTAACAACAAGTTTGTCCAATTGACCCTAATATAGTTATTTACTATTGTCAAGAAGTAGCTTGCACCTGTTAAAGTTTTTAGTACTATAAGGACCTCATAAATCCACATGAATTAAATCATATACACTTGTTGCAAAAGATTTAGTACACGAAAAGGGGAGTTTATGAAGTTTTGCAATAACAAAAAAGTATTCCTTACGGTTCTTACACTTACAAAACTCCAAATGTTGCATCTTAGATAAACATATACTCCCTAGTCTAGCATGAATGAAATCTAGATTAACTACACTATTACATTTCTTCATTTCTACTTTCACTTTCACCTCATGTGCCATCCAAACTCATCTTTCTTTCTTCTCTCCAGCATCCTCCTTCAACAAATTTATAAATATCCCGCTTATTCTTCCCAATCAAGCCTCCCATCTCAGTGGAGTGGCCCTGTAACACACAACCATTTTTATCAAACGGCAGCTTTACGTCTCCCTTTTCCACTAAATTCCCAACAGAGAGGATATTGTGTTTCAAATCACTAATGTATAACACATTAGTCAATGTTATTTTTTTAAGACAATGTCTCCCATTTCTTTCACATATTTAATACTTGCATCAGGCAATCCAACCTTTAAATACAAATTTTAAATCTACAAAATAGAGAGTTAACATCTATGAAACAAAATAATATTTTATTGATTTTTTTGTATTTGGGTTACAATGTCTACTATTTTGATCCTTTAATTCGATCTCCGCGTGTATTTGAATTTGCAACCTATGAATGAATTTATCTTATTTAATAAGGGCATTCGAGCATGATCTCATTCAATGATGTTGATGTAGAATAGAACGATACTTTTTTATATGCTTGTTGTTTTCTTCTATGGAAAGGATTTGATGTTGATTTGTTGTTGCTTATCAAAAAATATGATCTTCTTAAATAAGGGCCTTCAGCTTGATCTTGTCCAAGGTTGATCTATTAGAATGGAATGGAACATCGTCGGTGCTTATTGTCCTTCTTTTAGGGAGAGACTTTGATGTGACTTGACTGGTAAGGAGAGTTTTGAGAGGTTTAGGTTTTCCCTTCTGTTTTCTCCTCCTGGTAAATGAAGAGGGAAGTTCTATATATAGAGCTTTCTAGAAAGTACTGTTTTTAAGTATCTTGCCACTTAGACCTTATGGAAATAAACCCTTTCAGTAATCCAACTCTCACTTAATAAAGTTTGGCCCGCCACTAAATGACTAAATTACAATAGTTTAAATTTAATGACAAGCCTAAATTAATTACTATTGATGATTATTTATCAATGAAAGTAAAAATTTGACTTTAGTGGGTCCAATATGTGATGTGGCATTTAATAAATATTTTGTGCCTACACGTGCTATTGAGGAGTTGATTTTACACGAGCCATTGAGATTGAGTTTATAGATACTCAATCGGAGGGGGGGCTTCCATGTTGCCATATATGCGGGATTATTGAGAGTTTTTGGTGAAGAAGTTAATGTAAATAGAATTGATGATGAGATAACAAGGAATATGTCGCTTGATAGGAGTCTATCATCATTTTGAGTTCACATTCTAGATGTGAAAAGTATGGCTAACAATTGTGATGGGTCGTTTTCAGGTTGACATGTTTACCTAAACAGGTCCAAAACCTCGAACCTGAACTAGACATATTTACCTAATTAAACAAGACAGAATTTCAAACTCAAACCTAACCTGTTTGTAAATGGGTTGACCCAAACCTAAGCTGATTCATTTAAAAGGTTGTTAAGGTCCAAGAATGGGTTGACCCCAAATAGATCCGAATTGATTTATGTACAATAAAATCTATAGAAAATAACCTCAAATATTGTATTCTTATGAAATAGAACATTTGTTAAAAATTTATAATCACGTGAAATTGTAATTATTTTTTTAATGGCCAATGAAATTGTAATATTACAATTTCATTGCAAACTAATACTTTATATACATTATCCAAAAAAATTCAAGTTACCCAAATTTGCAAGGAAATTTAAAGTTACCGAGATACACAAGAAATTTCAAGTTCTCGAATAATATCAAAAGTGAATATGCAAGGCATGGTGAAATAGTGAAAAGAAGAGCCATAAGACACCTTATTAATCATCATCATAGCCATTCAGTCTCTTATGCACCAATATCCTACCTGACCTCATCTCCAACTCCTCTTTGTTCAATGTTGCAAGTTGACTTTTCAACTTGAATAATTTCTTTAATTAATTCGGTGTTTTGAGAAATAATTACTTCGAATTATAAATAAAAGTTTTGAAGAAGAATAAAATTTGGTGGATCCACAATCTTATTTAGAAAAAAGAGAAGGAAGGAGAAAAAGGGTAAAGAGTACTAAGATTAAAGAATTAATTCGATGAAGAGAAAGAAGGCATAGAAGAAAAAGTGACAGATTATTAGAGCACCATTAATGATGAGTGAAAAAAAAAAGATCAAGTACTTAATCTTAAAAAAAAGACCCTTACCAATGAATGATACAAAGACCACCACTTGATTGCCATGGAAATTTTGTATGCGATGAGTGAAAACATGATCAGGCGTGGGAGTGGAACCCATGACCAAATATGAGGAAAAGTAATTTTTTTTGGCCTTCCCCCAGCCAAAACGACGCTTTTTGGTTGGAGATGTGAGAGAGCTCCAGCCAAAATGCACCGTTTTAGCTTGGGGAAAGCTAAAAGATTTGCTTTCCACTATAGCGTGTCAGCGCTGACGCGGAATAGAGGCAGCGAATGGCATCATACCATTTGTGTTACTTTCCACGTGTTGGTTTGCTATTGGCCATAGAAAATATAACCGTTGTAAATTTTGCAATGGTTATATTTTAAAAAATATAAAAAAAAAAAACAACAGCTCTATTTTTTTAAGCTCTATAAATAGAGACCCATTTTGCTATATTTTCGACACACTTAATTTTCTCCATCTTCAGTAATTCCTTCTACTTGTTCTAATTTATTTCATTAACTCTTCTTCCATTGGTGTTTTATTTTCAAATTCTTATAACTATGAATCCTAATCATCCTAATTATATAAGAAATCAACCCCAAAACTGCTCAAAAAACCAAATGCCTAGGCAACAAAATCGCTTAAATAGCTCTCAAATCACTCAAATTATCGTCAACCCTCTCAAAATCAGCCAAACTATCGTCAACCCTCTCAAAATTAGTCAAATTATCATCAACCCTCTCAAATAAATACGAATTAAAGGGGTGAAAATTCTCAATATTATTCTCCTCAATATGATAACCTCTATCATGAATCTCCATCTAAAAATGCCAACCTTTCATATCGTCAACCTAATCTTAATTATGGATTTTCTCAATACCAAGAAGAGTCATCTCCAAACAATGATGTTGATGATGATGGTGGTCAATACCAAGAAGGTGATGATGGTGTTGGTCAATACCAAGAAAGTGAGCAATCTGATGGTTATGATGATTTTGTTCAGCCAACTCAATCATTTTTGCAATTACTATCATCTAATCAATCTCAACAACCACCTCAACCACAAACACAACACACTCAGTCACAAAACCCACCTATCGCAGAAGCAAGTTCTGGTGGGAAAAGGGTTTGGGATCATGTTGATGATGAAATTCTTATCTCTGCATTTATGAACACTTCTCTTGATAAGGTGATTGGGACGAGCCAAAAGAAAGGCGTCTTCTAGGGAAAAGTTTGGGAAGCTTTCAAGACAGGAAGAATAGTAAACCCAACAGAATTTGCTCCAAGAAATGCGGATATGGTGAAAGGTCGTTGGAGTAGACTTACTCCACGGGTTTTAAGGTGGACTGCATTCTATGATGAAGCTCTTGCAAGAAAGAAGAATGGTCAAAACGATAATGATGTTCTAAAAGAAGCTCATTTATTGCATAATAGGAAACGTGGTAGGTTCATCCTCGAACATGCTTCGAAAATGTTGAGGAAGTTTCATAAGTGGAGGGCCATAGTTAAAAATTCAATGGAAACTCCACGTGGTTGCCCCAAAAATCCACAAGAAAATGTGGATCTACCTGGAAGTGGAAGTAGCGGTAAAAGGCCGAGAGTTGATGGAAGCAACCCAATGCCGGAGACACCTACCAGTGGTGAAGGAGGTGATGTGGACCCACGACCCTATGGTGTTAAGAAAGCGAAGTCTAAGCTCAAAGGGGTGTCTGGTCAGACAATTGAGTGTTTCAATTCATTTAGTGAAAGACTTCGGATCCATTCAGAGGGTAGGAGTGCAGATGTTGAAAGAGAAGACAAAAGGTTGGAGGTTCAAACAAGGAAGGTTGCTACAAAGGAAAAAGAAATAGCGCTGCAAACCAGGAGCTTGAAAGTGCAAGAGCATCATAAGAACATGGATTTGCCGCAAGCATTGTATGCAAAGGAAAATCGAACACCATTTGAGGAGGGTATGATTGAGACACTAACAACATGGTTGACGAATAATGCAATTTTTTAAGTTATGTTTATGTCTAAGTTAAGTTTATTTTAAGTGTAGTTGATGTTTGAGTTTAAGTTCACGTTTAAGTTTAAATTTTAGTTCATGTTTGAGTTTAGTTTATGTTTAGTTTAGTTTAAGTTTACGTTCCAAGTTTAGTTTATGTTTAAGTTTCAATTTTAGTTTATGTTTAAGTTTCAATTTTAGTTTATGTTTATGTTTATGTAGAGGTTTATGTAAAAGTTTACATTTGTATGTTTAAGTTCAATTAATAAAAAAAAAAATTAAATGTACTTGTGTAAATTTTAAGCTTTACTTATTATATGAATTGACATTTGAATACAACATTTGACATTATTGTTCTGCTTTTAACATTATTGTTTAGCTTTTGACATTATTGTTCTGCTTTTTACATATTATTGTACTGTTTTTTACATTATTGTACTGCTTTTTACATTATTGTTCTACTCTTTACATTATTGTTCTGCTTTTTACATTATTGTTCTGCTTTTATGTATTATTGTACATCTTTTTACATTATTATACAGCTTTTTACATTATTGTTCTGCTTTTTACATTATTGTTCAGTTGGTCTGGGTGTGTACTTACTGGTGTTTGGTTATCTTTTGCAGACGGTTGCTTTTGTTTTTTAGTTTCGTTTCTTGAGCTTGATCATGTTTAACCCTTAATTGCTGCTACAGATTAAGGAGACCACATGAAGAGCTCCTTTTCTCAACCCTTCCTAGATAGTAGGGGACTAGGAGTGCTGATACTTGTTTCCCCTAGCTTGATGTGGTGTTTGGTTGTATTCTCTCTTTTTGGTTTTTGACTAATAATTTTTATTTTTGTTGTTGAGGAAAAACAAACTAGACCTAACCTATAGGATAAGACCAGCCTACAACATCTTTACAAATGATGGTAGAAAACAACAAATCAGATGAAGAAAACCAATACAATAGCGAATTAAGGAGCATCACGACACCTATGAGCAATAAAATCTACCACTTGATTAGCTTCCTGATAGCAATAGTTAATAGATACCACTTGAAACTCCTTTAGTTCCTCCGCTAAATCTATAATCGATTAGCTAATTTCCCAAGGAACCTTCCAACAATGCCGAATAGAATTAATAACAACCAAATTATCCCCTTCAACAACAAGAAAACCAATAATAAGAAAACGAGCAGCCCTCACACCTTCCCGAAGCCCCCAAGCTTTCGCCTTAATAATAGAGCAATCTAAAGATAAAGTCATAGCACCCGCAAGACACAACTCACCCAAATGATTATGGATGGGGAACCCAAAAGACGCTTGACCACTCATCAATTTGAAACCATCAAAATTGAGCTTGAATATCATCCTTCTTTCCTGAAAAATTAATGGGCATAGAATATCATTAAGTTAATATCATCCTGAAAAATAACCACCAAATAACACAAAACTTAGCAGATCCTTAGTAGAATAAATGTTTATGATTCTATTTAAATTTTCGACAAAATTATCTGAATAAGGCCCCAAAGGAAGACAAGACAATCCAAGATATCATCCAAGACTGCAACAACATCAGCAGTAAAAGGACGCTCAAAAATTAGATGATTTGAATTCATAGTGAAAATTACAAAAAATCAACATTCTGGAGGAAGAAAAACCCGACTCTTTTGTAGTCTAACAATAATAGGTAACCCAACTCGACACACTTTCGATAAATTATTTTTGATTGAAAGGGGAATAAAAAGATTCCATATCCAAATGACAGGTTTTGGAGGCAAAGGATAAAAACTAAACCCTGCATGAGCAAGGCATCAGTTCTAACATAATACACACGATCCGGAGTCAGACTCCAAACAAGAGAATCATCTATGGAGCAAGCCGAAAAAAAGATACTAAAAATAGCCTGCCAAACAAAATCTGGAACAAGATCAACCAACATAGTCTTATCCCACTGTCTATGAACATCTATAATGCAACTCACCCTAATATTTTCCATTCCAATCACTGGTGACAAATAGAAGAAATAGGATAAGAGAACACCTAACTATCATCCCAAAATGAAATATTACTATTAGAATTTACAATCCAGTGAAGCCCTTTCTTGAAAATATCCCGAATAGACATTAAATTTTTCTATTGTCAAGAACAATTAGTCGAAGGTATACACTCAAAGATTAAGCACCCCCTCAGATATTTTTTTAGTAACAAGTTCCACCCACAAATTAGTAGGATTATTGACAATTTTCCATAATAATTTCATCTGCAAAACACCATTATTAAGACTAACCTTTCTGAAACCTACACCACCATAATTTTTAGGGATACAAATTCTATCCCACCCAATCAAATTAGATGACCCAACCTCTGAATTTTTATTCCACAAAAATTCCTTTAAATTTTATCTCATAATGAATACATGAAGGTAAAAAAAACTTTGCATTAGAAAATTTGCTTTAGTAGACAAATTAGCCTCGATCAACACTGATCTACCATTATGAGATAAAGAGTTAGCTTTCTATAAAACGAGCTGAGTTTGAGAAGACTGAACGACTTTCTCAAAAGTACTTTTAGTTACCCAAGAATCAATAATAGGGCATCCTAGATAATTTCCTAAAGAAAAAGAGTTATTCATTTGTAAGTAATAAAATTAGACACGACATCTTGTGGAATATTTTTAGCACACTGAAAAGCAGACTTATGAAATTCACAAACTGCCCTGACATAGAAAAATACTTATCCTGAACAGCTTTATAACTACACAACTTCGATTTGTCGCTTTAGCAAATAACATAGTATCATATGCAAACGTTAAAAACGAGATCTTAACACCCAACCTCCCGATTTTAACTCCCAAAAGTTTCTTTCCACTCATACAATGAGCATAAATTTGTCGACCAAGTAGTTTAGCACTTAAAATAAAAATATTGATGCGCTCAAGTTATACGGTGCTTATATGGTATTTTGGGTGCACTTTGCTAAGGAGTTCGATCATAATTGTTGACGTTTGCATATATATCAACCTTAGCCGAATTTCGGAATTTTGGGAGGTAGTTAATGATAATGTTCTATGTTTCGAGCTTTTAAGGTGAAATGGTATGTTTTGGGAATGCTCGGGAAGTGTAGCATCGTAGCGTAATGGGCAATCATCGCAAGGCCTAGCCGAGCAAACCACCCACACAGCTCATGTCGGCGCCGAGCCTCCATCAGCAAGCAAAGCACCAAGCAGCATTGCGAGGGAAGCAGCATCGCGAGGCTTAGCACACTCGCATCATCGCACAGCTCGCAAGCTCAGCATCATCGCACAGCTCAGCAGCTCACGTCTGCCCAGCAGCCAAGCTCGCGCAGCCAACACTCCAAGCAGGTCGCGACCCGCGAAGGAGCTCGCGACTCGCGACTCCCCTGCCTTCGCGACTCGCAAGGATTGGCGCGACTCGCGACCATCTTGCCTAGCTAATTCGTGCGGAAGACAGAGTACTCGTCGCGGCTCGCGATCAGTATCGCGACTCGCGATGCTTAAGTCGGTTTGGGGCCACGTTTTGTGCGGGGTTTAAAAGCTTCCTAAAACCTAATATTTGGAGGAGGGGGACCTAAGAGGACAACACACTTGAGGAGAGAGAATCTCCAACACTCCATTCCTCTCTTGTTATCTTCTCTTTTTAGTTTTCATTTTCTAGTTTAGTTTTAGAGATTTCAATTATGGAATTGGCTATTGCTATGCCGATTGTAGCTTGAACTGTTCTTGAAGAAGATTAACACGAAGCTTCAAGCATTATTGTGAGATATTTCCTCTCTATTTAGTTTCTTTGATTATGGTTCAATTTCTATGATTGTGTTCTATGATTATTGCATAATTATGCTAGGAACGTTACTAGTTTGATTGTGTAATTAATCTAATGCTAGATTTAAGAATAGAATCGGATTGTTTTATTCTTTTATCTATTTGTAGCAAACTAGGGAGTAACTTAGATGCAGATCGTCTTGGTTATTTCTTGGGGAAATTGAATCAACTGCTGAATGTTTATCGCGTGTATGACATTAGCAGGCCTATTGGTTCTCAGTGTTTATTGCTGCTATTGGATTGAACTTAGACGCTGATCGGATTAGGTTATCCTTTAGTTAGGGTTTTATAGTCACGCTGATCGTGCTGTTCAACTAAGAATAAGGAGAATGCGAGATTAATTCTCAACAATAGATAATCATGGAAATAATTAGAGTTGAGGTTCAATGATCGATAATGAAATTGAAGTGGATGTTAATCGGATTCAAGATCTTTCCATATTGATTTCTCATTTTATTTATTTGCTAGTTAATTTTAGTTTCTTTAAAACTCTATTGAAAACTCCCCTTTTTATTAGGTTACTCGACCCTTAGAGTCATCTAGGTATTGATTCACGCTAGATATTAAACTTGTCCCTGTTTCCCTGTGGATACGAACCTTACTTCCCTTCTACATTTAATTGTAAAAGAGAGTAGGAGAAATTTTATCGTTGGTTAGGTGCACACGACAAATCCGCACCCACCAAATTTTGGCGCCGTTGCCGGGGAAACGGTGTTACTTGTTTGTATATAGCGTGTATTTTTGGATTGTATTGCTTGTGCTCTTTGTTTATGGTTAACACTCGTACTACTAACAAATAATCTTTGCATTACGATCCCGAATTAGAATTGACTCTTTTCAGGTGGAGAAACATTTTGCGAGAAAATTTTCAAGAATCATCTTTTAACGTTGAAGTGGAGGAAGAGATGCCTCCGATAATTGAAACTCGTACCTTGAGGGAGCTCACGGCTCCTAACCTTGATCAACAACCATTGTGCATCTCATTTCCGGCTCTTGATGAAGGCACCACTTTTGAATTGAAGTCGGGGTTGATACACTTGCTACCTTCGTTCCATGGGCTCAATGGAGAAGATCCAAACAAATTTCTTTCGGAGTTTCACGTGGTTTGTACTAGCATGAAACCAAGTGGAGCAATGGATGAACAAATCAAGTTGAGAGCTTTTCCTTTTGCTTTGAAGGATGGAGCTAAAGATTGGTTATATTATCTTCCTCCTGGTTGCATTTCCACTTGGGTTGAAATGAAGAAGCGATTTCTTGAGAAGTTCTTTCCAGCTTCTAAGTCATCAACATTAAAGAAGGAAATCAGCAATATTGAGCAGAAACACGATGAGTCTTTCTACGAATATTGGGAGAGGTTCAAGAGACTTTGTGCTAGTTGTCCATATCATGGCTATTATGATGAAGACCTCATTTTGTACTTTTACAATGGTTCTTCTGACGAAGATGTGCGAATGGTGAATGCTGCTAGTGGAGGTTCTTTTATAAACAAAACCCCAACTACAGCGAGAGAACTCATTGAAGAACTGGCTGAAGGCTCGAGACAGTTCAGTATAAGATCGAATCATCATAGAACAAATGTTGAAAGTCCAGGTTTTAGCTCTTCAAAGGCCGGGGATCAAGTACAAGCTCTTACATCGATGATGCGTGAGTTCATGGTAAAGAACAATAGAGTTCAACAGGTAAAAGCTTGTAAAATTTGTTCTTTAGATCATCATACTGATGTTTGCCCTCAAATGCAAGAAGAATTTAGGGAAGAGGTCAAAGCTGTAGGTTTTCAAGGCCAACAAGCATTACAGAGACATGATCTTACTCCTATGCTTCCGAGCAAGGGTGGAGAGATCATTCTAACTTCAGATTTGGCAATCAACTTCAACAACAGCACTATAACAGGCCACAACCACACCCTTATCCTAGGCCCCAAGGCCGAGACTCGAGCTCTAGCATGTCCACTGAAGAAATGTTAAATGCTTTAACTAAAAATGTGACTAACATGCAGGGTAACATGGTGTAGTTCCAAGAGGAAACTCGATCGAGCATCAAGAACTTGGAGAGCCAAGTAAGCCAAATTGCAGGAGCTATAACCAAGTTAGAGGCTAGGGATTCGGTGAGGTTGCCATCCCAAACAGAACTCAACCCTAAAATGAACGTGAGTGCTATCACATTGAGGAGTGGAGCGGAAATTGCAAGCAAAGAGAGGTTGGTGGTTCGAGACAAAGAGATAGTGGAAGAGGTGATCGAGCATGAACCGACAACATATTGTAAATCATTGCCACCTCAACAAGAGGAGAAAGTCCAAAAATCACCTCATTTACCATATGAACCAGAGCCACCATTTCCCGAGGCATTGGGAGAAACCCGCAATGCAGAGCGCAACAAAGACATTTACGAAATCTTTCATAAATGTGAGGTAAACATTCCCCTTTTTGATGCTTTAAATCAAGTACCTAGGTATGCTAAGTTCCTTAAAGAATTATGTACTTCGAAAAGAAAGCAAAAATAAAAGGGAGTGCAAAAAGTGAAGGCTAGCGAGCATGTCTCTGTTATCTTTCAAAAGAAATTACCTCAAAAGTGCAATGACCCAGGCATGTTTACCATCCCATGTACTATAGGTGACACCATGTTTCGTAAAGCCATGTTAGACTTAGGTGCGTCAATTAATGTGATTCCATATTCATTGTATAAGTCTTTGAAACTTGGCAATTTGCATGAAACTGGTGTGGTGATTCAGTTAGCTGATAGATCCAATGTTTATCCTAGGGGTAAATTAGAGGATGTGTTAGTTAAGGTTGGGAAATTGCAATTTCCTGCTGATTTTTATGTTTTGGAGATGGAACCTGATAAGCATGCCGCCCCAATCCTTTTGGGGCGACCTTTCTTGATAACATCTTGCACTAAAATTGATGTTTGCACTGGTTCTTTGACTATGGAGTTTGAGGGAAAGGTAGAGGCATTTGATATAAATGATCCTAAGCTTCTACTTAAGGATGATAACTCACTTTGCTCTATTAACATTGTTGACTCTGTTTTGCATGATGTTCTTGATATTGAGCAGGTTGATGAGTTGATGAATGCTGATGATGTCTTGGTTGAGGATTGTGTGCCTCCTACTAACGTGCAGGTTACGATGCCCGAGTTGAAAGAGCGGAAAAAGCCTCCTGACTTACCACCTTGTTTTGAAACTGTACCACTAACGATGCATTGCAAGAGTTCTTCTGAATCTGTTTTGCAGGTACTTGAATTGGAGGTTGACATGGAGCCACCATTGTCACACATGGAGCACAAGCCCAATTATTGAGCTCAAGGTACTAAGTCGAGCTAACGACTTTAAACAACAGCGCTTCTCGGGAGGCAACCCGAGACCCCTCTTTATTTTCTTTCTTTTCCTTTATTTCTCATCAAATTTCCACCACCACAACAAATTTTCTTTCACCCGCCGCCCACCCACTAAAAAGATCCACAACCAATCTTAATCCACTTGGAACCAAAATCCAAAAAAGAAAACCCGTTGGGAGGAGTTCAATAGCTAGGAGTTGGTACAACTAGAGGGTTGAGATTGTTAATGAATCTTTTCGATCTCTTAAGCTAGGTGCAAATCTCAAAAATTTAAAAATTTGAATTTGTCATTTGTTTGAGTGATTCGAGGGAGAGGGTTGTGAGTTGATTTATGAGATTTGAGTTGGTGTTGCTAAGAAATTTGAGTTTGACGGATTGTTTGTCATGAGTTTTGAGCATTCGATCTTCGATTTACCCGATTTTCTCCCCCCATTTTCAGTTTACTTTTTCTTCTAATTGTCATCACATTGAGGACAATGTGTAGTTTAAGTAGGGGGGAGGGTATTCTCATTCTCATGTATCTATGTTGTATGTATTACTTTCAAATTCGAAAAAAAAAAAAACAATGAAAATGAATCCCGCTGAGTTGAAAACCCGGAAGGGCGGGCGACTCAGGCAAAAATGGGGGCTCGGATAGGTCGAAAACCCGAGAGGGCGGCCTATGCAAAAAAGAGCTAGTTGAGCGGGTGAGTTTTGTGAGCCGAAAAAAAAAAGAGTGATGAAAAAAAAAATGTGAGAAGCTAGGATGAAAACCCGAAAGGGCTCCTAGGCAAAATGAGAGATTAAGAGAGAATTATGTATTTGGAAAACTCATTTGCCGGAGATGGTGTCATAAGGCGGAAGGCGCTTTCGGGTTGGGTTGGTTATTTCATCCTTGATTTTGTGAAGATTTGTTTATAATTGGCTTTCACTTTCTTTTGTTGATAGTGGTGAATTGGAGGTCATCGTTGAAATTTAAGCCCTTATCCGGTAAGGATTTAAACTTGCATTGGTTAGCCGATTGTTTTGGGAGTAAGCATGGAATTTATCCCTTTTTGTTATTGTTCCATGGCTTGCTTGTTTAGATTAGTTGAAGTAGTTTTAAATCATATTTTTGAGGTTTGGGTGAGCTTGAATCTAAGTGTGGGGGAGTCAATGTCCCTTACGTTTAGGTTTTGGGCGGATTTTGTTAAGATGTGATGATGATGATGATGTAGTTGATGGAGAGTGTAGTTTGGTGTCGAAAATTTGGGTGAAGATTTATTTGGTGGTCCTCATTTCGAGTTTACTTGAGGTCGAGTAAAGTTCAAGTATGGGGGTATTTGATGCGCTCAAGTTATACGGTGCTTATATGGTATTTTGGGTGCACTTTGCTAAGGAGTTCGATCATAATTGTTGACGTTTGCATATATATCAACCTTAGCCGAATTTTGGAATTTTGGGAGGTAGTTAATGATAATGTTCTATGTTTCGAGCATTTAAGGTGAAATGGTATGTTTTGGGAATGCTCGGGAAGTGTAGCATCGTAGCGTAATGGGCAATCATGGCAAGGCCTAGCCGAGCAAACCACCCACACAGCTCACGTCGGCGTCGAGCCTCCATCAGCAAGCAAAGCACCAAGCAGCATTGCGAGGGCAGCAGCATCGCGAGGCTTAGCACACTTGCATCATCGCACAGCTCGCAAGCTCAGCATCATCGCACAGCTCAGCAGCTCACGTCTGCCCAGCAGCCAAGCTCGCGCAGCCAGCACTCCAAGCAGGTCGCGACCCGCGAAGGAGCTCGCGACTCGCGACTCGCGACTCCCCTGCCTTCGTGACTCGCGAGAATTGGCGCGACTCGCGACCATCTTGCCTAGCTAATTCGTGCAGAAGACAGAGTACTCGTCGCGGCTCGCGATCAGTATCGCGACTCGCGATGCTTAAGTCGGCTTGGGGCCACGTTTTGTGCGGGGTTTAAAAGCTTCCTAAAACCTAATATTTGGAGGAGGGGGACCTAAGAGGACAACACACTTGAGGAGAGAGAATCTCCAACACTCCATTCCTCTCTTGTTATCTTCTCTTTTTAGTTTTCATTTTCTAGTTTAGTTTTAGAGATTTCAATTATGGAATTGGCTATTGCTATGCCGATTGTAGCTTGAACTGTTCTTGAAGAAGATTAACACGAAGCTTCAAGCATTATTGTGAGATCTTTCCTCTCTATTTAGTTTCTTTGATTATGGTTCAATTTCTATGATTGTGTTCTATGATTATTGCATAATTATGCTAGGAACGTTACTAGTTTGATTGTGTAATTAATCTAATGCTAGATTTAAGAATAGAATCGGATTGTTTTATTCTTTTATCTATTTGTAGCAAACTAGGGAGTAACTTAGATGCAGATCGTCTTGGTTATTTCTTGGGGAAATTGAATCAACTGTTGAATGTTTATCGCGTGTATGACATTAGCAGGTCTATTGGCTCTCAGTGTTTATTGCTGCTATTGGATTGAACTTAGACGCTGATCGGACTAGGTTTTCCTTTAGTTAGGATTTTATAGTCACACTGATCGGGCTATTCAACTAAGAATAAGGAGAATGCGAGATTAATTCTCAACAATAGATAATCATGGAAATAATTAGAGTTGAGGTTCAATGATCGATAATGAAATTGAAGTGGATGTTAATCGGATTCAAGATCTTTCCATATTGATTTCTCATTTTATTTATTTGCTAGTTAATTTTAGTTTCTTTAAAACTCTTTTGAAAACTCCCCTTTTTATTAGGTTACTCGACCCTTAGAGTCATCTAGGTATTGATTCACGCTAGATATTAAACTTGTCCCTGTTTCCCTGTGGATACGAACCTTACTTCCCTTCTACATTTAATTGTAAAAGAGAGTAGGAGAAATTTTATCTTTGGTTAGGTGCACACGACAAATCCGCACCCACCAAATATACAGAATAACAGTACCCATGTCTAATAGCCCGAGAAGGGAAAAAGTGTTCACTCGCAATACCATTAACTAAAACAGAAAAAGAAACCAAATAAATGCATAATTTGATCCAATTAATCCACTTCTTATCAAATTCTGATTTATAAAGCATGACAAAAATGAAGTTCCATTCTAACCGATCATACCCTTTCTTAATATCAAGATTAATGGCAGTTGAACCTTCCTTACCAGATTTATTTTTAAAAGAATGAAACACTTCATGGACTAAAAAGAATATTATCCTGAATCAATCTCTTTGGCACAAACGTCACTTCAAGAGAATGAATGATTTTTCCTAACACCACCTTTAGGCAATTAGCTAATACTTTGGCAATAACTTTATAAATTTTAGAGCATATACTAATTGTCTTAAAATGGTTAGCTGTCAATGGATTATCTATTTTCAGGATCAAAGTAATAAAAAGTATGAATAATTTCTGGAAAAAATTGCCTAGAATGAAAAAATTCTTTGATTGCTCTAATAATGGAATTTCCTACTAACATCCAGTATTTTAGAAAGAAAAACCGAGAGAAACCATTAGGCTCAAGGGATTTATCTGGGGCTAAGTCAAAAATAGTCTCTTTTATTCCGTCTGACGACAAAGTGACAAAGAAATTCATTATAAGAGTTAGAAATAATCTTTGTGATCAAAGAAATATCCTCTTCTATACCAATACCTCAATTAGTGTTACTAATAAATTTTTGCTGAAATTCAATCGTAATATGAGATAAAATTTGATCAGGATTAGTAATAGTATTACCATCCTTCGAAGATAACGAACTAATACTAATTAAATTTTTCCAAGTAGAAGCACAAACATGAAAATATTTTGTATAAGCATCACCTTTAGCAAAATTAGTAGTACTAACCCTTTTGAACCAATACTTTTCCTGAAACTCAAAAAGATTATGTCTTTTAATCAAAAACCTCTCTTGAACCTTATGAAGGTTTGGGTTATCTATATCAATTATAAGACGATTTAAATATCTTCAAGTTATTTCTCAACAACACTAATTTGGGGGAAAATTTTACCAAACTGAGTTTTATTCCAGTCTTTGGCCTTCACTTTTTAACTAACCGAAACATAAAGGATCCATCAAAATGGATACACCAAGTCTTTTTCACAAGAATATCAAAAAATTTCTATAAACCCCACTTTTTTCAAATTTGAAGAGGTGAGCTTTACCCATTAAAGAAGGTAAATAAGATAACAACATAAAACAATGATCTACAGAGGTAAAAATATGATGCTTAACTCTAGCATTAGGAAATTTATGCAACCATTCCATACTAACTAAACATCTATCTAACCTTTCCAAAATATTATCTTTCCCACTACGTTTTTCTCTCCATGTATAACGTTAACCAGAAAAATGAAACTCACTACATTCAAGATTATGTTTGATAATTCATTCGGTCAAACCTAGAAGCACCAGCAGGTGCTCCTCCCAGTTTATCTGAAGAAAAATTGATTCCATTATAATCTCCAACTAAGATATAAGGGAAACATAAACTAGCAACATATGCAAAATGATACAGAATGAAAAGTCTAGAGATAAGATAGTTATATGCAAACCATAAATCTAATGCTCTTGAAAATTATAGAGATACTAAAAGGATTACTTAAACAAGGTTCCACATCAACCATAAACCACCATACCTACCAATGGTAGGTATAAAATCAAAGTCCACAAAGCCACATATTATAATACTAGCATTAGAAGGAATAATAGTAGATTCTGTTTCACAAATCATCATTATATCAATGTGATTTGTGTTACAAAAACTCTTTATTTCAGCAAAAAGATTTTTTCTTTGGCTTCCACGAACACTTTAGAAACCAATAGCCATATATCACAATAGGTGGTTATGGCAAACACTTAGCTTTAACGACTTGTTTCTCTTCAAGGCTGAGGAGTATCCCTCGGAAGTTCTTCCTCCTCTTAGCATAGCTAGAGTGAGAGGATATAGCCACCTGGTCTAGTGGGTCCACTCCCATAGCATCACTTCTCTTCACAAAAGAGCTCTCAGAAGATAAAGAATAAAAAGATGTATCAAGGATTGCAACACAGCCTTGAACAACATCCTCAGCCTCAGTTTCCTCATCACAAGGAACGATATTAGATTATCATAAATATCTTCATACAATAAGGCAAGAACTGGTTCTCAACAAAAAGCTTACTAGGATATCTCACTAGTATAGGCACAGGGACATCAACAAGAGCCTGCTCAAAGGAGGGGTGGCACCACCAGGGACTTCACATCCCTCCCCAATCTTACCAGCATCAACCATACCCAATGACTGAACTAAGGGAGGGGCAACATCTCCAGACATAAGATCATTAAACGCCTCATCATCAAAGCTTGAGACAGATTCTACATTAGGAGATGAAGCAAGTAACACTTCCCTTTTCCTAACACAATAGGAGTAGCACTTCTTTTTTTCAGAGGAAGAGAAGAATCAACCAACTTAATACCTTTGGCAATAGTTTTAACAGCTTTAAAACCTAACTTATTTTCACCACTTTTCAAACCAACTCCACTAGCTTTCTCACTAAAGCTTTTGGCTTGACATGTACCACATTGGCTTTCACGACCATGGTGATATCATTTTCTTGTCTTTTAGCTATCATAAGACTTCCAGACATCAATTCTTGCTTAGGGTTCTTCAACAGCTTAACATGAAGTTCTTTTTGAGAATAGCGCAACAAAGGGAAAACATTAATAACATGAGCTTCCTGTCCAAAAAAATAACATGAGGAAAAATCCTCATACCAGATCACATAACCACACAATTTACCACCAGTTCTAACAAATTGCAACATAATTAGGGAGGGGAGCAATAATATCAACACGGACGCAAGCACGAGCAAACCGTATCTTATTTCTAAGCAAGGAGTTTTGATCAAGATTCACCAAATAACCAATATTATTTGCTGCAAAGATATTAGCAACAGACTCATAATTCAATAATTCAATGGGAAAACGAGGAACTCTAGCCCACAAATCTACCCATTTCGTCTCTTCACAAAAAGGATCAAACTCAAGCCTCCAAGGCTGGATAACAAACAACTCACCGTGGACATGCCAAGGTCGTTCACTCCACACCAAAAAATCATTAGGGTTAGCAAGACGAACCACAATCCAGTTATTATCCATCTCGAAATACTATGTCATCTTTAATAAATTTCCAATCAGCTTTAGTTGTAGAAATGATAGTACACAGCTCAACCAGACCAACCAACATCTTGCCAAAAAAGAGACTTAGACAACTCCTCAATGTCTTTTTGGACTTGAGAAATATCATCCAAGACTTGAAACTGAGGGAACGCGGTTGGAAAAGGAGGGTCATGAGAAGAACCCTCCCTTACCCATTCATCACCAGCAAAAGAAACACTAATTGAAGGAACTTCAACATCATGTGAGGAAGAAATTACACAGTGCTCACCATTTTTCTCAACTAAAAGCACAATCTTAAAAGTAGGATCAAAAGCCATGAATGCGTAGCAGACAAACAGCAACACACAACTATATGAAAGAAAACGAAGAAATTTGTATACCAAAGAAAATGCAAGAAGGTGCAATAGAAACCAAACCTGAGTCTCCTTTATATAGTAATTAGGGTTAAGAAAACCTTTTGCCATCATAACTGTTAGAGAACTAATACATTCAATCACATTATATGCAAAATTTCTCATAATGTCCAAAAGGACAACAAACCCTTCATAATACCGGTTCTGCAACATCAACCACCCGCACACTCCAAGTGAAATGAATGATCAGACAACACAAGGAAGGAAAAAAAAACCTTCAATTAAAGTACAACACCACAAACAAACAATGACTTTGCAACAAAGCCCCCTAATTTTATCCCTAAATTGAAACTTAAACCCTAAGTACCATAATAGCTTAATCCAATTTGCTAGAAAAATTCGGCTAATCCGCACGCTACCCAGGAGATTAATTACACTCAACATAATTTATGTACTTCCTCCATTCCAAATTAGATGTTACACTTTCTATTTTAGGAAGTTTCAAATTAGATGTTACACTTTCATTTTGGGTAATTAACTTCCCTCTATGTCTCTCCTATCACATGAGATCCTTTTTTTTCTCTATTTCTCTTTTCTCCAAAAATTGCCTAAGCGTCCGTGATTTGAAGAGTGTCACAACTAATTTGGAACAGAGGAAGTATAAAAATTTCAACTTTAGGGACTCAGAGCTCTCGTAATTGCCTAGAAGCCAAAAAATAAAGTAATGGTCATAACTACAATCTAAACACCAGATAATAATGAGATAAAACAAACACTCAACAATCAGAACATAAAGAATTGACTAATCACCATCTAAAAAGAGGAAGATTAAGCGATAGCGAACAAACAATCGGGATTTTTTCAAAGCATAGGGGCGATTTTCTAGGGGACTATTTGGGAATTCTCTCTTTATCTCTCTAAAAGTCATTTCATTTTTTCTCTTTTCACTAATAATATTGAATTGCCAAAAAAAAATTGTAATATGGAGTAAATAAATTGGAGTCTTGTCAGATATTAATGGGAAAATAAGACAAAAAATTACGCAAATTCTTATATACGGTCGGTCACACCGGCGGCCCATATAAAGCATTTGAATCCAACACAATGTGTTAGCCCAACGCTTTTCATTCAAAAGAATCTGGCCTAGCGCGGGATTTCACAAAACAACACCAATATTCTTCGAAATTCACGATCAAATTCGAGGATCAAGAGTACAACAAGTCAAAATCAAATTCAGAAAAAACAAAAATCTAACCAAATTTAAAGCAAATTCAAAGATCAAAAATCATAAATTCAATGCAGATTTACGAACAAAAACGAAGTAGAGAAAAATGTAGATCAATAACTTTAGATGAAGATAAACTGAAGAGTTAAGTGAGAGAGAGGAGAGAGAGTGAAGAGTGAGTGAAATGGGTGAGAAAAATATCAACTCACATGTGACGGTTTATAAATAAGGGGGGATAAGAGGAGTAATGGAGTTTAAAGTTGTAATATATTTTTGTTTCAAACTCTATTATTAAATTTTGTTATACCACTAACCTCATTTTTTCATGTGAGTAATCTCGTATATTTTTATTAGTAACCTTAAAATATTATATGGGTAACCTTATTTATTTTTGCAGTAACTTTGTTTAATCGTATAAGTAACCTATTTTAATCATATGAGTATCCTATTTTGATCATATCAGTAACCTCATTTATTCATATCAATTACCTCGTTTATGCATACAAGTAACTTCAATAAATCATACAAGTAACCTCATTTAATCATATGAGTAACCCCAAAGGCTCACAAAAGTAACCGACCGCATTTATTCAAACGAGTAACCTCATTCATAACAGTGAGTAAACTTATTAGTAACCTCCTTTATGCAGATGAGTAACATCATTCATTCATAAGAGTAACCTCATTTATTGATACGAGTAACCTCATTCGTTCGTAAGGAGAACCCATTATTCATACTAGTAACCCCATTTAATCATAGGAGTAACCTCATTTTGTTCACATAAGTAACCCACATTTTATTCGTATCAGTAACCCCCACTTATTAATACGAGTAACCTCATTCGTTCATGAGGAGTAACCCCATTTATTCAATAAACTCATTTAATCATATGAGTAACCCTATTTGTTCACATAGGTAATCTCATTTTGCTTATAAGAGTAACCACATTTCTTTATAGGAGTGGCACCTTTTTATTGTTAAAAGTAACCACATACTCATACAAGTAACTCCATTTGGTCATAAGAGTAACTCCATCTGTTCATAAGAGTAACTCCATCTGTTCATAAGGATTTGTGCATAATGGTCAACTTCAAAATGTCATATCTCACAACACATTTAATATTTTGGGAAGATTCAAGTTGGAGATGAAAATTTGGCTCGATAGCTTTTCAACGCCTGGTCAAAAGCTCGATTTCCATGAAAAACGGGTGAGAAATGACTATTTGAAAATGAGCTGATGGGCTGATAGGGTATCGCGCGCGCGACCACACCTGTAATTTCGCGTGTGGCTGGCCACACGCAAGACTCGCTAAAAAAATTAAAGGTATACTCGTCAAAAACTTGTCCTTGAATTATTTTTCTTCTATTTTTCTTTATTTAGTTTGTACATGATGGAGATAAATATGATTTTTCATGAAAAAGTGCTCGCATATTCCTCCCTGTTTCTTACCCTATTCTTTGACTCTCCCCACTCGTAATCTCCCCGCAATTTTCATATTTCATTTTTTCTTAAATTTTTCATGCAATGAACCAAATTAACGAATACCAATCTATTATCATCTTTTAACCTTAGAAAATAATGATGGCATATCGGTGAATGATGCCGTTTGTGTATACGATGGAGGAATGGAGAGGGAAGAGTATAGTTAGAGAGTGAAGAGAGAAGAGACAAACCTCTGGTTGGAGCCTAAAGGACATCAAAGGGTGTATAGAAAACTTATTGTAATTTTTAAGGATATTTCATCATGATCATAATAAAAATGACGATGAAAACCTGATAGATCAGAATTATTAACGAATAATATATTAAATATTTTAAAACCTACAATTATTATGGAACATTGGATTTCAATAGTCATTTTTATTTACGATCATAATAAAATTTTCAAATTTTTAGGAAATACCCAAATATGAAATGTGATATATAGTTTTCATCGACGACATTTTCCAGCTGACCAAGAAGAGCCTTAAAATCGTTAAATTCCCACCCAAATTGCAAAGAAAATATCAAATCAGACATGTGCATGCAAAAGCACTCTCACATTTTTTCGCGTACTTCGGCAACCTTACATGCCTAATAGTTTAGTTGCTTGGAACACTCCAAACCAGCAATTGCACAAACGTAACCAAAAAATAGATTTCAAGGGAAAGAAAGAAATATTGGCAGCACCCTTGAGAAAAGGTCTGCGACTTACATCGCTCGCATCCTTGATTATATAACCAGCTTCAAAGTTGCATGCTTCCTTTTCTCTGTTGTAATATACAAAAAATGATATGCTACGATAAGCCCCTCGGTAAATCATGTGGAGATCAAATTTCAACGAGAGGAACCTTCTTCTAGGACACAATGTGCTCATAACTTAAGATCCATATGCAGCTCTGTTAGTAATACCAAGCTCAACGCAGAGAGAATTCAGTTTAGCTTCTCCAAGAAGACTATACGCAGACAACCCATAATATGAGTGATAAAGCTCGGGTAAATCTCCAGGGAATTTACTGAACCCGCCATACTGTAGAGAACAAATAATACTATCCTCAGCAGAAGATTTAGAGGAGCTCAATTTACCACGTCAGTGATAAAAAGAGGAGAGACATTAGATTCTTTAGGAATGTATACATCTTAGTTGTCCGAACATATACATAATTACACGGAAATTCAGGAAGTATGTACATAATCATCAGCTTAAGATCGGCAAATCCTTATGTCCAATGAATAGCCAAAAAGAATGGCATACAGCAATAGTAGCAGGAAGCTAAAGCTTGAAGAGGAAAGGCAGCATTACCACAGACTGACAAGTCAGCAGCGAATCACGCATAGCTTCCCTGTTAGCAAATTTGCTACCTCCCAAGATCTTCAGTACTCCACCCACCCTACATATGCAAAACTTTCAGATTTTCTAAAATAGTATTAGTTCATGATTAGATTGTCCGATATGCCCTTAAATAGATAAGGTGATGACAAAAGCACAAAAAACCAACAAAGCCATATTGGGGTGTATTTGCAAAATCTTGTCAAATTCTTAATTATGTGAGGTTGGGACAATGTGACAGCAAATTCTAGACATGCGTAAAGCTACAAGGTGATTCCGAATTACCAGAAACCATAACATGTATCACTGGGTTTGTTTGGTCTACCGTGAAATCCACCATCGGCAGTTTGTCTCTGTAACAAGAAAAAGACATAATATTAAACCCCTTAATGTCACTCAATACCACAAAAATATTGACCCATCAATGCATAAAAACTAATATCCAGGGGGGGGGGATTTTCAAGTCTAAACCTAAAGGCAAGATTTCACCATATCTCATCGTGACATCGGCTAAGACAATGAAATAGAAGAGAAAATGAGACAGCGTGAATAAGAAGGCCAAAATCATTCTTGATCTGAATAAAAAATGAGACCGCAAGATTAACCACATTTAGGATATGTTTCATTTACCTTATTTCCAGACCTTATGACATACTTCATGACAGACATACCATTCAAAATGAAATCACTCATTTCACAGTAACCTTCATATCTCAAAAAGGTTTTGCAACACCTCAGTAAAGACAGATTATATATATCAGGTGAGCTAAAAATAGCCTTAGCTACAAGGAATGGTGCAAGGCACACTGGGGTGTAGTATTGGCTTGCACCATCTTTTTAAGTATTAAACATCCACTACTTGATCTTAATCATGATTGTAGTTTCATGGACTCTCATCATGTGTTTCCTCTTCTCCTAATTCCTCCCTCCTCTTCCTTCTATTGCAAAGCAAAGCATGTGCATCCTTGGCTTGATTCCCGAAGTAAATAATTAAGCTTACATATTAACAAAATCAAGGTAGCACATATGTGTTGTTCAGGTATTCAAGAATTTCTTGATGTGAATTACGACTATACTGTTTCATTTTCTCAGCAAAGCCACACAACTTCTAATATTAAATGCTTGAAACATACGCTTACAATATTAAATTAGTCACTGGATATAGTACATTATAGGAAAATAACAGAAGAATGTTACAAAGGACAAAGAGAAAGAAAGAGAAAAAAAATATTTCCAAAACCCAGGTCACCATTCACCATAGATAGTGTCCCATACTTGCAAAAAGTTTGAGTAGAAGAGATAGAAAGCAAACCTGCATCATCCAATCGAGAAGCATTGCAATGTTTAAAATTGAGGACGATACACCCTCAGAGAGAAGATCATCTTCTATATAGCCCATCAGTCGAAGAGAGGCAATGGCACAGTACGTTGCACCACCTGTATCTCTAGTGTCAGATGTCTACATTATATATTGAACCTTGAACCAACATACGTATGCCTCAAAAATTAACAATTTGGTAAGCACATCTAAAGCTGGTTAAAAAAACCAAGCTGAATCTACCTACCATGAGATTCCAGACCCGGACATAAACCAAAGCCACCATCATATGACTGCGAAACAGGATCATACAATCTAATTAACATGGCATCAGGATTAATAATTAAAAAACAAGGCACATAATGAACCAACAAAAAGCAAGAAGCTTTAATATAGACCTGACAATTCAAAATATATTCCTTAGCCTTCTCTTTGTCCACTCCATTCCAGTCATCCAACAAATAGGAGATAGCGGCTAATTGTCACAAAGAATAAAAGAGGAAAGTAAGGTAAAGTACTTTACAGAAATGGGCCAAAATATAATGATTCAAGCTTTCGTTTTACCAGCACAATATACAAACCGCAGATCTGCCTCAGCTCCAATATGTATGGGCATAAAACTGTCGTAATGAAAATGTACAGAATCATGTATCTTGTAAGATTAATAGCTTTTGAATATGGAATCATGAAGGGGCAACATGTGGAAGTAACCATAAGAATTGGTGAACAATTGCATTAGATGATACTCCTAATAAGTCAAATAAACTGTGATCTTCAAGATACCTATGAAAAAGAACACATTTCTGAGTCATCTTCAAGCAAAATTGACTAAATACAATACAAACTTTCACTCATGTGCGAAATAATATGAACTAAGCTATTAGCTATGAATAATATGAACTTTACTAATAGTTGTGCAAAATAATACGAGGTTGACAAATGACATATTCTTATGATAATATGCTGTTGTAAAACTTAGAATAAAAGGCTATTTTTATATTTTATAAATTTTTAAAATATTATTGATGTAGATGATTTAATTTTCATTTTTTACTTTATCAAGTTCTTCAACATAATAAACCTGGAATATTATGTCATATGTGAGGCTGTAATTATATTGTGCAACACAAAGTTAAGTTTATATTATTCGCAGAAAATAGCTCAGTTCGTATGAGTTAATATTATTCTTAGCCAATTTTCCTTTTCAAATTAATCATAATACGTATTGGTTGATACATATAATTTCCAGGAAAAAATCTCTCACTGGCAACATTTCAGAAGCTTCCAACATTCAATGAGATAGTGTTCAAGATACTTGAGAAGTACCTAGCAGGACAGTTGTAATTCAGGACTTCTTTTAAAGCCAAAACTGAAACTATCAAGAGAAACTGCCAATCAACTTTATTATATGAATTAGAGATAAAGAGAGTTTTAATATTCTCAAACAACTTAAACACGATATTTTCTTTATTTTTCTTTATCCTAGAAATTAAAGAATTTTATTCTGTCGTTTTAAATTTAGAGATAACACAACTGAGACACAGTCTGATTGATTTTAACCGTCACCGTTTATTACATGGAAGAACACGAAATCATGTACCAAAGACCAAGTATAGAAGACATTCTACATCCACCACTACCTCGTGGTACTAGGTAGACCATTCAGTTCTGCAAATAAAAGTTCCTTCAATCTAATGGCAGACTCATATCACCAACTCCAATCTCCGACGGGCGACGACTTAGGTCAATCAGCTTCAAGCTTAACACTTTTTGCTTTCTTATCAATGAATTATGATTGGTGTTAAATTAATGCAACATTTTCTCAGAAACATTTACAGGAAACAACTGCAATTTTGAAGTGAATGTGAGACAACCGTTGAAAAACAAACTACACCACTATCCTCCAATGAGTATAATATCTAATTTTATATGTTTAGAACAGTGTAGGGTAACACTCCTTAACTTATATTCATACACATCTCCAATACTTATGACATCGACAGCATATCAAATTACCATCACACCGTTAGAGAACTTGATCTGATGCATTTAGCAGGGGACAAGCAAGTCAGCTAGCGCATTGCATATTGCATGATATCCCACAGAGGGAGGAAAAGCTGAATCAAAGTGTGCCAGAATAGAATGTGTGCTGCTCCTTAATATCCTTTACAGGAAAGATGAGATGGGCAGATTTGAGAGCCCAGTAACTGAAAGCTGACCTTTAGCTTACTATCCATGATGAGATGTAAGAGACTAAATGTATGAAGGGGAAATCAGAGACATGAGAAAACATACCTCCCATCAGGCTGTTGAAGGTTTTTCATAGATCTCACTATGGACTCAGAATCAAACAATGAAAAATCATAGCCGATAATCTTCAATATGGCTAGTGCACTATATGTACTTGCCAAGTGACTGCCATTATGTTTCAAATTCTGCGGCAGCAGATGTAGAATGAGAAATGAACTGGCATAACAAGCTTTCCTTTTTCAGTCATAATATATAATCATACTCAAACAAAGTAATTCTAAATTATCTGAATGCAAAACAAACCCTATGAACATCTGAGGGAAACTGCAATGACCTCGAACCATAGAATCCATAAAGTTTTCCTATGGCAGCACAATAGCTTATCAGACAATTCGCCATAACATTATGTTCATCCATAACCATCTAACAACTTTATCCCCTTCTCCCCACTCCCAAATAAAAAGAACAAGGATACTCACATACCGCTAATTGGTTCATCTTGATCTCTTTGATGAGCCTGAAATGACAATACCCATGCAACAATTGCCTCCTTGTCAACCTATAAATCAAATTTATAATCTAAATTTCAGTTACAAGGAACGGAGAACGTTCCGGAACGTGGTACGGAAACGGGAACGCGGAACGCAGCCTCAGATGGACTCCTAGCCCACGTCCCACGTACCACGTACCACGTTTCGCGTTCCGGGACGCGTCCCCTGGAACGTGAAACGTGGCCACGTACCACGTTTCTGGTATCATTCAAACCAAGATAGTAAACTAAAGGATAGGGTTGGTGAATAAAGGCATACACCAAATACATGATTTGATGCTAAAAATAGTCCAGCATTTGCATGTTCGAAACTTTAATTGTCATTACATTTTTCCTGGACAACTTTTAACATTTAATTAATTTTCCCATACCATACCATATCAACTTCAAGGCCTATATAAGATCTGCACTAAGTAGAACTGATTGAAGTTCACTTTCTCATGTTTTGTTTCCTCTTCCTCATCTCTCTCCCAAATTCACAACATTAATAAGTGAAACATCAACAGATACAATTTAAAAGAAAAGAAAAACTGAGGCATCAAAGCAGTGGTTGCTTCTGTTATTTCTAACAAAAAAAAAAAGAAAAAAAGGAAAGGAAACAGCATTTTGGCAACTGTAACAGATTCAACTTTGAAATCTCTACCATATATACAAGTAGTCATATATATTCCCTTGTGAAAAATCCAAGTACTGTACACAGCTCATATTTCTAAACTATACAGGCAGAAACATGGATATAAGTTCACTTGATTAGCCATATCTAACACCGCAAGATAAAATGGGGCAAATTTTTGGGAACTGATGTGAAGTTATATATCTATATACTGTTTCCAGGCATGCAATGTGTGGGAGCACCCAAAAAGATAAAATCCGGATGAAGATACGTAAAGAAGGTTGAAGTTGCTGATATAATAGAATAATAGATAAGAGATAACCAATTGCTGTGATTTGGGCATATGAGACGTTGACCAGATGATGCACCGACAATGCTAGCAGAAAATTAGGATCACGGAGATTTTAGAAGAAGTAATGGGATGCCAAAGATGACTGGAATAGAGAGCGCTAAAAATCATATGAAAAATTTAGGTGTTGAGCAAGGTTAAAAGAAAAATCCTATAGGACATTTAGAAAGGATCATGTTAAGAAGATGGAGGTAAGAGAGATGCAGACGTTGAGATAAATATTTGGGAACACCTTAAGAGATATGATTTGGAACAAAGATATGCAAAAGTAGATTGAAGTTGTTGCAACTATGGATAAAACAAGAAAGAACCAGTTACTCATTTGGGCATGTTAGACATCGACTAGATGATGCACTGGTAAATGCAGTAGAGAGTTAGCGTTATCGAGATTCTGGAAGAAGTAATGGAATGCCAATATAACCTAGATTAGGTGCGTTAAAAATGATATGAAAAAATATGACCGGCGACTTGCGAGGTGCGAGAGCACATAGGACTTTAACATAATAAAAGAGAGGCACAGAATCTATGTCAATGACCACTAGAGATAGAATTGTGACCATGCATCCGGCCCCATCGAATTGGGGTTAAGGCTTTGGCATGGCTGTTTTGCTATTAGTTGCGTTGTATACCATATGTCAAAACCACGTGTGTCTCATATTGCTTCGGCAACAGATAAGCAGACTTATACTTAATACATGAAAGCCATAACCAACTCAAAGCTCAAGCATAGCCAAGTTGATAACCTAAGAATATCAACCAGCCAACAAGCAACACATAGCCCTAAGTAGCAACTAACCCACTAGGGGAACAAGGGGAGGAAAAACACACACACACACACATGTTAAATGTCGACATTGAGTTGTAAACCACTAAAAAGAAGTTTGACGAATCCATCTTGGCCCCTAACTAATTTGAGCATGCATGATGGGGATACCAATTGCTGAGCTGCCTTTTAGCTTTGTAACTCAAACGAGCTTACAATTCTACTCATCAAATGTCATTTCCTCGCCCCTACTACCCCGACCCCATACCCCTCTCCCACAAATAAACCAAACTCAAAATCTCATCAGTTGTTCGTATATGGTAATGAAAAAATGTACATCCTGAATTCCCCCCAAAACATCAGTCTCTCGCCACACCACCATCAAAGTCCATAGAAACAGATTTCCAAAACAAAAGGGAAAGTAGGAAACAACAATACCCATTATAGGCAACTAATTCCCTAATAGCTTATCAATTATCAATTCAAACTTCGTGGAGTACTCTTTATCTTTTGTCAAAGAAATTTGAAAATTGGTGGTGGTGGTAGTGAAACATCTACCCAATCTTGGCACTTCAGGAACCGACAAAGACAGGATCAATAATTTGAGGATCTAGGAAACACCAAATACTCTACAAGATTTGGGAGTTCATGAGAGCCCAAATAACCACGACCAATAATTTAAGCCTTTCATAGTTACCAAGTTGATCGCAATTTCAAAGTTCTAACAATTAATTTGTGGAAAAATATGATTAGAATTTCCCAGCTATTAATAATCCCAAGTATGGATTATTCCAAAATAATCTCAACTATATAACGTGTCTTCGAATAATGATCTGTGACCTGGAGCAACCGGTTTAGCAAGTCATTTGAATTATGTGGTGTATTATGATTAACTCGTTTTTTTGGAGCTTCCTCACTCTCCTCCCATCTCCCCCAACCTCTCTGCTCCTTTCTAACTCCATTCCACCGCCAACCTGCAGCCCTGCCCTAGCCCATCAGTTTCCAGACCCAATCTCGTTCCCTGTGCCGCCAACCTACCCCTTCTTCCTTGCCAACTGAGCAACTAATTTACACTAATCCAACTAATTAATACCAATCTCGTCCCCTTTTTCAGTCAATTCTATTTTTATTTACATATTCGTTTTTGGCATTATTGAAATTTGCATTATTAGTGATTTAGTTTTTAAGGTTCTGATGGTTGGAGATCTCTAGAAGATCTCGAAGTACCTTAGTTTTTAGGGATTGGGGGCAGGTTTCTTTTATTCCATTGGTAATTTATTTTCTCCATTTTCAAGATAATTCAGGGTACTTTTGTTGATTTTGACAGCATTGAAGTATCAAGGTGAATCATGTCGTACAGCAAGTTGATGAATTTGATTACATGGCTGATGTATAGGATGCGGCCGATTTCATCAATAAAGTGGACAGGAAGATTGTGGTGACTAGCAAGGGAGAGAGTGGTGGGCTTAGCTGGGGAGAGCGGGAGGGTTTTCAACATTGATGGGAGGTTTGGTACTAGGTGGGCAGAGGTGGTGACAGTGGGTCTGTTTTGGTGGTTGCAGGTGTGGTAGTAGTTAGAGGTCGTTGGGAGGATTTTGGGTGGAGTAGGTGGTGGCTTGGAGTGCTTATAAAAAAAAAACATAAAAAAGATGACCAGTTTATCAAGATATAGGTGACTTAGGGAATTATTTTGAGAAGAGAAATAGTATAGTAGATATTATTTTAAAATAACTTGTAGTTGGAATATTAATGGCGGAACGACAATAGTCGGGATTATTGTAGTCAATTTTTCCTTAATTTATCAAAAACCAAATAATTAACCTTTCGAAACATATTGGATAATACTAATAGCACGTGATCATGGGAAAAATGCTAATGTGGATTAGCTTCCTATTTACTTTTGAACTGCGACTATGCCACCAATGCGAGTCCATCTAAGACGGGCTCCACCTCAGCTAGTGTCACGGAAAATTTTTGAACTCCTCTTTCACACTTAAGAGGTTCCTCTGATGGCGTTTAGACGTAGTCTCGACCAGCCCACACACACACTTGCACTATTAAGTTAGAATAACGCAAGCAAGAACAACATACACGAGTACACACAAGGAATCTTTATTTCTTTGAGAGATTAGCTTACATACAAGGCTAGAATGCCTAACTCGAATCCCCTTGAATGCCTAAGACAATGCTCTATCTATAATACAAGATAGATGAGCCACATAAGCAAGATAACTACCCACTACTTGATAACTACCAGAATCCATGAACTCCCTTGTACGTGGAAGTTATTCTACTATCCACTGACTAGGCGCCATATTTCAAGGAGGGTAGTGAGGAACGTGGGTGGTTACGTCACTGCCCACTTCCATCAACTTATTGTCCAACCGTCAAGCATAACCACTCGTTAAGTAGAGCACAAGTGTCTACTAAATTTAGCGTAAACCTCCCATGGCCTTGGGTGTAGCCGCCCATGGCCTTTGGTGTAACCGCCCATTAAGCCAGACGTGTAACCGCTCGTGGCCATTGACGCAACTGCTTAGCTAGCCAAGTGTAACCACTCGCGGCCTTGGACGCAACTGCTGACCACGCCAAGCGTAATCGTTGGTGGCCTTGGATGCAACTGCTCACCAAGCCAAGCGTAACCGCTCATGCCTTTGGATGCAACTGCTCACCAAGCCAAGCGTAAACGCTTGTGGCCTTGAACGCAACTGCGCGCTACGTCAAGCGTAAGCGCTCCTTATATGCAGGAGTGTGCCCTCTCACACTCCTAATAACCACTCCACCTGTTTAGGGTAGGGGAACATGGGACAGCATAGGTGGTTAATATAAGTGCCCACTACTCTTGTTAACTTCCCATACCACCCCTTATTTTAAGAAATAACCACCCCTTATTTTAGGGAAAAACTGCCAGCACTAGCCACACCTTTGGTAACTGCTGCCAAGTCAACAAGCCACAAAATTTTAGTTGTTGGCAGTTATCAACGCATGGTAACCACTGTTCATGATCCCAGAACGTGGGTGTCCATGTAACCGTTAGGCTAGGGACCCTTCTACGCTAGATTGCTAGACAAACCCAATGTTGGAGCTCGTAGCGGAAATTTGGCTTATACTAGATAATATGAAATGGATACCTCACAAGAATATATAATATTTTGGGATTAAACAAACAACCACTATGAAGGAAATAAAAATAACATAAGAAAAACAAAACTTCCTTAAATTATATTCTAAATTTTGATGTTAACTTTATTAACTACAACATTAAGCTTCTACATATAGGGCTGTTCAAGAATCGGGTCAGACCGGTAAAATGGACCGGACCGGCCGGTCCGGGTCGGTCCAGGCGGTTCGTAACCGGTCCGGTCTTCGGTTCCAAAATTTGTTAAATCCGGGTTCCGGTCCGGTCCGGTCTAAACCCGGAAAAACCCGGCAAATGGACCGGACCGGGTATATTATATCTATAGAAAAAAAAAACCTTGCAGACGTTTTTTTAAAAATTTAGACCCTAAAAGCATAAACCCTAAATACATATTGACTACTCGCCTACTATAGTCTGCAGCTCTTATTATCTTGCATCTAATCTCCTTATTTTCACAGTATTTGACAATCAAGATTCAAGAAGGCAAAGTTTAAAAAAAAAACCATTATTTTCATTTGTGAGAAACTGACTACTGAGTACTGAGTATTATTTCAAGTTGGAAGTTTGTGCCTTTGTGGATTGCTGATTGGAGTTTGCGAATTTTGGTTGTATCTCACATAAAGTTGTCATCTTGTATTCTTGTCAACACTCAAACACCAAAGTAAGTCAATTATTATGAACTTTTAGATTTTCAATTCCTCTTAATTAATTAGACCATAAACATTCATATTTAAGTATTTTGTGATATAATGGTTTATGTTGGGTACTGTACTTTTTAAAATATGATATATACTGTACATATGACTAGTGTCAATGTGTCATGCATGTAGTGTTATTTTGCAATATGATAATCTAATATATATGTATCGTACATATGTAACTTGGGTTCTGTACATAGTGTCATCAGTAGGTGAAACTTGTAAGTGGCTGATTACTTGGTAGGAATGCATATAATTTCCTATTGGATTTTATGACAAAATTCGTAGATCAAGACTGCCATTAGCCATCAATATAGTCGAGAAAATAAACCAAAAAAGAAAAAGAATTGAAATAGAAACAAAAATAAAATAATTTGCATCAGCCAGGAATCGAACGGGTCTGTACTGTCATGCATGTAGTTTTATTTTGCATTATGATAATCTTGTAATATGATATGAATTCATGACATGATAGAAATAAGTTTTAACCTATAATATAACTACTACTATGCTAAGGACTGGAAATTCTTAGCTAAGGAAAGCAGCAAATTAATGGCGACAAATGACAGATTAAGATAGATTTTTATTAGGAAAAATCACAGCAATCTTTCCCAGTACAACCCTTACATTCGAGAGGTAAGGAACTCTCCCAAATCACACATTTTCTCTCTTATTTTCTGGATACCCACAACTGAGGACTCAGCTCCTATTATATACACAACTTTCTCTCACTAACTTCTCTCTTCCTGACAACTAACTGCATTCTGTTATGGCTGGGAATTATTCTCTCCCTCCACCAGTCTTTCTGTGCCAGCTGTGTGATTAATGACCTCAGCATCTTGATTTGGATTAATTACCATAGTACCCCTGTCCTTCTTTTTCCTTCTGTAATATGTGTGCACTATAGGAGGAGCAGGATTGGGTGAGGTCATAGCAATACCCCGGGCTAATTTAAGCACCTTGTCCTCAAGGTGGAAGGTAGGAAAACGAGCCTGGAGGAGTTTAGCATCTTCCCAAGTGGCTTCATATGCTGGAAGATTGTCCCACTGGATAAGAACCTCAGACACTTCAGTAGGAGTAGTAGTGTTGTACTTAAAATCCAACACCTCAGCAGGAGTAGTGTCCATCACCAAGTCAGGGGTAAGCTGTGGAGGTAAGGTAGGTGAAGCAGGGGTGTTCCCAATAACTTGCTTAAGCTGTGAGACATGGAACACTGGATGAAGTTTGGTTTCAGGTGGCAGCTGCAGCTGGTATGCCACCTGGCCCACTGTCTTGATGATCTGGAAGGGCCCATAGAACCTAGGAGACAGCTTTTCATTGACCCTTTTAGCTAGGGACTGCTGCCTATAGGGTTGTAATTTCAAATAAACCCAGTCACCCACAGCATAGGACACTGCCCTTCTCTTCTTGTCTTCTTGTAATTTCATACTGTTCTGAGCATTCAACAGATGAAATTTCAGATCATCCAAAGTAGCATCTCTGTCAAGAAGTTGTTCTTCCAAAGAAAGAACTGCAGTACTACCCTGTTCATATCTGAACAATGTAGGAGGGTCCCTACCATAGACAATCTTGTATGGAGTGTACTGAGTAGAGGAATGCTTGGATGTATTATACCAATACTCTGCCCAAGGAAGCCATGTAGCCCAGGTTTTGGGTTTCCCTGTGATAAAGCATCTGAGATAAGTTTCAAGAGTCTTGTTCACCACCTCAGTTTGGCCATCAGACTGAGGGTGATAAGCTGTGCTGCGATGCAAGTTGGTACCTTGAAGCTTGAATAACTCCTTCCAAAATAAACTCATGAAAACCTTGTCTCTGTCAGAAAAAATGGTATGGGGAAAACCATGGAGTCGCACCACCTCTTTGATGAAAATGACAGCCACTGAAAAGGCAGTAAAAGGATGTTTCAGACCGATGAAGTGGCTATACTTAGATAACCTATCCACCACCACCAAGATAGTATCCAAGCCCAAAGACTTGGGAAGGCCTTCCACAAAGTCCATAGAAAGGTCTTCCCACACCTTGTCAGGTATAGGAAGGGGCTGCAATAACCCTGCAGGACTGAGGGAGGATGTCTTTTGTTGTTGACAAACAGAGCAGCTTTGCACAAACTGCGTAATATCTTTTTTCATACCTTGCCAATACCATTCAGCAGCAATTCGTTGGTAAGTTTTAAAAATACCAGAATGTCCACCTACTGGAGAAGTGTGATACTCCAACATGAGAGTAGTAGGTAGAGTGGATGTCTTGGGAATCACCAACCTTCCTTTGTACTTCAATATCCCATGCTCCACTGTATACCCTGATAAATGGTTGTCACCAGCTGCTACTGATGCTGTTAAGTGCTGTAACGCCTCATCCTGTTGGATGATTTGAAGGAACTCAGCCCAACTAGGAGTGTGGGATGATAGGATAGCATTACATTCTGAAGTTGCTGGTTGGCTCCTTGATAAAGCATCAGCAATTCTATTTTGTGCCCCTGGTTTATACTTGATTTCAAAATCAAAACCCAGGAGTTTACCCACCCATTTCTGGTATTCTGGTCCAATTTCTCTCTGATTCAACAAGTATTTCAAACTTTGTTGATCTGAATGGATGATAAAGTGACGACCTAGCAGATAATGTCTCCATTTCTGCACTGAAAGAACCACTGCCATCAACTCCTTTTCGTATATAGATTTAGCCCGGGCACGCACACCTAAAACCTTGCTATAGTAAGCAATGGGGTGGCTCTGTTGCAACAGAACAGCCCCCAACCCATACCCTGAAGCATCTGCTTCAATCACAAAGGGGAGAGTGAAATCTGGCATGCGAAGAATGGGAGCTCGAGTAAGAGCCAATTTTAAGGCCTGAAAAGCTGCTGTAGCTTCTGGTGTCCAGCCAAATGAGTCTTTCTTAAGTTGCTGTGTGAGTGGCTGGGCTATGGCAGCATAGCTTTGCACAAAACGCCTATAATAACCCGTCAAACCCAAAAATCCTCTGAGGTCCCTTAAGGTCTTGGGAGTGGGCCAGGCTAACATAGCTTGGACTTTGGACTGGTCCATAGCTACTCCTTGGGCTGAAATGATGTGTCCCAAATAAGCTACTTCTTCCTTTCCAAAATCACATTTTTTAAAGTTTGCATACAATTGATTCTCCTTCAAAATGCGCAACACTACCTCCAAATGTTCTCTGTGTTGCTGCATGCTACCACTGTACACCAGAATATCGTCAAAAAATACAAGTACAAACTTGCGCAAATAAGGCCTAAACACCTCATTCATGAGAGCTTGAAAGGTTGCCGGGGCGTTGGTTAACCCAAAAGGCATGACCATGAATTCATAGTGTCCTTCATGAGTTCTAAAAGTTGTCTTATGAACATCTTCTGATTTCATCCTAATTTGGTGATAACCAGATTTTAAGTCCAACTTAGAAAAAACAGAAGACCCATGTAATTCATCAAGTAACTCATCAATTATAGGAATCGGGTACTTATCAGGAACAGTGACATGATTAAGTGCCCTATAATCAACACAGAATCTCCAGGATCCATCTTTCTTTTTAACTAACAATACTGGACTAGAGAAGGCACTATGAGATGATTGTATAATTCCAGCAGCCAACATATCAGAAATAAGTTTCTCAATTTCATCCTTTTGTGATTGTGGGTATCTATAAGGTCTAACACTAATTGGGTCTGTACCATGCTTCAAATTAATGGCATGTTCATGGCCCCTACTAGGAGGAAGTCCATGTGGCATGTTGAATACCTGAACATAAGCTGTAAGCACTGGTTGGAGACAGTGTGTGACTGATGTGATGTCCTGGGTATCCCCATCTTCAGCTAAGTGGTTTAGCTCTACGAGATACCCTCCTCCTTCTTTCCTCAATGTCTTCACCATTGCTTTGAGAGAAACTCCAGTCCTGCTCAAAGTTGGATCTCCTCTTAGAGTGATGGTTTGGTTGTCCTTCTTATACTGCAACGTTTGGGTCTTCCAATTAGTCACCATGGTCCCCAATTTTTCCAGCCATTGGATTCCCAAGATTACCTCAGAATTACCCAGAGATAAGGGAAGGTAATCTTCCATCACTTCAACTCCCTGCAACTTCATCAAAACTGACTTACACTCCCCTTTTCCCTGCACTTCAGCTCCGGTGCCCAGAGAGACCTCAAATGGCTTGGATGGGGTGATGGGAATTTGTAGCCTAGCTACTGTATCAAGAGAAATGAAGTTATGTGTGGCTCCAGGGTCCACCATAACTATGACAGATTCTCCATTAATGGAGCCCTCCATTTTCAAAGTTTTTGGGCTGGAAATTCCCATAACGGAATTAAGAGAAATTTCTGTTTGTATTGGTTCAGTTTGTTGGCTGGTGGGTGAGTCAAGGGTGGTGGGTTCTTCAAACTCGCCATACTCCACATCTCCCTCCTCTTGACCCAATAATATGCTCAGCTCCTTTCTCTTGCATTTATGGCCAGCAGTCCACTTATCATCACATTTAAAGCATAGACCCCTTTCCCTTTTATACTGCAACTCCTTCTCACTTAATCTCCTTATTTCCCCAAATGGCTTAGCTACTGGTAATGGGTTTGTGTTTCTGGTTTGGGCAGTAGAGTGTGATGAGTAGGTGGGTGAAGTAACTGAGGCGTTTGAGAAATTAGTTTGGGCTGGTTGTTGGGAGAAATTGGATTTTTGTGAGTAGTAGGATGGGGCGTAAGAGTGGGTCGAACCACTGGAATTTAAATTCCTGGGTTCCCATTTACGTTTGGTCTGGGTCAGGCTCAATTTAGTTTCAATCTGGACCGCCAACTCCATAGCATGGTCCAATGATTTGGGCCCAAGGACCCTTAGCTCATTTCGGATCTCCTCCTTTAACTTCGCCGGGTGAACCGGGCTTGGGCTATGGGCTCGGGTATTCCATCAAGGGGGGCAAGTAACTCAATAAATCTCCGCTTTATATTCCACCACTCCTTCGATCGATGGTGGCTCAACCACTGCTCATGCAAGTGATCCCATCGCCGTTTCCTGAATCGCCAAAAGAATGAGCGCGCCTTCATCTCGGACCACCGTGATATCGGTCGGCGCCGATTCTCCCACCGATACCGCAGGGAGTGCGTCACCATCCATAGACACCACCGCCGCCTCCACCTTTCTTCCTCTCGTAAGCCGATAGAAATGGAAGAAACGTTCGGCACGGAGGATCCACCCATCGGGATTCGTACCCGAAAATATGGGTAGATCCAGCTTTTTAGTCCTCCAATTCCTCCTCCCCGATAACCACCAAAGATAACCAAACTCACCTCCATCACCATACTCTTCCTCGCCTCTGTATCTCTCCTCGCCGTTCTTAGGCGGAATTTCTCCATTTCGAGGTCCTCTTCTCTCAACGCTCATGTCATTTCCATCTTCCCTTGACCGCTCCGAACTCCGACCACGAGCTCTTCGAACTTTTTCGCCCAGCTCCTTGGTGGCAGATTCTAAACTAGTTGCGATCCGAGCAGCTAGGGCTTGTTCAAACGCCCCCACGCTTTCTCCACCGCGGAAGAAACTTCCACACTCAAGGAAGCACGGAGATCTGCGATCCCCCGTTCCAATTGTTCAATTCGTTGAGTATTAGTGGCGACCATGTCATCCAACTCCGAAGCATCTACCGCTCGATACCAAGTGCTAAGGACTCGGAAATTCTTAGCTAAGGAAAGCAGCAAATTAATGGCGACAAATGACAGATTAAGATAGATTTGTATTAGGAAAAATCACAGCAATCTTTCCCAGTACAACCCTTACATTCGAGAGGTAAGGAACTCTCCCAAATCACACATTTTCTCTCTTATTTTCTGGATACCCACAACTGAGGACTCAGCTCCTATTATATACACAACTTTCTCTCACTAACTTCTCTCTTCCTGACAACTAACTGCATTCTGTTATGGCTGGGAATTATTCTCTCCCTCCACCAGTCTTTCTGTGCCAGCTGTGTGATTAATGACCTCAGCATCTTGATTTGGATTAATTACCATAGTACCCCTGTCCTTCTTTTTCCTTCTCTAATATGTGTGCACTATAGGAGGAGCAGGATTGGGTGAGGTCATAGCATACTAATGATCCTAGCGTGAGTTAATAGCCTATGAATCTATGATGACATACATATAAGTTATATATATAAAGTAGGCATACATAGTATCTACTATATTATATTGTTATAATATGATCTGAGTACTAGCCTAGGCTACTATTACTAAAGTACTAAGTAATCATATGAATGTATGATAATATAGATAAATACAAGCAATACAAACTACTATATTTTATTTCTATATACTATTAAAGTCTAAGATATTAGTATATTGTTGATGTTTGAGTGCATTGTTATGTTGATTGATGATATCAAAACATGAATCTGACCACTAGCCTTAATAGGAAGTATAACTCATATAAATAATTTATATAAAGTCCTATTTGATAGAAGATATTAGATTAATAACTAATAATCAGCTACTATATTATTGGAGTACTTTGTTGTTATGATTAATTTCTAGCATTGTTTATGTAAACATGAAATACTTATACCCTTTTTTTATTCTTTGTTTGTAGATGTCAAGTACAAGAAAGAGGAATAAAAGGATTTTATCGGAATATGAAGATCAATCACCAAACTCACATGCACCTTCTACTGAAGAAGATGATCCTGACTATATTGACAAGGAAGAGCAAGAGAAAATAATTAAAACATTGCTACCACCCAGAAGTCAATTGGAGGGAAGACATTATGTCCCACAAGCAAAAGGAAGAAGAGCAGAGTACTGGGAACATTTTTGGGAGTATATGGAAAATGGTAAGCGTAGGGCAGAATGTATGTATTGTGAGAATAAAACTTTTGCTTGTGATGGTAATGTCAATGGGTCAAAAAATGTGAGAAATCATTGGATTAAATGTCCAGCTAATCCTAAAAATAAGTCTAGTGGGAAACAAACTGAGATAGCTTTTGAACGTGATGATACCGGTGAAGGAGAAGGTAAAATGAAAAATTGGGTTTTGAGCCTTAATGAGGTTAGAGATGCTGTAACTTACATGATTATTGTTGATGAATTACCTTTTCGGCATGTTGAAAATGTTGGTTTTAGGCATCTTATGGCTAAAGCTTGTCCTAGGTTTCATATACCATCACGTATCACTGTTGCACGTGATTGCTTGAAGCTTTATATGAAGGAAAGGACAAGATTCAAAGAATTGCTACAAAAGAGTTGTCAAAGAGTTTCTGTCACCACTGATACATGGACAAGTATTCAAAGAATCAATTACATGTGTCTTACTGCTCATTTTATTGATAATGAGTGGAAGTTGCATAAGATGATCTTGAATTTTTGTCCTATATTCAGCCACAAGGGTAAAGCCATTGCTAATGATGTGGAAGAATGTTTGATTTCTTGGGGTTTAGATAACAAATTATTTACTGTGACGGTTGATAATGCTAGTTCTAATGATAGTTGCATGTTCGGAATTGAAAAAAATGGTACAAAAGAAGATGTCTTGTATTGGTAATGGTGATTATTTGCATATGAGATGTGTTGCACATATTATTAACCTTATGGTGTGGGATGGGTTGAAAAAAAGCAAAAAATCTATTGATAAGGTTAGGTATGCTGTGAAATTTGTTAAGAGCTCTCCTTCTAGATTGCAACTGTTTAAAGACATTTCTTCATTACATGTGCAAAGTGCATCATCATTGTCATTAGATGTTCCCACTAGATGGAACTCTACATATGAGATGTTGGAAAAAGCATTGAAATTTCGTGATATATTTTGGAGGATGGATATTCCAACCAATCCTCAACCAGGTGTTGATTCAAATGTCGAACCTCAAGAAGATTTAGATGACATTTTTGGTGGTGATATAAGGGAAGATGAACTCAGAAATTCAGGAGCTCCAACTGACGGTGATTGGAAAGTGATTGAAGGGTTAGTAGATTTCCTGAGAGAGTTTAAAGTATTAACAGATGCAGTTTCTGGTTCATTATATGTAACTAGTAATAGCACTTTCTTTCACATTGCTCGTGCTTTAGATCAACTGAATGGGTGGATGGTGAGTGATGATAGAGATTGTAGACTTATGGCGGAGACAATGAAACAAAAGTTTGATAAATATTGGGGGGATATTGAGAAGATGAATGTGTTGATATATATGGGAGCGATTCTTGATCCAAAGGTGAAATTCGTTGGTTTGAAACTAGCTTTTAGTCGCATGTATGCATCCCCTAAAGATGAAGAATTCAGTCAAAAAGTATATCAGAAAGCAATTGCTTTATTTGATGACTATCGAAAGATGTATACTCCTTTCACTCCTCATGTTGATGGCTCATCCACTAGTAAGAGAAGTAGCTCTTCAAAATCTACTTCTTTTGACTTCAAGAAAGATATTGAAAATCAAGTGAAGAGTTTAACATCAGACGGTAGTTATTCCAGATCAGAATTTGATAGATACTTAAGTGAACAAATAGGTGAACAGGAGCATCAGATGGACATATTGACATGGTGGAAGATGAATGCTCATCGATATCCAATATTGGCATACTTAGCTCGTGATGTTCTAGCAATGCCGATATCCACAGTTGCATCTGAGTCAGCATTTAGTGCAGGGGGTCGTCATCTCGACCCGTTTAGAAGCTCTTTGAGTCCTAAGGTAAGATCTTTATCCTCTATCTTTTTCTTTTTTCATTTTAGTTTTATCGATTAGATTATATTTAATTCTTCATATTGATTCTTTTATGTGTAATTAATAAAAGATGGTGCAAGCTCTTATTTGTTCTCAAGATTGGCTTCGTCCCCGAAAGGAAAAGGAAGGGAGGCTTAATGTAGAAGAAAAGTTAGAGGAGATGGAGCAAATTGAGAAAGGTATATCTATCATCTTTTTCCAATTATAATATATTTGAATCTTTTCTTTATCCTATATAGTTATATAGAAATAGAAATAACATATTTCTCTCTTGAATGACTTGAAAATTTGTAGATTTGGAGAATTCTACTTTAGATGGTGGTGAATCAGACATACTTTTTGATTGATGCAAAGAAAGTGGTAAATGGTAATTATATATAATCCCCTAGTAAAGATAGTATTTTTCCCCCTAATGTTAAATCAATTACTTCATTTGATTCTTTTTTTTTTTTTTTTTTTTGCAGATTGCTATTAGAGATGAAGACTTGGAAAGCAATTTCAAATTTCAACAGCCTTATTGTTTTTTATTTTCTAAGAACTATTGTTTGATTTTAATTTGCATATGTGACATGCAAAACTTAATAGTTTGTAGATTTTCTAAGAACTATAGTCCATGTCTTCATAAATTCATGATAGTCTGTATTTATAAACTTCTACCATTAGACTTGATTATTGCTTATGATTTACATTGGCTTTGTGAATAGATGAGTTTGACATTTTAAATTTAATTATCGATTTAGCCTAATTAATAACAAACCCCAGCTAAAATGCAAATGATATTTTCTATATTGTAAAACCGGTCCGGTCCGGGGTTTGGACCGGACCTGCCGGTCCGGTCCGGTCCAGGACCAAAGTTTACCGGTCCGGTCTTCGGTTTTGGATTTACCGAATTCCGGTCTCCGGTCCGGACCGGTCCGGTCCGGTCCGGTTCGGTCCGGTGTTCAGCCCTATCTACATATTTATAATCCCTTAAAAGATAATGAAATAATGGTTCACATTGTTTTTGTAACAACTAACAATTTTGTTTCTTATAATTAATGTTAACTAAACATTAAAAATAGAAATCCTTGTTATTCTCTCCTCATATTTCTCTCATCCTTTTACATTTCTCACAATTCTCCACCTCATTCATATTGTTGACGAACAAATTGCGTTATCCGTATCCGGTTGCACCATTCTGATAATGAGTACCTACGTACCCTTCGACCGCGGTCAAACCAATCGTACTTCCATTTATTTTTCCACGTAATACCTAGCATGGGACAATGTTTAGCAATTCCAAATAATTTTGGGAATTGCTTCCTGACACTGTGTCTGGAGGTATCCCATTTGTATGCACCTTCATAAGAGAAATATTACCTTCTTCTATGACATCGCGAACAAAATGATATATCACATCTATATGCTTGGTTCGAGCATGATGAACCTTGTTTTTAGCCACATGAATTGCACTTTGGCTGTCACAACTAAGATTCACACATTCCTCCTGCAACCCCAAATCATCTAGAAGTCCCCACAACCACAATGCTTCCTTAACTCCTTCTGTCATAGCCATGTACTCGGCCTCTGTCATAGATAGAGCCACCGTAGCCTGTAACATTAATCGCCAACTGATTCGAGCAACATGTATTTTGAACACATAACCATTAGTAGATCGTCGTTTATCTAGATCACCACCATAATCCGAATCAACAAAGCCACTTATCTGACATGTATCTCCACCAAAGCACAATCTCGTGTCAATGGTACATTTTAAGCACCTTAAAAACCCATTTCATAGCTTCCCGGCATGCCTTTCCCAGATTCGACATGAACCTACTTACAACGCTAACCGCTTATGAAATGTATGTACAAACCATGGCGTACATTAAACTACAAACTACACAAGCATAAGATACATTCTCCATGTATGCCTTACCTTGTGATGTAGTGGGAGATTGTTTACTAGATAGTCTAAAATGTAGAGCCAATGGAGTCACCACTGACTTAGCACCTTTCATCTGAAACCTTTCAATAACCCGTTGAATATAGCCTTTCTAACTCTAGAACAATTTTTGGTTTGAACTCTCTCTTCTAATCTCCATACCTAGTATTTTCTTTGCAACGCCCAAGTCCTTTGTCTCAAACTCTTTACCAAGTTGAATTTTTTAATATATCTATCTCCACCTTGCTTTTCGAAGCAATAAGCATGTCATTCACATTCAATAGAAGATAAATATAATCACCTCCACGAAGTTTACGAATGTACACACAACAATCATAAGCAATTCTTGAATATCCTTGCTTCAACATAAATGAGTCAAATCGCTTGTACCATTGTCGAGGAGATTGCGCAGCCCGTAAAATGATTTCTTAGAAGAGACATACCTAGCTCCCTTTACCCTCAACCTTGTACTCCTCATGTTGATACATGTAAATTTCCTCATCCAAGTCAGTGTGCAAGAAGGTCGTCTTTAAATCAAGTTGTTCCACCTCAAGTTCACCATGAGCAACAAGACTTAATAATACCCGAATAGAAGTGTATTTACAACTGGAGAAAAAAATCTCATTGTAATCAACACCTTCTCTCTATGCAAACCTCTTGGACACTAGTCTAGGCCAAGCCTTATATCTTGTACCACCTAACTTGCTAGGATCCTCTTTCCTTTTGTACACCAACTTACAACCAATATCAGACTTTCCAATAGGAAACAGGACCACCACCAATGTCTTCTTCTTATGGACAATTACATCTCTTCCTCCATCGCGACCAACCAACTCTCACTATCCTTGGCTTTGATAGCTTATTTGAAGGTGACCGGCTCATCATCCTCCACCGAGAGTGCATATTCCTCCAAATTTACCTCCCCGTAACGCCTTAGAGGTTTGTCTAACCCAAACTTCTGAACATATTTATAGTTCCTCTTTGGCCTAGTGGATGCCAAATATTTATGCTATGAAGCAACTGCTTTTCATTGCATTGTGACGCTCTTGAATCAAGCATCCACTTACCATACTTTTCATTGCATTGTTTTCAAACTAGTAGCAATAATCATTCTCGTCATTTGAGACATAACTCGCCTCTTGCTTTTCTTATATATTACCTTCTTATTTGGGCAATTCGCTTTGAAATGTTCAAGCTCACAACATTTGAAACATGGTCTTTCTGCAAGAAGTCTAGACTTAGATCTAGACTTTCCTCCCTTGCCTTTTCCTCTTTCATAGTTTCATCTGTCCTTTCTCTTGTTGCAAACAATCCCTCCGCATGTTCATTATATTCTCTTCCATTTGTGGACGACATTACACTTGTAGCAACCTTAAGAAGATCATCTGCTAAAAGTGATGATCTAGTCTCGTCCATGGTTAGAGTGTCACCAACAATCATCAGTGTTTGGACAAGATTTTCATAGGACTTTGGTAGTGAAAGTAGTAAAATGAGTGATTGGTCCTCTTCATCTACCTTAACATATATGTTCTTTAAGTTTGATATAATCCTATCAGACTTGTTCACATAATCTCGGATTGAGGTACCTTCCTCCATCTTACATGTATACAATTTGGATTTTAGATAGATCCGATTTGTTAGTATCTTCGTCATGAAGTTGGTCTCTAATTTTAACTACAGACGTTGCTTCTTCATTAACAAAGAATGCAATATCCCTCTCAAGGCATAAGATTATGGTTGCCCGTGCTTCAAGATCTAGCTCCTCCCAATCCTCGTCCTTCATATCTCCTGGTTTCTGTTGTTTTCCCGCCAATGCTTTTTGCAACTTTTGTGAAATTAGCATATTTTTCATTTGCATCCTCGAATAAAACATTTTTTCCATTAAAATTTTACAATTTCATATTTCCCAACCTTAACAGTTCCACTAGTAGAAACCATTATCTTCAAAAAATAAAATTTTACCACTTTAAATTTTAACGTCGACTCATACCAATAGTTGGAGCTCGCAGCGGAAATGTGCCTTATACTAGATAATATAAACTGGATACCTCACAAGAATCTATAATATTTTGTGATTAAACAAACAACCACTATGAAGGAAATAAATAGAACATAAGAAAAATAAAACTTTCTTAAATTATATTCTAAATTTCAATGTTAACTTAATTAACTACAGCATTAAGCTTTTACATATTTATAATCCCTTAAAAACTAATGAACCATTGTTTCTATAACAACCAATAATAACAAAAATCCTTTTTATTCCCCCCTCATATTTCTCTCATCCTTTCACATTTCTCACACCCAACACAATCACGAGTCGTGCCACCACATGAGACTCGTCAGGACCAACCAAGGGACCCGATCGCACGTTCCACCATGTGCACCCACCTAGGATCGCAGTCCATCTCTAAGGCACCCCCTTTGGACATCTAAGATCAAGTATGGCTCCTTAGTCGCGTGCGACTCTCAAGAGTTGCATACGTTAACCATCGTGGCCTCGTCCAACGCCAAGCATTGCGCCTAGGCGTAGTCGGCTCTTAACTAGTGCCGACAAAAGTAAAGGTTACAGCTAGCCTATTACAAGATAAAACTTATGAGGCATCCTAAGATGAACACAACAAGACAGCGATATAGGTGAGTCTGTCATAAGAGCGTTCATCTCGCAAAATGTAATTGATATATGTGAAGGGTTGCTTAAATTATAGAAAGGCTCCTTCATGGCCAATCCTATCCCAGACAAGGGCGTAATTCCTTATTCATCACATGCATCATATGTCTATCTAGCACAATATATGCACAATCGTCAAACATAGAAAGAGAAACGCACAAATGTCACATGGAAACCTACACATTGAAAGTACACATCACTAAGGACGCCAAACATCAAACACTAAAGTCTAAATTCTGAGCCAACTTTAGAATACAAAATTGGGGATTATTTCTCGAAGAACAATAGTTTTAAAGAGGGAACAGTTTAGTAGTTTCGTTTACGAAATCCATAAGATAAAGAAAATCAAAAGATGATTCAACAAAAAAGAGGTCGCAAACATAAATTCCTAAAACAGGCAAGAAGCTCTAGAGAAGGGAAAGTGAAGCAATAGTGAGATGGTAGGTTTCCTTCAACATTCTGGTTGAAATTTACAGCTTTGTGCATCATGTGAAGCAGTCAAGCAGAAACACAAGTACACACGAAAGAACATGGCAGATAGATGTCAATGATTATAGATGTCAATGATTGCCAAAACCAAATATCCTGTTTCAATTAAACTATTAGACAAAATTCATTACCGTCCTAGTTCTCTTCAGCTGATTAACAACATGACAGGCACAGAGAAACAAGCTAACCCTCCCACCCTATAAATATTCAGAACTCAAATTGAAATATTTCCTATGTCACGGTGCTTGAATTATTGATGCACAGCAAATCTGCTAAAGTTTACCACTTTAGTAGCAGAAACAAACTATAACTAATTTATGAATTCAAGCAACATCAAATTTTCAACAAGTCTAGAACTTTATGACAACCCAAGTTCATTTTTATTAGGGAAATCAAAAGATTGACACTTTCCATAGTAATTGAAATTCCAAGTGTTACCCATAAATAAATAATTTAAAAAAAAAAATTAAATAAACAATCTACATATTACCCACAAATTAAAAAAAAATTAAATAAACAATCTACAAGTCTCAAACAATATCCGGAATGCATAATTTGATATTCCCTTCATCAAATAACAACAATTTTGAAGAATATATGCTGGGGTTATACTCATTTTATTATAAAAATTCAGATAAGTAAATTGAAAGATTAGAAACAAGAAATAAAAGGGGTTGGAAGAAGAGTATACCTGATCTAAGGAGCCAAGAATGTCAAGAGACGAGAGAGTGAAGTAAGCGAGAGTGAGGTGGTTGATCTCTTGGGATTGATAATCACTTGGCAGTAAATCGTACATCATGTCCAAGAATCGTACATGGCGGTTTCTGTCAAATTCAGAATCTATTGAAAACAAGTCTGACGCCATGTTTGACGCCCCGAGAATTATGTTTAGTTTTTCTTCAGTTAAAATTGGCAATTTAGCCGAGTTTGATGAGACCTGAAGGTCAGGCTGACATGGAATACTAGGACACTTTTGTTTGGACTTTGGAGAAAGAGAGTGTTGACTAGAGATGGCAATGGGTAGGATCTGGACAGGGTCCTCTAGGATCCAGATCCATATCCGTTTTTTAGGCAAGGATCCAGATCCTACCCGGATCCGCTGGGTAATAAAAATGAGGATCCAGATCCAATGGATCCTACGGATCCGGATCCTAACCTATTTTCTTCAAACGACCCTAATTTTCACAATAATTAGAGATTTTAAATAACAAAACAATGCCATTTAACATTTTCATTTATCGATGTTGAAATAAGCAATCACTCAACCTTTATATAACAAATCCGAGCATAAATAACATTAAGAGTTTAACATTAATTTTTACCCTTTTAATTATATATTTTAAAATAACTTTCAAAAACGGGTAATGGATCCGGATCCGGGTAATAATTTAGGACCCGGTCCAGATCCGTTTTCAAAAACAAGGATCCATATCCTACCCGGATCCGTAGGGTCTAAAATTTGAGGATCCAGATCCGCTAAAAACGGATCTGGATCCATGGATCCGGGTAGGGTCCATTACCCGCTGACATCCCTAGTGTTGACGAATGACGAGTACAACCACTTCCAGCCTCCAGAGGATTTGGGATACTCTTGCTCGGATTTAGGTAGAATCATGTTAAGTTGTGGATCACGTGGGATTAAGGTTGGGTTAAATATTTATGGGACCCGATAAAAATCAAGTTGGGTCATAATAATTAGGTTTAGGTTAAGTTTTGGTTGGATGATTTATCGAGTCTGATTAAGTTTGAGTTAAATTATTATTGGTTTTAGGTTAAGTTTAGATCAATTCATCCTTAGATTGAGTTAAGTTCATAACAAGGTCATTATCGAGTCATTTTATATTCATATCAGATCATGAAACATTTGGTTCATTTAATTTGAAATTTATTCAAAATTTCATATCAACACACATTGGTTATGTCATGTTTTTAAGATAGTTATATATACAATAATATAGTTCGAAACATCTGTTCTATATTTGTCTGTTTAAACATTTGTTAATTTGAAACTCACTTATAACACTAGGTGAAAACATTTTTATTATAGCTATATACAAAAATATACTTGTTATTTTCCCTTAAAAAGAAATTATATTTGTTTTCCTAAAGCAATATATTTAGAAGAAGAAGAATTAATGTTTATAACTTATTGGAACAAGTTGTTTTATAAGATAAGTAATTATATAACCTCGTAATCATAGCGGCATTGTATCCGACTAAACTTCTTTTGAGTTTGTTTTCGGTTGGCATATAACATTTGGGTCAAACTTAGGTTTTTGATTGTCTCAGGTTCGGATAATTAAAGGGTTAGGTGAACGGTAGATCAGGGATAAGCGGGCCTGGTGTGCATCGAGTCAAATGACCTACATTCGAGTCAACATCAGATTGTATCATATTATAATTGGGTTTTGGTTCTTCCAAAGTCATTTCACTATTCGAGTTCGAATTGTAGAACTTCGGACATGTCAAGGATCGATTTGTCATTACTTCTGGTCACATGGCTTCGAATAATTTGGGTTCAAATCGGTTATTAGTTAATCACAGGTCAGGTTCCGGTTGGTTACGACTTTATGATTCACCATTTTCAACATGTCTCTAAATAGTAGTAGGTTATCAAGTAATTGTTGGTTCCAGTCAGGTAAGTTTTTAACGGCGAAATACAAGTTAATACTCCTGGTATGTAACTTTAGAAGCCCTCGTTTATAAGGAGTACAACTAAACAAGGGCTTACCAAGGACCCTTTGGTCCAATGGTATGGCTTCCTATCTCTCACATAGGAGACCAAGGTTCAAATCTTGGTGGAAGCAAAAAATTTAATATTGTTAGGGGTTGGGGGAGGGGGGATTTGGGCCTTGTTGGGCCTATGGGTGGGTGGCCATGTGCGAGGGCAGCACAAAGGATATTCATCTTACTACGAGTTCCCGAAAAGGGCCCAAAAAAAAACTAAACAAGGGCTTGCAATAGATATCTACTTTTTGGTCTCTTGTCCTGATTGTATAATTCAGTGACGAAATTATAACCTGCTTCATTTAGTTAGAATATTGGAATTACTTTATATGGACTTGGTATGACATTAGTGAAGGAGTGTCCTTCAACCAATTGTCAATTGTTAATGATAGAATAGGATTAATTATTAAAATTAATTAATTTTGATATTTTAGGTGGTCATAGTGTTTTGTTGGAAATCAATTATGATTTGTGGGCCCAAATATGCTTAGGTCAAATACTAAGTATGTATAAATTATGTGAGGTCATACAAAACAAGTTAATAAATTAGAAAAGGAATCATAAGCCCATTAGGTGTTTTGGCCAAGATAAAGAAAGGAGGATGGATTAGTTATTGTCCAAGTATATGTGAATGTTTTATATACTAGGATATTGTGTTCACATAAACATAACAAAAAGAAGAAAGTTCCTAGTATTCCCTCTCCCAAAACCATGCCCCAAATACTAAATGATAGAGAGAAATTTGTTATTCCTTCATTGTTCTAACAAACACAAGTGTGGATTCTAGTTTGTTACTTGGTGGACTAAATAAAAAAATCGTCTATGAGGTCCTAATATTTGTTCTTGATCATTGAAGAGTCCAGGAAAGCTAGACGAATTTACGCATCAAAGGTATTGTATCCGTTATTAAATGTTATTAATACGCATCAAAGGTATAATTATTCGTTATTGTACCTTAGCTTCAATGTCAGCAAACGCAAAATTCTGCAATTGTTCATCACTTAGATACAAGGCTGAGAATCTTTTTAATTCGTAAATGAAAAGGGTATAATTTAAAAGACAATAAATTAATTAATATTTTCTACAAACAAAAGTGAGTAATATTTTTATACGTTCGTCTTGGAGGAGTCTGCATTGTCTGTGTAGAATATCACTACAAGAAAATGCCCAGTCACCGACGGTTTTAAGCCGTCGCTAAAGTTACAAAAGCCGTCGCTAAATATATCACCGACGGCCAACGGTCGTTAAACGACCGACGTTGCAGTTTTGGTCGCTAAATTAGAAATCAACGACCGTCTGGCCGTCGGTGTCTTCTCAACGACGGTTTTCTTCACTCAACACCGACTGCTACCCTGGCCATCGCTCAATATAGAACACCTACGGTTTTTAGCTGTCAACGACGTTTTGAAGCTGTCGTTATTTCACCGACGGCCCTAAACGGACGGTCATTTAGCGTTGGCTTTAAACCGTCGCTACTGGTCACAAGCCGTCGTTGCCTTAAAGTTCCTTGGCAACATTTGTCTCTTGTACAACGACTGTTTAGCCGTCGTTGGTTCAAGCTTAGCCGTCGTTGTTATTATTAATTATATTAAATAATATAATAATGTTCCAAATTATAATTAAACCTAAACCTGTACCTGCACGGCAACACCGAAATATACTACATTAAACATGTTCCTGCATCGCCTCCATCGCATTCTATATTTTAAACTAAAGAAATATGCAACTTAAACATGAAATAGATTAGATTTATGTACACAAAATACATCCCGATGTCGGGAAATAAAGTTGAAGTCGAGTTCTACAAAAATATATATCGACAAATCTAGAAAGTAATAAGCTGGACGTCGATAAATATAGACACTATAAATGTCTATAATTAGACAAACTACCTTGATTAATTATATGTACGCAAAATAGATCCCGGTGTCGGGAAATCAAGTAAAAGTCGAGTTCCAAAAAAATATACCGATACATCTAAAAACAAAGCTAGATATATGCCTATAAATATAGACACTAAATGCATATATAAAGTCAGACTAAGTATGTAGAAACTATAAGTTAGTAATCTAGTTGCCAAAACCAAACAAACTACACTGTCGCGGTGTCTCTGTAGCACTAGTGCCTCCACCACCAAACCCCGGGTCATTTTCTGGTCTGCGTTGTGGAGAGGGTCCTGTGTTGCAACCTGAGAACAAGTGGCCGAAATTAGACATGTTCCGCATCATTTCCTGCAGAAGGGCCCGGTTTGACTCTTCCAGTCGTGCTGCGACCTTGCCTCCACTTCTTCCATCCGTGCAGCAACCTTGGCCTCCACCTGCGCCTCAAGCTGAGAAAAAATCGACGGCTCATATGGTTGTGAAGAGCCATCTCCTCCTCGCCCAGATGAAGAGTTATAGTACAAATGATCTCCCTGACCCAACCACTGCACTTTTCCTCTGTTCCTCCCACCAACTGTCTCCCAATACAACAAATCAGGGTTCGGTTGTGACCCCTGAGTGGTACAATCATCCAGCTTCTTGTTGTACGTCTCCTGCATTTGGTTAAATAATGTACTCATATTCACGCATTTTCAAGCAATATGGTCTAAAATGAGCAAAAATGACTTATATTTGGTTCTAACTTGCCTATATTTTGTAATTTCAATCAAAAATATAATCCAACACATTAAATTAACTATATATATGATGTTTGAGGTGTTTATAACTCAAACTAACTTAAAACTAATCATATTCATGCATTGTGAAGCAATATGGCCTAAAATGAGCTAAATGACCTATATTTGGTTCTAACTTGCCTATATTTTGTAATTTCAATCAAAACTACAATCCAACACATTAAACTAAGTATATATAGGATGTTTGAGGTGTTTATAACTTAAACTAACTTAAAACTACTCATATCCATGCATTTTCAAGCAATATGGCCTAAACTGAGCTAAATGACCTATATTTGGTTCTAACTTGCCTATATTTTGTAATTTCAATCAAAACTACAATATAACACATTAAACTAAGTATATATAGGATGTTTGAGGTGTTTATAACTCAAACTAACTTAAAACTACTCATATTCATGCATTTTCAAGCAATATGGCCTAAACTGAGCTAAATGACCTATATTTGGTTCTAACTTGCCTATATTTTATAATTTCAATCAAAACTACAATCTAACACATTAAACTAAGTATATATAGGATGTTTGAGGTGTTTATGACTCAAACTGACTTAAAACTACTCATATTCATGCATTTTCAAGCAATATGGCCTAAAATGAGCTAAATGACCTATATTTGGTTCTAACTTGCCTATATTTTGTAATGTCAGTCAATATTTTTTGTTGCATACAACCTTTGCAATCTCGATGTGATTGGGAAATAAATCAGAACTTTCATTGGAACTAAAGACCCCTTAGAAGTCCTTTTGTATATGTCGCTATCGCACACTCTACATCTGTCCAAGTGTGCATCAGTTCTCCAAAATAACATACAACCTTTGGGGCACGCATGAATCTTCTCGTGGGGTAGCTCTAATCCCTCCAAGATCTTCTTCGTATCGTAAAATGTGTTACTCATGTTGTTGTTGTTAGGTATTGCTTCTTTCACTAATGAAGCAAACGCATCAACACACCTATGTGGCAAATTGTACTCACACTTCAGAGATACTATTCTAGATGCCATTTCCAACACAAACATGGAGCTCCCTTCGTACAACGGTTCCTCAGAAGCCTTTAATAGGTCAAGAAACACCTTTGCTTGAGGATTAGGCTCCTCGTCCATTCCACTAGGCTCTTCAACATTGGAAGGTTCTGGGTTATTCCCAAGAGCATCGAAAATCATTTCACGGTATGGATTTGATGGCTCTTGTGCGGATTGAGGTAACTTTTCACCATGAGAATACCAACGTAGTAATCAGGTATAAATCCCTTCTTATACACATGAACTTTAACCGTGTCTGCGTCATGCATACGTCTATTCTTGCATTTCGGACACGGGCATCTAACTTCATCCTTACCTGGGTTTTCTGGATTTGCTTTGCAAAATTCAATGAATTCATCACCCCCCTCAAGAACTCGGGCCTCAAGTTACGCCCATTGTCATATCTATCATACATCCACCAACGCTCCTTCCGTTTCATGGTGCCCAACTCTACAATTCTAAATCATTTCAATCACAATAGTCATTAACAACCCACATACGTACAATTCTACAATTCTAGGCACATGATGGTGCAAACATATCTATTTAAACATTTTAATTAAATTTATAACATTATCGAAACATTTTCCACGAAAACAAATATGTCAAAAAACAATATAAACATTTCTAATAGTGTAACAAATAAAGGAATGTGCAATAAATTAATTATTGTGATAATAATATAGTTTTTAACTTTTATAACCTTTAATAAGCAAACCATTATATAAATTATTGTGATAATTATTACACTAACTTAAACTTCAAAGTATTATAAACTAATAAATTAAAGCATACCTAGAGGCGGCAGGGCAGTCCGACGACAAGGACACAGTGGCAGAGAGACTACACAGTCCGACGGCAAGGAGACAGTGGTGTTTGGCCACCTACATTCACAAAGCCGGATGAGGATTTGGTTAGTGCCAAAAAGTCAAAAAATATATTAAATAAGTAGGGCTTAGAAGTTACAGTCCAAACAAGACAAGAGCTAGAACTAGAACAGTTACTATTCAATCTACCCAATTTTTGTGTTGCCATTATGAAGTACTCGGATTTAGTGCATTTAGTTGTTTGGTATTATCTCAATCTCTCTTAATAAGGGTAGATAAAAGGAGAACATTGGTATCATTAGCTGTTATAAACAACACTTTCTTCATGCCACTAGTTGTTTTTCTCTTGATTGGCTCTCATGGCAGATTGGGCTGGGCATACGCACATTTACATCAGCGCATTCTCCTCCCATCAATTTCATTTTGGTTACCCTTGGAAGCACAACAGTTCTGCTAATTGGTTGGAGGACGCTTCTGTACCAGATTCTCCCTGGTAACAAGAGCAAGAAAGATGATATGTACAAACGTGGAAGTTCTTTCGAACTGTTTGAGGTATCAACTATTTCTACTGAATAAATTTGCTAATAAGCTAATATCTTCCAATTGGAAAATTTTGGTCCTCTTTACTGATAAATTTAGCTTCATATAGTTTTAGTGTATTTCTTTCACAACTTCTTAAGTATAATGATGGAGAGTTGGCCTAAAATGTGATGTATAACATGAACAGAACAGAATTACATTGGATTATCTCTATTCTATATTTCTATATGTCAAGAGGGGTAGGACACCAAAAAATAGAAAAAAAAGGAGTAACTACTTACTTTCATTAAAAAATAGAAAAAGTAAAAATAGAAAAAGGAACTACCTAATTAATTAAAAAAGTAAAAAAAAAAAGATAAAAAAGGCATTACAAAAAGAAAACAATCAACAATTCAAAAAAATTCCTAATTTATTAGATATAATTAACTATTAATTTAATTTTCTACATTCCCTAAAAAAATCTATTTTCTAAGTATTTTCACACTCATCGCGTGCATATAAAACTAGTCAGTATTACTGTATTACAATATAATTACCACAAAAAAAATGACAGTTACGTGTATTTGTTTTTCCTAACCCTTGCTTATCCAAATTAAATCACAAGACTATCTCTCTCCGTTGATCCATTCCAAATTTCCAAAGTTCCAACTTTCCATCTAAAAAGTTCAATCATCAGTTCACACACAACGTGGGATTTACATATACATTCCAAGCAAATTTTACTTATTTTTAACGAGGTCAGCCAGTCGGATCTTCATAATAATTCAAGGTGTGTTTAGTAGTAATCTTAATATTCCTCTAATGTTTTTTAAGATTGAAAACTTGGATCTCCCACAAAATTGAGTGAAAACTCAGAATTGCACAAATTTAGAAAAAGTATCGTGTAAGTGGATGTGTTACTGCGGTGCTGTCATTGTTCAACTCCGTCACAACCTTATTATTTTTTGTGTTAGACGCGGTGATGTAAACGATCACATCCCATGAGAATTTACCAACTAACTAGAAAATATTTGAAATGGACTATTGGCCACTCTGATCAGGGGTTCAATTTTGTTAAAATCATTGCAAATTGATGATTGGTCACTTTGATCTTTCATGGTTTTATTCGTGATGTGGGGTATTTGTCATTTGTTTGTGTAGGTGATGGTTAATCCAGGTTAACCTGTAAAACAAAGCTGGCAACGGAAGCTTGATCATGAAGAAAAAGTTCCTTCAGAGTTTGGTTTGAGCGTCCGAGAATGCGTTCAAATGGTGTGTTATTCGATTTTTTCATTTAAATCACAGTGTCGAATCGAGTTTATGTGTTTGTTTGATATGATATTATGTGCTAGACATTCATGTTATTTTACAACTTATAAGTGGCATAATCTTCTTTTACGATTATACATATATACTTGGTGGGTTTTGGCTTGTTATCAAAAATTACAACAATTTCATGAACAGAACAACCAACAACAAATTAAACTCAAACTAACAAACAACAACAAACTTGGGATTGAAGAGAGAGAAGTTACGGATTGGACTAGAAGAAGACGCGGCGGCGGCGGCGGAAGGACTGAATTACGCAGCAGTTGCGGAAGGACGGACTGAATTACGCGGCAGCGGCGGAAGGACGGACTGAATTACGCGGCAGTGGTGGTGCGTGTTGGCCTTCAATCCCAAAAACTCAATATTTAGGGTAACAAAAATTAAAAAAAATATAAACATAGAGCTGAGAAATTACCGCCGGCAAGGTGGTTTGTGTCGCCGGTCGCCGGATTGGCCTTCAAGGGCAGTTTCGCCGGTGAATTTGTTTGAGTGTGTGGGAGTTTTTTTGAGTGCGTGGGAGTTTGTTTGAGAGTGGGAGGAATCGACTATATCTAGTGGGAGTTTGAATGCGAGTTTGTTTTAAGTCGTAAAAATATAGCGACGGCTTTCATTAAACTCAGCGACGGTTCTAAGCCATCGCCCAAAGACTACGAATTCTAAAATTTAAAAAATAACAATACCGACGGCTATAAACCGTCGTTGCTATCATCGTGCGTTTAAACCGTCGCTATTATCTAAAAAAGTCGTCGGTGGCAACGTCGGCTATAAACCGTCGCTAATTACATGTTTAACGACTGTTTTGTTGGCCGTCGCTGCATAGCGGTCGTTGATTTGGCATTTTCTTGTAGTGTATCATCAGAAATAAGATGACATGTCTTTTCTCAAATAATATTTGGTTTCGTAAAAGCTTGCTTCTATAATGACATCGATGTACTCTTTGTCATCATCTAACAAACCCTTAGCATAACATGTTTCTTTAAACGTTGGATATAGTACCCAATCAAAAATGCATATGTCTTTATAACATGTTGCACCTTTCACAAAATTCAGCACGCATTATCCTTAAGTAGAATTTTTCACCTGCTCCTAGGTTTACATGATAGATTATTCCTATGCACAAGCCTTGATTTCTCGGTGTCCACTCACGTGCCTTTTGCTACCACACAAATTTTATGCACAATTCTTTAATACTGCGTATTTTAGGAGTTATTTTATAAATAAGAAAATATAAAGAATAAGGTTGAAAGTATTTCTATTAAATGAATAATATTATTAACAAAAAAGTATAGTTTGGCTAAGCCTACAGTTATAATTTAGTTATACATACTACTTTTTGTACCTAACAATATAATAATTCGATTTTGTTTTGTTTTTCTAAATAAATAAAATAGAAATAAGAATTTGATTTGGAAAACAAATCCTAGTGAATATAGTTTTCACATGATATAAAAAAAAAGGAAACAAAACCTTATTGAAGTGTAATCGGCCGTTTTTTAGTATTTTCCCCCAAAAGCTTTTCTCTCTCCTTTTTTCTTCTCCCTCCTCGTCACTTTTCTTTCTCCCTTCTGCGTCCTTTTATTTTCTTCTTCCTCCTGCACTACTTTCTCTCTTCTTCCCCTGCGTCTGAAAAACTCCCTTCGTCAGTGGTTCGTGTGGTGATAGAAGTCGCATGTGGTTCATAATTTAGTTGTAAATTCTAATTTTATAATTCTTATATATCTTTGGTTAATTTTTGTTATTATAAATAAAGTATAGTATAAGTTAAAAGAAATCAGATTAATTACAAGCACCTTATTATTAGTTCCTAAATATGTTAGTTTCAATAAAGATTATGAAGAGAAAGCTTAAAAACAACAAGAATAATTTCTTTTATTATTCAAAACACCATATTTTACATAATTAGATAATCTGATTTTATTAATATTATCAAAGACTTAGCACTGAATTACTTTTATTATTCGATTAGGTCCCAATTTTATAATCGGAACGTTTTAAGTTAGACAACGAAAATTCTCCGTTACAAGGTACGTATTGGTACTAGTTCAGTTAGATACGATAGTATCATGTAAAGTTATTAATTCATTCATTGAAACCTATAATCATGATAGTAACAATTGTATTGTTATGATTGATGAGATTGTTTGGTAACATAAATTTAATTGGGAATTTGAATGTATTTCCTTGTTGTATAGCTTGTTGGAATGAATTGTTATTAGAATGCGTAGTTTTATCATATCACAAGCATGAAATGAGAATTGGATTGGAATCATATGACTAATTGTTGTAGTAAGGATTTTATAAGAGGTTGCCTAAACTAGAGGCTTAAGCACATATATTTAAAGAGCAATGTACCTGAAAAGGGAAAATAAAATAATTATATGCTTAATGTTGTATGAATGAGTATCACTAAAAAGTATAGTTGGTGATAAACTTATAGTCGGAATCCCTACAAGTAGGGAACAATGGGGGGAGTGTGGGACATGCTCTACACTCCTAAGCAAGCCTACTATGATGACAGTAGAGTACTTATAAATTTTGATAACTTAAGTAGGCGGAAGGTTTCGTACGATCTTGGAGGTATGCATACTAAGGTGATGGGTGTGAAGCGGAACGATACCGCATTTATATTTCATCTAATAGACCAAGTTGTCTATTAAGGATTAAGTAGCCCGTATAATTCTAGAAAGATGATGGTGCCCGTTCGTTGCCAAATAAATTATAAAAATGAAACGTAATACCCTTGTAGTATCATGTTTAGGAATTGTTATTATTATCATTGTGATTATGCTTAGTGCAGTATTTAACTGTTTAAGTACGTACTCAACCTATCTGATTGTTTGTTATTTGTGTTTGCTTGTTGACCCTATGATGAACCATTGATATTTCAATAAGGAGCATGATGATGTTGCTGCATCAGTTCGGGCATGAAGGGGATACTCTTTGATTTATGAACGTTTAAAATGTTTTGGTTGAGTTTCCATAGCTTATTTATAATCTTCTTATTAGTTCATGGTTTGAATAAAAGGGGTCAATGGTGATTCCCGAGTTGTAGGATTATGTTAACATTTTATTTCCGCTACAATTTAGTTTTCATGTTAAGGAGTAAAGTTAATGTTTTATTTTTAAATAAGCCTTGCTTTTCACCGCGGCGGTAACACTCCCAAAGTCGATGCAACTTAGTTTAGACTTGTATGGATTTTTGGGGTGTTATAAAACTGGTTATCAGAGCCAAAAATTCCTATTTTCAACGATATTTCAAAAAGATTTTTAAAATGGGTAATGTGGGATAAGAGCATATAGATTACTTTTGCGTGCATTAAATCGTAGGAATGATTTGATTTTTACTTCTTTTTTGTTGCATTACTTGTCTAATATGTTTATAGGAAATATGCAAATACTGTAGAGTGAATCAAATGTTATAATTATATGGAATTTTGTGTTGGTTGTTCGATTGAATTTGTGAAAGGTTCTTTGAAACCTTCGAAGTATGAATAGATGAGGAAGATGTACAAGGATAGGTATATAGATAGTGGTATTTTAGGAGCACTAGGTTAATATTGGAATTGCTCAATTACTTTTGAATAATGGTGTAATTGTGCGAAACATTTAACGAGAAAATTCTAACTAGGAAAGACTTGATACTTAAGCTGGCGAAGTGCAACACCTCTCTTTCCTAGGGATACTCTCGTAAGATATTTATGCATATTAAACCTAGTATCTTAATAAAATAATTTATTCCCTAAAATTTCAAATTGGTATAGTTGTTCCAAAGATGTTTCAAAAGGTATTGAACTAAAACCTTGTTTCGAATATTTTAGGAAAGAACCATATAATTGTAAATATTTTGAACTTGCTTAAGGAGTTCTAAAATTTAAAATAATCGTTTTACCTCTTATATATGCATATATACATAATGTATATTTAAAAACCTTTAATTACCTCTTTAAAACTTAGACTATTTTCTTTCTTTTGATTCGCGGATGGTTTACGACATAGGTTCTAAAGAATACTTGATGAAACACCGAATGCAGGAAGATTGGGACATCTGAGCTTATAAGATGAAAGCTGCTATGGAATATAGGACCTTACAGGGAAATATGAGACTAAGGAATGAATTGGAGAAAATTAATTTTATGCTTCAATATGTCCCTAAGGAAGAACCTTACCTTTTCGTACACCTTAGATATGGGGATATGTGGTCAGAAGATGGAGGTTTTAATGCAGCCAAACACATATACTGGTACCCATACCTTCCTACCATAGGACATTTTGGCACTGACCTTAAATATTACGAAAATGAATGGAGAATTCGTGAGACAGGAAGTTGGGAGCCCTCTAGCACATCACCTCCACTTAGAGGCCCATATCATGTGGGAGAAAGCTCGGGAACTAAAGCTGTAGATGTGAATTCTGAGAACCCTAGAGTTAAAACCGAGCGACAAACGCCATCTAGAGTTGTAAAAAGAGCAAGATATCAGACTTTTAAGGATGAGTTCATACCCGAGGATAACCAAATAGGCTCAAATCTTATAATTGTTACCTACATTCCTACATTTCCGATGATGAAGGGAATAATAGGACATTCATCGCAGTGGTTGGGGAAGATAATGTTGCACCTATAATTGACTTAGAAAATGAGGAATAGGAAGATCTTAATGAAAATGAGCCTGTCGAAGAGGATCCGATTGAGGAAACCGACCACGACGAGGAGGAGGAGCCCATAGACGAAGAAGAACCCATGGAGGAAGAGGAACCTATAGAGAATGAGGAGCCTTTTGAGGACGAAACCGACATGGAAGAAGGAATAGAAAATCCTATTGTCGTGGAGCAACACTCTAACTCAGATGAGAAAGTTCACCATCATAGTCCTTAGTTTCTTTTGAAAGTGTAATTAAAGTTAGAATATTATTTTAGTTGTTTATTTCAGTTTTAGTTAGGCTTGCATACCAAGTAGCAAAATTAACATTTGTCATTCCTTTATTTTATTTGTATTATGTTTTCTTTGAAACAGTGATTTTTCTCTTTTCAATAATAACGCAATATTTTAATCCTCTTATTATTTGATGTAACGTCTTATTTTGAGATGTTTATATTGCAAGTCAATAGAGACTTAATGATTGTTCGTAATAAGGATGTGTTGTATGAACGTGCAAGTGTGTAATAGTTAAGTGTGTATACACTGAAACATCCGTTGTATCATTTTCCAGCGCAGAATGGTTCGTCAGGCCAGCACGTCCGAGACCCCTCTGAATGTTGAGCAATCGATTCATGACTTAGTGCAAATCACAGCTAACCTAGCCCAAGGGCATAGCCGGGATGAGGACTTATCTGAAAAGGTTGCCCGTAGGAACGCGCCAGTACTCAATGGGAAAAGGGGGCCAGAAGAGTTGGAAAACTAGATTGGGGAGTTAGATAAGCTTTTCTTTACCCTCACTTGTCCATATGACAAGACTGTGCCCTTAGCAAGCTATTACCTTTAGCGGGGTGCCCACTTTTGGTGGACCTAAGATAAGGACAACCTCCTAAAACAACCTAAGTTTGGGTGGGAAACCTTTAAGAAAGCCTTAAGGGATAAGTATTACCCACCTTACCTCAAAAAGCAAAACGCTCAGGAGTTTATGATGTTGGAGCAAGGGAACCGCTCCAATTGTGATGGTTAGATAAAGGCACGGGTCCTGAATATCTTTATGAATAGCTGCAAAAACGATAAGCTAGTAAACAATATAAAACTAACATATTATATTTGATTTTGGTAATGACACACAACATTCAATCAGATACTATATTTAAGTCCTCACTTTTTAAATGATTTGCACTTATAAAAGCCCTTCGTTTATGCCTATTAACCATTACACTGTGGCCCCTTCCTTCGTTAACAGTAATATCAAACAAAAATATTAAATTTTGGTTATAGCACAACATTTCTTATTTATTTAAATTATAAATATTATATGATAAAAAGAAATTTATTTATTAAATACTCACCTATACAACGAATAACATTTCTCTATTATAATGAAATAATCACCAAGTAGGATTATGAAACATGACATGGATCAGATTAAAAAAAAAAAACCATTACAATTGATGATTGTCTTTTATATGGACTCAAACTACTTGTTGATCTTAAGCTTGTTGGTGTGCATACTTCAATTGATTAATCAAAATAATAGAATGAAATAGATACTAATAAGAACAAATATGTTTAATGTCAACACTAATGATATGTATATTACATTGGACACTATTAGTAAGACAACTTAATTGAGTTGAAGAAAATTATTTAGAAAAATTAAAGCAAAGTTATTTAGCAATATCTATATAAATAAATTGATTATGATTTGTGATAATTGTATCATTAGATATTTTTTAATAGGGAAATTCCCATTGGTAACCTTGTTTTTTTCATTTTTCCATTTGTAACCTTGTGTTTTTTGAAATCCCAAAAATAACTTTAAACTGTGATTACTTTCATAAACGTGATTTTAGTGGCAAAATAGGCATTAAATGTCAGTTAAGTTTATGTTTCGGATTAACCGTGGTTTGGGATCAGGTTTAATGAATTTAACTTCAACCTCATGTACTTCTTTCACCGCCCAAATTTACTCCACCTCCTCAATTTCTTTTTTTCACTTTTCTCTTTCCTCAGAAGTGAATCAGTGATCATCTAATTGCTATCATCTTTTTCGTTTCTGCGACTGTTCTTCTTTGACTGAGGTGATTCTCCCGAAATTCTGGTATTTTTTTCACAAAATTATCTAGAATGCTTATTAACATCAATTGACTGCAAAAATTTCAGAGGACTGGAAGAAGGGTTGAAGAAAAGGCTGCTTTGGAATTTGAATGGTTTTCTTGCGTCTTTGTATTTTTTTTTTACGCTTTGAATTTCGTTCTTCTTTTTAGTTCTTCCTTTTTTGAGTTGTGACTGAATTTGTGAAAATTGGTGAATTTGCAAATTTTTGAATACAATAATTGTTGTTGATGTGTGAATTGTCAATTGGTGAATTTTGCGAATTAGTGAATTCAGATTGTGTTTTAATGTTTTTTTTGGCAATTCAAATTTTTTATTAATAACCAAAAATAACGATTACAACATAAATAGACACCAAAAGCCTAAAAAAAGTGAATAAACTCCCCCAACTTCTAGGAAAGGTTTGGAGCAAACCCACCACTAAAATAGAGCAACAACAACCAACACAAAACAAACAGACTAAGCAACATAGTCAAATAAGAAGGAGTTGTCTAATCTCCTTAGGACACCTACAAGCAACTTTAAAAATAATTTGCTTACAGCTTTGAATAATATCTAACTTGACTACCCCCCAAAGACAATCTGATTCCTCTGACCCAAGATATGATAAATTGTCTCACCAAATATCATTAGCAGCAATCTGTTTTGAGGAGAATTGATGTGACTTTTAGTAGTAAGGAATTTAATTTCATCTTCAAGGCTTCTATAATGATTAACAATCCCAATCTGCTGCAAGCACAAAGTCCGGATCCTTTGAGGTTTGGAACACTCAAAGAATAAATGTGAATTAGTTTCACTAGCTCTAGAGCAAAAAAACACAAGAGCTGTCACCCATGATCCCCTAGTCATGTAATCTACTCTTAGTAGCAAGTCTATTATGTAGCATTAACCATGTAATAAATAGAGCTTTAGGGCTAGCTCTATTATTACGAATAATCCTCCTCCACATCACTGTAGTATGAGCTCCTTTCATGACTATATAGAGATGCTTGATAGAAAAGTGATCCGCAGCAAGCAGATTCTGAACATTAAAATCAGTAAACACTTGCCTGCTAGCAAGAATTTTCTTTAAAGCCCGAGACAGTCTATTAGGAATAGCCATGGTGAGAAGATTATTTTGGTTGCTATAATAAGCATGGAGCCATTTGATCCAAAGTCTATCTTGCTTCTGAGATATGGCCAAGAAGTGCTTAGACACAACAACTTTATTCCACACAACTAAATCTTTCAAGTTCCAGCCACCACAAGATTTTTTCATACATAAAGTATCCCAAGCAACAGGGGCCTTTCTCCCTTCACTATGCCCACTCCACAAGAAACTTCTACAAATACTTTGGACTTAATATTTTGGGAAGAACAAAAATATGGCACCAATAGAGCTGAAAATCATGAAGAATAGCACCAACCAATTGAAGCCTGACAGCATAGGAGAGCTTCTTAACTGACCATGCTCTTGCCCTAGAAGCAGTCTTTTCAATTAGAGGCTTGCGCTCTTGATAAAAAAGTTTCCTAGTTGTGAGAGGCACACTAGGTACTTAACTGGGAAGGATCCCAATAGGCACCTTAGTGATTTGTTGCAGCACACCTTTCTCACCTTCTGAAACACTAGCAATGTACAAATTGCTCTTCTCCAAATTAGCTTCTAATCCAGAGGCACAAGAGAACTTGCTAAAAGCTTCAAATAACAGCTGAAGGAAGCTATGATCAACTCTAGCAAACATAGGAGATCATCTGCAAACATCAAATGTGTGATATGCAGTCTCTCACACCTGGGATGAAAATTAAAATATGGATTATGCTTCAACTTGCCTAGGCATCTAGACAGATACTCCATTCCTATGGCAAAAAGGAAGGTGACATTGGGTCACCTTACCTTAGACCTTTCTTCGCTTTAAAAGGTTTACAAGGGCTACTATTTATTAGAATGGAGAATGACACAATGAAAACATAAGCCATAACCCACCCAATAAACTTAGTTGGGAAGCCCAATTCATTCATCATCATGTGCAAGAAGGACCATTCAACATAATCATAAGCTTTTTTTAAATCCACTTTCAGCATACATCTTAGAGAAACATGTTTTGTGTTGTAACCTTTAATGAGTTCAGTAGCAAGGATAATGTTGTTTGAAATGTTTCTTCCAGGCATGAAGCCAGCCTAAGCCAAGTCAACCACTTCACTAATCATACCTTGCATCCTCCTAGTTAGGATTTTAGCAATAATCTTGTACAAAACTGTACAACATGCAATAGGTCTGAATTCTTTAACATGTGAAGGGTTGCTCACCTTGGGGACCAAGATAACAAGAGTGCAATTGATAGCATGGTTAAGATCTCCAGTCTCAAAAAAGTGTTTAATAGCATTATAAACATCAAATTTTATAATATGCCAAACTTTTTTTTAAAAGAAAAGGCTATTAAAGCCATCAATACTTAGAGCCTTGCTATCATCAATAGCATTCAAAGCTTCATCAATTTCTCTGTGAGAGACATCAATAACTAGATCGCTAGCAGCAGCCTGAGAAACTTAGGCCCCAGCCATAACCAGAGCAATATCCACCATAGGTAATGACCCAGCAGCAGACCCAAGCAACTGGTTATAAAACCCTACAACTTCCTCTTGGATATCAGCAGACTTAATCAACTTCCTCCCTTGATCATTATACAACACATCAATGCTATTTTGATGATATCTTTCTTTCATAGCCTAGAAAAAGAAGTGAGTATTATCATCACCTTGCTGCTACCATACAATCCTTGATTTATGTCTGAGCAGATTCTTCAGTAGCCAAGAGCTTTTGAAGATCAAGAGACTGAGAGTTCTCAAGCATATTAAGATTACAATCAATAGGATTGTGCTGCATAGAGTTCTGAATTTCAGAAAGCTTTTGCCTAGCATGAACAATTTGACCTGCTAAGTTAGCAAAATATTTTTTGTGCAACACTTTTAAATGTCTTTTAATCTCTTTAAGTCTACTCCAAATGCTCTGCATCATATTCTCACCACTATGGTGACCCCAGGAATCTTCAATTATAGACAGAAAGCAATCATGCTCAGCCATATAATTGAAAATTTTGAAAGGCTTCCCCTGACTTTGCCCAACATCAGAACATTGCAGGACTAAAGGAGAATGGTCAGAAATACCTGGATTCAAATACTCAACCACAACATTAGAGAACTGAGCAAGCCACAAAAAATTCACCAAACACTTGTCAATTCTGCTGCAAGTCCTAGCCTCACCAATACTCTTATTAGACCAGGAATAGAAGTGCCCCACAGATTTACACTCACCAAGATCAGATGAATGCAATAAATGAACAAGATCTTGAGTTTTTGCAGTAGTAACAGCAACACGATTACACCTTTCTTCCATAGAAGATATGGCATTAAATTCACCCATGACACACCAAGCTGAGTTCATAGAACCATTTATGCTAACAAATCCTGCCAGAGAGGTCTTATGGTGTCCATTGTATATAGACCATACACAGTAGTCAAAAACATATGCATACCATTTTACTTTATCAACTAAAACCCCATGAATGAACTGAGAGGACTTTAGCATAATAGTAACAGCAATTTTAGCAGGATCCTAAGAAAGCCAAATCCTACCTCTCTCAGAATGCTCATAATTGTCATCCCATTTCCAATTACTCCCAAATTTCATACTAATTTTACTACTATTATGACTATTTACTCTAGTTTCAAGAAGAGCAGTGAAATTTAGCTTATTCTTACTAATAAACTTCTTAACTTCTACTATCTTACAGAGGTTATTCAAACCCCTAACATTCCAAGTGCACAAATACATCAGCAAGGAGAGATGGAGAATATGATGGTACCAGCTTCATTAACCAAATGAGTTACTATTCCAGGCCCCACCACTTCAATATCCTTGCCCTTCAGCCCTCTAGTTACTATGTTCCAAGTAGGAACAACTGGAGCTTTAACTTGCTGAGGAGCTTCTAGCTTAGATAGTGTACGATCAGGTTGAATGACAGGATAAAGAATTACATCTTTTGTTACATCATCGACCTCTGATGGCTCCACTTCAATAGCATCTACTTCTTTTTCAGTTTTAGGTCCTTTTACCACATCCTTAACCACTGAAACAGTGGACCTAGGCACCCATTTTTTCATCACTTTTGGACCATTCTACTCTGTAGCTCCATGAGTTACCTTTTTAGCACAATTATGTCCAATAGTGTGACACTTCAAACAATATGGAGGAGCCCATTCAAAGTGTACCTTTTGTTCAATAATTGTGCCATTCATATCTTCAATATTAATGGTTTTAGGCAATTCCTTAGTTACATCAACTTCAACTAACAGTCTGGCAAATGAGATTCTTTGTTGTTTAGTAGTGCATTAATCAGCAAATAGGGGAACACCAATCATGTTGCATATCCCACTCAGAGATTTAGGACCCCAGCAATTTAAAGGCAGGTTATACAACCTAATCCACAAAGGAATCACACCCAAAATTTCAGCTTGAAAATCAAAGTTAGGATCCAAGCTTTGACAACCATTGGTCTACTATTAAGCATATGAGCACCAACATATAATATCTCATTTCTATCTTCAATATTGGCAAATTTCACAAGAAATTAACCCTTTTCATGAAGATAGATTGTTGGTTTAGCAATAATATTCCATGATTGCTCAATAAACCTAGTTAATGCCCCAATAGATGGCGTTTGCCCAACAACATAGAGGATAATGGCAGTAGCCTAAATTTCAGACAACGATTCAACTTCAGCTTTATATAACTGAGCATATTTCTTACCTTCCCTTACCATGGGAGGAATGAACTTCAATGAAGCCCCCTTAGTTGTGAGAGTTTCATCAGCTGCAACTGACGACCATTTCACAGTTGGAGATAGCTCTAACCTTCACATAGTATTGCCTCCTCCATCTCCTTGCTTCCCCTGCATACCACTGTGTTCACCAGTTAGAGGATGCGCAACTTTTCCCCCCGTGCTAGGTCCCTTTTTAGTGCTAACTGCACCTGGAGGAGTAACATGAGATGTTGCCCTGTTAGCTTGAAATGCAGCTTTCATGGCCTCAATCGATAGAGTAACATTGGGGTTTCTTGAGCTTGAAACCCTAGTTACTGTTACATTTGATTGCTGTTGTTTAGGATTGTTTGAGGCTCCTAAAGCACCTTTCCCTTGTCCAGCAGATTGTGTTTTAATGTTGGTACATCTTCTTGGTTTGTTTGCTTGTGTTTAGGGTGAAAAATACCAGTCATGGACAATATTGTGATAAGGTTCCAGTATTTAGGGAAGGATACTGATGTAGTTGTAAAGGACATTAATAAGGTTTCTTTGATTGATTGCATTATTGACTATTTGGACAATACAGAGAAAGATAACACCAAAGTACGCCCATCCTCAATTCTTCTTTGTATACAAGAGAAGCATGTAGAATTTACTGATGACAAAAGTTTAATGAAAATGTTTGAGGACAGGAGCAAGGGATTTAATATACATTTGGGGTGGAAACTTTACCTAAGCCTAATAAAGTGTTCACAGCTGCAAAAACACTTAGAGAATCACAAAGTAAAACACCAAACCAGTCTGAACCCCAATCACAAGCACAGCCACAAATCACCCATAATGAAACTAATCAAACTCAACAATCTGAACCCCACTCACATCCTTCTCATCCACTAAAACAGCCTCCAAAACCTCTTATGTCTCCAAGGAGAAGTCCTAGATTATTACCGATTGTGAATGAAACTCCTTGCATTCCATCACAAGAAACTGATCCACCACAATCACAAATATTTGACCCAAGTGATTCACAAATTCTGGAGAACATACATGAGAACATTGTGGAGAATCTTTCATATTGGGCTAATGTACAAGTGACTCCTGTTGATGAATAAATAGGAAGGGGAAGAGGAGTGCTAGGCTTAGAGGGAAAAGGAAAGGCAAAGGCAGGGGAAGAGGTAGAGGATCCTTTCACCAACCTATTGTCCTGGATCACATACCTGAGACTCAACCCTCCGAACCTGTTGTCATTAGAAGAAGTCAAAGAAACAGAGCTGAGACTGAAGTGCTTCATGTCCCTACATTTGAAATTATAGTACAACAACCTAATGAACCCACATCCCCACGAAATCACAACCTGAACCATCATTGTTAGTTAGAGGATTAACATTTATCAAAAAAATGATACCAAAGTCTACTGCTATGATGAAGGGATTGTTGAAACCTGCTGTTGTAGGTGGTGACAGCTCTAGTGTTGCTGAACAAAGTAATGGGGAGGTTAATTTAGGTAATGACATAGACAATGCAGGCGATATGAGGGATACCATGGATGATAGTAATAATGATGTTTATAGTCCTTCTGATTATGGGGAAACTGAAGAAATAATAGGTACTCTTGAAAATAAAAGTGACTTTGAGGGTGAACATAATGACTTTGAGGGTCCACCTGAAGATGATATGTTGGCAATGATACATGACAGATTTGATCCTTATAAGGGACCTATATGGGAGGTTGATTGTGAAGATATGGACAATTACATTGCTAGGTTGTATAAGAATGGGGAGTTTTACAAGGAAGAAGAGTTTGGGAAGATTATTCTAAAACCCTGGCAATTGTATACAGATAAGAAGCATTTGAGGGATGTGGTGAGGGATTATTGTATACAATGTGGGTTTGTTGGTGTTGTTGAAAAGGCAATAATTGGGTATATACAGTGAGGTGCAGTGATGAGGATTGCCCTTGGAGATTACATGCTTCAAAGCTTCCAGATGGGGTAACATGGTCCATCAAGTCCATTCAAGGGTCCGAGCACACATGTTTGGGACTGGAGACAACAAACTCCATGGTATCAACCAAGTGGGCTTGTAGAGTCTTCTTGGAAGACATAAGAGGCAACAATGACATTCCTGGTAAGGCTCTTAATGAGATGTTTTGAACTAGGTACGGAGTCCGGATGAGCAAAAGTACACTTTACAGGATGGAAAATATGGCCTTAAATGAACTTCATGGTGGTCATGATGCATCATACTATCACTTACCCAACTACTGTGAAGTTATAAGGGCCACTAACCCTAACTCTGCTGCAAACTATGCTTCGAACCTTGAATCACACCTTGAGAGTCCAATAGGGTTCAGTAGCATTTTCATATGCTTCAAGGCTGCTTTGTATGATCTGTTTGGTGGTTGTAGAAGCCTAATAGGGATTGATGGTACATTTTTGAATGGCAACTATGGTGGGGTATTATAGATGAAAACAATGAAATGTTTCCAGTGGCTTGGGCAATAGTGTCTGCGGAGGATGAAAAGTGTTGGAGTTTCTTTATTTATCATTTGAAGAATGTTTTGCAACAAAGTGATAGAGTCAATAACTGGTGCATCTTATTTGATAGACACAAGGTAAGTAAACAATTTTATTAGTTCCTTTTGTGATTCTGTTTTGATGAAAAGTATTAGTTCACTAACATTATCTAATTTGTGCATACCATAGAAAAAGCATGTAAGGAATTATGAACAAAAGTTAGGAGAAGTTTCGGTATCTTAGAGGTACGTCAGATGTTGGTCTTTTTTACGGAGGTGATATGGCATGTTTAGTTGCAGGATATTCTGATTCTGATTATGCTGGAGATGTGGATGGTAAGAGATCTATGACTAGTTATGTGTTCACTCTTAGTGGTTCTGTTGTGAGTTGGAAAGCGACTTTGCAGCCTACAGTGACTTTGTCTACTACTGAGGCAGAGTATATGGCCTTGACATAATTAAAACAGCTAAGGAGGGAATCTGGTTAAAGGGGTTAGTCAGTGATTTGGGTCTACATCATGATCAGGCAACTGTGTATTGTGACAGCTTGAGTGCGAGAATCAAGTCCGTCATGAGAGGACTAAACATATTGATGTCAAGTATCATTTTCTGAGGAGTGAGACAAGAATTAAGGTGAAGAAGGTAGGAACTGCTGATAATCCTGCTGATATGTTCACCAGGCCGGTTCCGCAAGTAAGTTTCAACATTGTTTGAACTTACTCAATGTTCGTGATTGTTAGTTGCCCTTCTGGGGAAATTCTGGGGTCCTTAGGGACTAATCTGGTCTGGTTGTCTTTTGGGACAAATCTGTTTGTAGGGAGATTCCGGGCGTTGTGATCAATGCATCTGTTTTTTCTGGTTTATTGTGAGTGGATTCAAGTCAAGGTGGAGATTTGTAAGATTAATGCCTTGAATGTGTTCAACGAAATGCGTCAAAATGCTGTTTTAGAGTACCGCCCGATCGGGCGCCTCACTGAACTTACGACTGGGCGAGGTCACCCGATCGGGCCCGCATCAATTCTGGTTCCGGGAAATTATCTTCCGATCGGGCGGAGGCCCGTTTTCTGCGGAAAACGCGTTTTCGACGCGGGGGTATAAATATGTTATTTACCTAGTTGTTTTAGACTACGAATTTAGTCTAATTCTCTCTGTAATCTGATTTTCCTCACATAATAAAATATTCTCTCTCTGCCCGTGGACGTAGCCAAATTGGTGAACCACGTAAATCTGTTGTCTATATTTCATTGTTTTACATTCATTATTTGTTTCTTTCTCATGTCTGTATAACAATCACCTAGTTCTAAGACATAACCTTAAATGGCATTATAATTTCTAATAACATATAATTAAAACATAATGACTTACGACATTCCTCTCATGATAGAATATGAATTATGAACTTTATGACTATTTCTGAGGACTATAACACAGACAAGGACTTGGGCGTTTTATGATATTTTTGATTCGTGTCTATCGTTTCTTTACTAACATTAGCAAGACCATTTATATTTGATTTAAAATTTATAACTAAAGATCATAACTAAAAGTCTAAGTAGTAATTAAATAAATATTCATATTTTTCGTCATTAAATTCTTGGTTAGATTAAAGAAAGGGATATTACGGCCTCCCCTATTTATCAAAGTTACTACGCGGGATTTGAGGTAACGTTTATTACTAACACCCGCATTCCCCTTCTAAATATATGTTTAAATAATATTTATGTTAAAGGTGTGTTTTATGGATTGCGGAATATGAAATGCTTTTATGAACATGATGTTTAGTGACGTTATTCATGAAATATTGACGTCACGGAAAATTATGATGATTTGTTGAAAATTAAGGAATATGATTTCCATGATGATTATGAATTATAATATAAATAAAAGAAATGAAACATGATAAACAAAAGTGAAAGATGGTTCTTGGTAAAACTATATGATGTTGGTCGTGAATGTACAGTTCTGATATATGACAAAAACCCCACCTTCTTGTTAGGGACAATTGTCCTTGGTGGCACCGCACTATGCATGACTATATGCCACCTTCTGGTTAGGGACGATATCCCTGGTGGCTATTGTCCTATGATTATGATAATGTTTTATGGGAGACGTCCCTTTTGTTGCACTCGCCATGTTACCAATACGATAATGATGATGATGAACATGATAAAAGGGATAATAATTAATTCGTGTTTAATTCAAATGATTATGAAATGTTATACCTTATTCTCTCCTCCCTGTTTCCAACTAAAATGAATTGAAATGAATTTACGATGTTAGAGTAGTATTATTGAGTTTCGACTAATGACATTTTGTTTTTATGTTTTAGGTATAAGTAGAACAGCTGCAAAAGTGTTGTTATATAGGTTTTGTTGAAGTGACTTTATATAAGATGAGATATTGGGATATTCTGTATTATTTGAGCATTTGTATCTTTAAGAGACCATTTTAGGCTAGTATATTAGTGGGCCCATAACCCACATGCTTGCATGCTCTTTCCCCTGTCAAGTATGAGTATGTTATGAATTTTTGGGGAGTTACAATAAGACATCCATAACTAACATAATTAAATATAGAGAAAGAGGATCTGTAATCCCCCGTAAATTTATGGATTTTATAAATATATTTTAGTATATATATATATATATATATATATATTTAAATATAATTTTAGTTTAAAATAATTTATTTATTTAAAAGATTGACTATTTTGAAAGTCAAAGGAATTATTTTAAACATTTAAGGAAGTTAAAATATTTTGTTAAGGCATGCTTCGAAAAATATTTGGAATACTAATTGGATTGGAAAAAGGATCTTAAATGGGCTTGAGGAACCCCAATACTAATTGGACTAAAAAAAGGAACTTCTAGTAATGTTAGGAGTTTATTCATCAATCCTATTCATTGTTCTATCCTACTTAGGATCCAATTGCCTTTTCCTAAGCCCAAAAGGAAAGCTTGCCTATTAAATATCATTAAGCCCAAATATTTTACCCACAAAAATATTCTCTCTTCTCCTCCCACATAATAACCGGCCCTCACTCTCTCCTCTCCTTTCTTGTGTTGGTTTGATTTCTTTTCTTCTTCCTCAAGTTTTGATTATAGTTCATGTTTTTATGTTTTGTTTTAGTACTAATTATGATTAGAAGCTTTAATTTACTGTTTTAATGATGAATCTATGATTATATAAATTATGTATTGAAAGAATAAAAATTCAGATTTGATTATTATGTTTAAATTGGATTTTTAATTATCAAATCATGGAGTTTTAGGGTGTTAAAGATTGGAAAATCATAGTAGCATGTTATAAACTATTAAATTGGTTTAACTTATGAATTTAAGCATGTTTAAGTATGTTTAAAGAGAGTTTTAACAATTTATAAGTTACTGGAATTTTAGAATGATTTTTATTAATGGAGTTTTATGGATTTTCATGACTAGTATAGTAGTACTATGCTAGAGAATATGAGTAATTAAGGTTTTAATGATAAAAATAACTTTTAAATGTTTTTAAAGGGAACTTAAAGTATTTTAAAGTTGCTGGAATTTATTTGGAGTATTGATTATAAATTATATTGGTTGTTTTAGGCGGAGATTACTCTGTAGGCGATTTTTAAAGTGTTAAAAGTGGCCTATCAATTTGTCTACACAAGGTACGTACATACCTATGCATGTGTTGTTTGATGTAGTATCATGATTTGAGAAATGAAAACTATGTAGTATCATGTATAGGAACTTTGTGAGTTCATATATGATTGCTATTATGTTGGATTTTACATGTTTTTGCCTGTGTGCAAACATGTTTAGTATGAGATTTAATTATGAGATTAATATCATGTTTGTATGGAATATTAATGCAAGCATGTTGGTTGAGAACTTTATTTATTAATTCACATGGGGGAATTAATATATTTTAGTTGGATCATGATTGAATCATGTTTTCCCTTATATTATTAATTTCACTACTCTATGAGGACTGTGGGCTAGGTTCGACAAATAAGAAGGATTGGTTAAAGAAGGAATTAATCTTGGGTTGTAAGTTGTATGATCACTTATATAATCCTAAAATAAAAAGGAATAAAGTTGTGAATGTTTGATTATATATTATTTGTATTGCTTGTGTGTCATAACAAGTAATAATTGGTAAATCATGTAAAGTGAAACTTAGATAGTAATAAACTTTAGACTGGTGCACGTCTGAAGTTGGACAATCAGGAGTTGGGGTTCATGGTGGTCGTGCCATGGCTTTTTCTGGGAATTGGATTGATCACCGTTCCTAGGTCATTATGGAATACGAAGTCACGCCCGTATTTCGTCTTCCAAAGGGAAGGCTGGTTTTAGATGAGACAACTCGGTCCAATAATTATTCCATTAAAGTAATAAAAAGATTGTTAAAGTTTAGTTCAGTAAAAGTTATCTGCATATTGTTATGTTGTTATCTATCACTGCGTATATTTATTAGTATCATGTTAGGAATGTTTATTTCTTATTATGTAGTACTCAGCTTTGCTGACTATGTGTTTTGTTTGTATGTGTTGATCATGACTTTACCTTATTGATCTTGTGATGACCCATTCTTGGTGAGCAGATTCTTTAGTGCATTGATATCTACAGGTGTGCAGATGTTGGATCATGGAATTTGGGAATAGAGAGCTTGTGTAACAGATTGATCTATTTATTGTTTTATAGTAGAGACATTTACATTTAATTTTGGTTTGAAGTTAAAGTTAACAATGTTGTTTGGTTTTAAAGTTGTTTCGTTATATATTATATTCCAATTCTAAAGTTCAGTTATATGTTTTCCGCTGCAAAATTCTAAATAAGCCGATACGTTATCACACGGACGATAATGCTTTGATGATTCTCTAAGTTTTATATTGAAAAGGTATTTTGGAAAAGAGAGAATTATCGGGGTGTTACAGGATCAGCTTGCCTAAGACCAAAAGACGGCTTGAAGTGTTGCGAGTCTTCACCATTGATGAGAATAGCATAAGACACCATTGTGACTTGTGACACACTGCATAATCCAATGTCTACATTTTGCAGGAAATCCCATCTATCCAGCAACCAACTTAGAAAGTCCCAACTTACCTTTTCGGCACTTACATCTCTATTATACAAGTGAAGGGAGGAGGAAGATGGCGTCGCATTACAAAAAGTCTGATAAACCCTTAATAATTTTAATTTCTCATATCTATTAAATAATTTTTTCTTCTTCCTAATTGCCAAATATATTGAACAAGTTAACAATGACATTGAATTTAAAATTCAATTAAATATTAAATTAAGGAGAATGATTTTCTCTTCTTACATATGTGTGAAAACTCTAATTAAAAATGAAATTGACAACATAACTTGATTGACATGATCAGAAGAAAAAATTAAAACTTAAATATCATATTAATAATTATACTGATAATATTTTAAAACCTACATATTGATTATTGTTCGGTAAGTTTTATCATATAAAGCAAATCCTTCCACTTTATTAATATTCAACGATTGAACCTGATATACAAGTTCTTCCTCTTTATTTGAGTACAAGCTTTCTTTTGCTTTATATTTCCTTATCTTAATACTATATTTGAATAATTTTGAACAAATAACTTAAAAAACCAACGAAACATTAATTTAAGAAAAATATATTAAAAAATTTTAAATATCTGTTTGAATCAAATTTTTTATAACACTGATGAATAACTAATTGAGAAAAAATATGTTAATGACGTGTAAAAAATGCTAGTTAGTAGTTACAGAGGATATGTGATCTCGACCGGGTTAGGAAACTGGAACCTTTCACAATTTCATTGTTGAATTTTCAATAGGGTCAGAAATAATGGAACCTAGTAGTTTCTCTCCTCTTTTTTTTTTTTTGGGTTTTTCTACATAGTACCCCTGTGTTTTACGAAATTCTATGTTGTATCCTACGTTTTTTAAATTTCCACCTTGTACCCCTAAGATTTCTTAACGTTACACAAAGTACCCTTATACACGATATCAAACAGTAGATTTTGGGACTTTATTACCCTGTGGGCATATAGTAGGATTTTTTAGCCTTGTTAGTTGACTGAGTTTTGGGATATGATTTGAAAAATTGAAGACTAAGTGAGGTTTGGATTAGGATTTTCTATTAGTAAGAGTATTTTGTGTGACGTTTAGAAAGTTTAGGGGTACAATATGGAGAGTTCAAAAAGACTGGGTACAACGTAGAATTTCGAAAAACACAGGGTCCACGTAGAAAAACTTTTTTTTTTTTTTCTCAACGTTTTCCCGCTCCCTAACTCAGTCATTTCATCGAACACCGAAGAGCAATACCATACTTGATACTTCTAATGAAAGGAAGCAAATCCACGGTTTTAACCCTAGCTGAGAAATGCAAGGTTCTTCTCTCTCTCTCTTCTCCAACAATATAACTGAATTTTCGTTTCGCGAAACCCAAATCTTACACTTCAAATTACCCTAATTTTGCAGAATATTTTGGCGTCAAATTGGCATGGCAATCTCAACACCATTAAAGCTGATTCGAAAGGAAGGTAACTTCAAAGTGGTAACTTTAAAATCATGTTTTTGTTTTTGCTGTAATATAAAAGTTACTGTATTAATTTTTTGGAGTTGTGTGATGATTTTTGCTGGTGACACTTAACTTTTTCTTAGCAAGCAGGAAATATATTCATCAAGAGTGAAATATTTGCTCCGAAAGGGGAAACCGTATATTTGGGTTCCTGTAAAAGATTCACATAATGTGGTATGTAATTTATTTTCATTCCTTCACTTATTCACACATTGGACAAATTTTCGAAAATTTCATCATACACCCCATTGTACCGGGATCATCATACACCTAAGACTATATTTTTGGTCATTGCTTATTTGAAATCATCCAAATGAGAGTTTCAAATGAGCACATGTGCAAAAATTTGTCTTGGGTGCACCATGCACATGATACACTTGAACTCACTTTTTATTTTTATATTTTATGATCTTGATGTAATTGTGGAAGTTATGTTACGTAGGTTGTGCATATACAGGATGCGGATGCAATGATATGTGTCTGGATGGATACTAGCTTAGTTCCATGCAATCTTCACTTAATTGAAAGAAATTAAAGGTTTTCCAAGGGTTCACTCACCTTGGATCTGAATTAGGAGGGTTTCAGATTATATTAGGTTCACTCACTAACACAATTGATTTAGCCTAGATTAGGTTTTACTCGCCTAAGTATTCGAAATATAAGGTTTCTTATTATAGAGCGTCACACATAATTAAAGAGAGCATCCAATTGGAAACTTAGGTCCTTTGCTTTGTACCAGAACTTCTGGAGGTTCTTCTGAAGTTAACTGACAATTCTTTGCTCTGGAAGTGGTTACTGGTTTATCAGATTAATATCCTTACATATAAGAGCTACGTCAGTGCGTCCTTTGAGAAGTAATGATAAAATGTTTTGAAAATCTCTCCATCTTTCTCCTGTTTCAAAAATTTTAGGTTTCCATCTGTTCATTTTGATTTGCATGGTTATGTGTCATTTAATTCGATATATATCAAACTATGTCTGATCGTGTCTAAGCACTTTCTGTCATATTTAGAGTCCACCTTTACTTGTGTTGTGTTCTTATACTGCTGCTTCTTCAAGTTTTGTCTTGTCAGTCAAGAGGAAGTTGCAATTTTTGGAGCTAACCTTTGAACTTGTGGTTTTTCTTGGATGCAGAATACTATGATTGATGAGCGTGCTTCCTTTGCTGTTGCCAGGCCTTACCCCGGACCACTTTCAAATTTACTTAGGTCAATGAAAAAGGTCAGTCGTGAAATGCAATCTTTTATGGGAGTGTCTTGTCAAGTAGAAATTATATTTTGGTACTTGATGATCTTCTTCTTTGTTTTGTTTGTGTTGCACTTACAGCTTCCAGCTCGAATTGCTTTGACTGGTGAAGTTCATCCTTTAAGAGAAGAGAAGGTAAATTGGCTTTACTTTTATTGGTACAGATATATCACTTTTGAATGAAAAGGAAAAAATATCACTCGTGTTCTTGTTTTATGTGGCTGATGGTACTACTCCCAATTAAATTTTAATAAATGTTGTTTTAGTGCTCTTTCCTTAAGGCCTAATAGAAGAGTTGCTTCTTGACCTGCTATGTTTGGAGTGCACTAGGTCCTCTTTGGAAAGCCAACTGACGTGAAGGCAAGTGATTACCCAAGCAAAAAATGGAGGAAAGGACACCTTCTTACTCTTATTTGTAGGTGTCTCTGTAACCCGGTCTATTTTGGTGACCAAGCGTGAACATCCCACAGGGGGCGGAGGATCTAGTCACTTTTGTGTATGTTAGTAGTGCGTGGTGGACTGGTGATAAAAGAGTAGGGATAAAGTAGTGTTTGTGGAGGGGGGAGACTGGATAGTTCCTATGTTGTGGATCCTCTTGTAATGAACTTGTGACCTGTGGCCAGATGCCCTTGTTTTTGCATGCTCAGTGAAAAAGAGTATATCTTTAGGTGAATATCATGAATAAAATTAGAGGTTTGACCTTCAATCTGTTTGTGATGGCCTTGTGTTTTGATTTTGGTTTGTTCATACATGCTTATCAATTTCTAAAACTTTTACAATAATGACGGCTAGTGGAAACATATCGCATGGCAGATAATGCATATGGGCGTTGAGTTTACCAGGCTGAATTCCTTTTATTAAATTTTATTCTCGAGTTCTGGAAGATGTTATGATTTGTAATTGTATAGAATGCAAGATCCTGTACTTGCATACCTTACTATGCTATTGCTCTACTGGCTCTTAAGTGTTGTCGTTTTCTTCTCTTGTGGGGACATAAATAGGAGTAAATCTGGGAGGTTTTGTAGTAAGGTAGACTTTCTACTTCGAACGATTGAGGTTCTTGATAATCTTCTAGATGATAAATGGATCTCTATACGAGGTGCTTTGGGTTGATAAATTTTTCTTCGCTTCTGTCCTCATTTATATTACTCCTTTATATTTCTTTAAGAAGTAAATTTGTCTTTGATGTAAGACCATAATCTCTTGAGTTGAGCTCGAAGTGGTAGTAGACATCTTATTTCCAATCCAGTGATAGTTTGTGCTCCCATATGGTTAGTTGGATGACTTTTCAGTCTTAGTAGCACTACCTCAGTTTACATGCTTTCTTTAGTTTGTGTAGGCCATACATGGGTTAGAAATTTGAGATTGAGTTAACAAGCAATTGGAGGCTGAAAGGACCTTTGGAGTCTTGGAAAGAAATATACGGAAAACAGGTGCGGCACAATGGGTCGTGCCAAATAAAACGCACCTACCTTTTGCATAGAAGCTTGTCTAGGCCTCTAGGAGGTGCGAGTTGTCATACCTCCCCAGCATGAGTAACTATGCCAACTTGTCTAGAAATTGTTCTCAAGCTTCCAGGATTGGCATGCACGTCTGTCAAATGATTTGGCTGTGCAACTCCTGCTGCTGCTCTTTTGTGATTTTACTTTCAATGTCCCGTATTGGTTCTTCCACATTGTGACTTCCAGTGACCCATATGACTTTGCAATTAATCTTAGCCTTTCAATGTTATACGCAATGGTAAATGTTAGAAGTTCATTAAGCTTTATTTATGTTATGAAGTTCCGCCAGATAAACAGGGACTACCTTACAGTTGTAATTTGCCTTTGATGATAATATTGAATGAGAAATCTTCGCTTTGGTCTTTGTTACTCTCCTTTGTGAAATTGTCTTCGACAAAAATCCTCTATTATTCTCGAGATTGCATTCTAATTAATGGTTAGGACTTAAATCATATAGCTCTGTGCATTGGATTTGATTTAAATTCATATCAATCAATTTAGTTGTGTACCCAAAAACCCTAAAAAAGAATCCTCTTGTTTTTACTTCAAAAATTATGAAATCCTTCATTAGCCCACCATGCATCAGTCTATAAAGGCTTTATTTGTTCCATCCTTTCAGGTTAGGTCTGCCACTGAAAGTCTCAGGGAAATGATAATGTCTGAACAGAAGGAAATAATTGAGTCAAGTTATGCAGTTTCTGGTATTTTGAGTTCTTCAACTTTTGGTCACACTTCTCGAAGTGAGAACCTCGTGGAGCTTCTGGATAATGAAGAAGATCATGCTGTTTACAAATTCAATGTCAGGTAAACAATGTTTCTGCTTTTCTTTCATTTTGAATTGAAGTAACAGTTAGTGATTTTGTCAACAAACCCTTTTTTTCAATTCAATTGTCATATAATCTATTTAAATCTGTCCTGGAAACAATCTTACATGCAGTTGCTTTAATGTAGCATACTGATGGATGTTTATACCAATCAACAGCTAATAACTGCATGTGAATATTCTAAGTGCTTTGGTTCTATGAATTGGGAGCCGAGGGTCTTATCATGAGTCAACTTAATCTGAAATCTCTTACTCATGACGGTGCTTAAATGCCAGCCTAAAGAAGAATTTTGTTTAAATAAAGGGTAATTGATGATGTTTTTCAAGGAAATTGCCTTGGGATTTAATTCTGCATGTAGATCCGACCTAGACGGTCATATGATTAAGTTCGACCTGCAAGCTACTAGCTGAAAGCTCACTGCATGAGAAATGTGATGGCACACTTACTGTGTGCCCTTCAACTTCAGTTTAATTAAACTAGTATTTATCGGAAATGCCGTGGTAACACTCCACTTTTGCTGTTTTTCACTTTCAAATATCTGGCTAAGATAAATAATTGAATTTCCTTTCTAGATATAAATTAATAACTTATCTAATAATAATTGATCGAGATAATAAGATTTATTTGATAAGAATTGAGTTATTTATTCATATAAAGGTTCATATAATAAGACTTGTTATATTGAAATAAAAATTTTCTTCCACCAAATTGAAAGTGCAAAAGTAGAGTTCTATCATGTAAATTTTTTTTAGATAAGTTCAGGTTTGAAACAGTTGTAAAAAAATTTAATTGTCCCTTTTTAGATCCATCTTCCCTGCCTTCCTGAAAAAAGAAAGAAAAGGAAGAAGAGCAACAATCAAATCTTTCAAGGGGGTTAGTGTAAGCTTCACGCTTATTATGAGCGTGGCAAAGCTGGCTAGGCATAATGCTCCAGCACCACTACTTTGTAGACTAAGAGTGGCTTGGGTATGAAGCTCATTCTTAAAAAGATTAGACATATAGTAATTGCAAGTTTTTTGTAACTATGACAATAGTAGTAGGATTAAGAGGGTGGTGGCTCATACTCCCTCCGTCCTGTTGTCTACCAACTTTCCATTTTTATCCTTTCTTTGAAGTTATAGTCACTTTTGTTTTATCCTTTTTCTAAGGTAAATTTCTTTCCTGCTTTCTTCCTCTCTTGTCCCACTACATGGGACTCATATTAAGCTTTTGACCCATTAATTATTTTCCCTATGTCTTAAACATCCACTCACGCTCATTAAAAAATTATAATATTCCACATTATATGAAGGCATATGTTAGTATATGTGCCAGTCGACCTTAGTTTACTGTGACGTAAGATTTGTTAGAAAGTGCATTGAGTCTACTTCTAGAGGGATCATTTGCACCCAATTTCGTAATGTCTCAAAGAAGATGAACTTTATTGATAAGCTGATCATGTATTTGCCTCATAACTGCTTAAGTACTTTCTCATTTCCTGTTGGTTTTAGTTGCTAGTTGCATCATGGTTTTTAATCTCGGATATGTTCGCGATCACGACGGTCACAGAACCACTTCCAAGGGCAATGTGGATGGTTTGTGGCTGTTACAGCCTAATATCTCATTCAGCTCCAAAACCTTTACAATACGGTTGTGATGCCGTGACACAGCCTAGATCTAATTGTCATTGCATAATAGGTCTCTGAAAGCTTAATTAATCAGAAAATATTTTTTTTGTAGCTCATTGGCTAAGTGATGGGTAATTCAAGACAAGCTATAAAAGTAGAAAGGGTAAATGGAAGTGGTGAAATTGAGATCTTGAATCTTCTTAATTTCTCATATTTAAGCACAAGATGGCTATGTGTAATAGAAGAGGAGATCTATGAGTGGCATGTTGAACTTATATCCATGATGAAGGTGTGTGTATAATTTTAACACATAGCTTATAGAAACTGAGAACTATTATCATATCAATATAGAAGTCTACATTAAACTTGAGGCTGGAAATTACTGCTGGGAGGTCGGTCAGAAAAGCAAAATTTTGTGCTTCTTTACATTTTAGCTTTAGTTGGTAGATTCAACAAGATCCCATATGGATATGTTTTTTCCGTATAGATTAGCGTCACTGGTCAAAGTTTAATCACAACAGGAGACCAGACCAGACTAGAAAATTCAGACCAAACAGACTAGATTATAATAGATTCAGACAAGATAACCTTATTCCAGGTGAAGAGAACATAACCTTACTCCTGCAAGGCATTGTTACATGGAATGCAGAACGTTTCGGAACGTGGTACGGGAACGCGGAACGCAACCTCTAGAGTAAACCAAATGGACTCCTAGACCACGTACCACGTTCCGGGACGCGTCCCCTGGAACGTGGAACGTGGCCACGTACCACGTTCCCGGTATCAATTCTGCAAGGTACTAATGGTCTCTGGGTTGCTGGACTTTTACTGCCTACCCTGGTCATTTTTATGAGTTGGTAGTAGGATAAGGTCAATGGTTGCTTTGAAATACTAAGAGTCATAATTTACATTTTAGCAATATTTTGCCATTCCGCTTATGATGTACTTGCTACTCTCTGAATTATCATTTCGTCTATTCCTCATTCAGTAGCGGGTCCAGTAGTCTATGGCAGAGGGATAACCTGGGTATCTCCATCTTTCCTTACTCCACTGTGGACGCTAGCCGCGTATGAGGGCACCTGGATAGCTGTACAGTGTGACAGTTGATTTGATTCTTAAAATGTTAGGTACAAGTAATTTCTATATATATCCGTCCAGCCTCGTCTGTCAGACATTGTTTGATAAATGCTATTGCCTTCTCATTTATGTTGGAATGAATGGTAATACTGGATATATTCTGGAAATTATCGACCAAAACTATTCTGTTTACATTGGAAAGATAGAGTGCTTATGTTTGCTTTAAGTTGGCAGAGAGTTCTCACATAGGTGTTCTGGGGTGCTATCGTAATAGGCATTCCAGATTTTACCATGTGACTTTTGGCTGTCATTAGATCTGTTTCAAATATATATGGATCATGTTGCTGGGGGTGACGGTGCTTGAAGTAACACTTCATGTTACTTTGCAGAGTGTGGTTATATTCTGCTGTATTGGGGAAATTCCAACATAAGTTTGTCATTTTCCCTGTTATATCTTTGTTCCAGCTCTTGCATGGTCATTGATGGGAATGGTGGCAATCATGAAGTGGATCCTGATGATTTTCGAACATCAAAGGCTGATAAATTATGTAAGATTCTTATTGAAAAGAATTTCCTGATCATTTTTTAGAAAGATATTACTTTGTTAGAGTATATAATCTACATTTAATTCACATCCTAATTAACATTATTTTCTTCTGTGTAGCCCCTTACGCTGCAAAGCTAATTGATGGCATCAATCAGAGTGAGATAAGGCGTAGAACACTAGTTGTTTTATGTATTTCCCTCTTAAATGTGAATGCCAAGGTAAGAAATGAATTTCTCATAAACTGTGATAGGATTTCTAGCATGACACTCTCCTTTCGGAATAAATGGTTGTCTAATTTATCTTAGGGCATAAAGGTTCTCTTAATTCTTGTTCCTTATCTTACTAACAAAGGCTGCCAGGAGGAGTATAAATGTATAATATTATCAAAGAAGTGAATCTTGAACATATGCACTATGTTGAAGCTTACCTTTTTAAATGTATCTTGATGCACTGAATTTTAGATTTGTTTCCTGTGGACTACATCTGGATCCACTTATGTTTGATATTAGTTTACAATAGGATGCATGCTTTTTCTTCTTTTTAACATAAATTTTAAATTTATTTGAGCTAGCGTTACCATAGCCAATTTTGTTCTTCATTTAGTTGTCGGTTGTGTTTGATGATATTTATGGCATGTTTAATGCATTGTTCTTTCTTACTGAATGTATCTTCTCCCAGTTTTGATTTGCTATTCCTCTTCATCTTCCAACTTTAACTGAGTAAAATGAGAAAATGTTTTGGGGAATTCCTTCCCATGGCTTTGTTCTCTCTCCCCTACTTTTTGATACCCCCACAATATTTTCACATTGTACAACAACAGTTCCTGTTCTACATTATTATTTGCTATACACTTCCTCCGTTTTTAATGACTAGCAACGTTTCCCTTTGCACAAGGACCTAGGAGAGGAGAGAGATAGGAAGAATGAAAAAGAATCCATGTACTAGGAGAGAGAGAGAGAGAGAATATATTGCCAAAACTAGAAACATTGCAAGTAATAGAGAATTGTGCGTAAAAGAAAAAAGGAATTTCTCTTTTATATTCATAATACTAATAATATGCATAAATATAATAATATTCTTATGAATTGAGTAATATTAATACTAACAAGTAGAATAATAATGATATGAACTAATAATATTTTTAGGTTGGAGATCGTATGGAACAAGATTATTAGAAAATTTAGAATACTCCTTTTGTTTCTTTTAATTGCTACATTTATATTTTTCTTTTTTTTAATTGCTAAATTGTTTAAACTTATTTATTTGGAGTTCTTCACCCACCAAAAAGTAATACTCCGTTTCCGAAAGTTCTTCCTACTTTAACCAATTTCCTCTCACAAAACTATTCAAAATAGGAACAACAAAATAAATCAGATGGAGTATTACTTTTCTATCTTTCGCTTCCTTCACCACAAATTATTTTTTTTATCACTTGTCTCCCTTATTTTATATTCAATGGGTCAAAAAATACCCTCCAAAAAGCTTAAAAGTAACATTGCCAAAAATCTCAATAATAATAATAGTAATAATAATAATAATATAAAAAAATAATAATAATAATAATAATAATAACAATAATAATAATAATAATAATAATAATAATAATAATAATAATAAGTTGTAGTATGAACTGAAATGAATAAGTCTGAATTGAACTGAACTGAACTGAATTGAAATGAATTTCCATTTATTCAGTCCAAAATAACAGAGCCGAAGTATCATACCTCTCTTTTATGTTTCTTGCCAAGTTGTCTTGTTTCTTGACCAAGGAATTTCCTCATTTATTCTTTCACTAAAGAGCCTTTGAATCATTCAAGGACCCGGACTTTGGAACGAATTAATAGTTCTGGATTAGATTTTCGGACAGATAGAATTTCAGGCTTGTATCAAGTTCATTCTGACTCATCGCAAACGGAGTTGGACTACAGTTAAGGTCGTCTTGAAACTGGGAATGTGGATGACTTAATGGCATATCTTGTTCCAATGCTCTAGCTACTTTTGCTCGAGATCTCTTGTAGGTGAAATTCCTTATGTGCAGATTCCTAAACGTTTTTGTTTTCCATATGCTGTGAAGGATGCCTACATTCTGTCAGTAGATCGCAAAGGCTTCGATGTGCTGGCCAAACTTCTTAGTAGCGAGGGTGAATACCAATGGAAGGAAACCAGGTTCACGTTCGAAGATGAGGCACAGGATGTTGAATTATTTTGCAGTCAATTAGTCAAGATGGAAGAGGCAGCTCTAGATAAAGTGAAGAGCTGCAGTGGTTTAGGATAGATTCTTATAGAGTTCCTAACAGTGAAACCTGTTTGATTCACCTGTTACTTGTATTGTATGATTGTATCAATGCTTTGTATATGGTTGATGGATTCATGGATATGAAATAATGTTGCTGATTTACCGAGGGGAGCTTGGTGTAGTGGCAGATGTTGAATTATTTTGTAGTCAATTAGTCAAGATGGAAGAGGCAGCTCTTGATAAAATGAAGAGCTGCAGTGGTTTAGGATAGATTCTTATATTTAATTCCTAAAATGAAACCTGTTTTTATTCACCTGTTACTTGTATTGTATCTCTGCTTTGTATATGGTTGATGGATATGAATAATTAATTGGGTTTTTTTTAAAATGATTGGGCTCGAAATACATTTAATTATGAGGAATAATTAATTGTGTTTTAAAATAGAATTTTGGATTATTATTGTAAATAAATAAGCTTTTGCAGTCTAATAATTTTGGACCTAACTATTCGAACTGCTCTTCCCTTAAATCGGACCAATTAAGACTGCCTTATGTTGCATCATTGGGTTTTTAAATGGGGAGACACAATTATATGTCTACAATTATTACAACAAAAATTAAAATCTATAACAATAAAGTTACATATACATTAGAATTTTTGAATGATGAAAAAATTAGAGTTTGATTTGAAAAAAACAACCTTAGAATATTATAGAGAGATGAATCTAAGCATACTATGTCATTCTTTATATTTTTTATTTTTTATTTTTTAAATAGGGTTCAATATACATATAAATACATATAAGGTGTTTTAGATAAGTGAAGATCATAGTTTAATTTCAAATAAACATCTTAAATTATTATACTATGTAAATTGAATATAACTTTTGGTACAAATTCGTAATATTTTACTTTTTTTAACCATTGAAGAGTGCTCAAAATATGATTCAAAATGAGTTCCATATACAATATATTTTTACAACTTACGAAAATTTATTTATTTAGATGAACAATAATGTATTACTTATTCTTTATTTTAAATACATATAAAAATAACTATAAAATTGGGTATTATATGTGATAATAGCAATTATATCTTTCAAAATCGTACTTTTAAAACTGAGATATATGAAGATAAAAAATACATATCTGTAATTCTGAACCTATAGCATACCATGGTGGCATTACATGAAGAATCAAATGAAAGTTTGTCGACAAAATTGCAATTACGCAATTGACTATCATTTTATTTCTATAATATTTATTGTATACATACTTATTGATGTTCGTCTTTTCCACATATATGTGTGTGCGCGCGCGCGCGCGTGTTTTCGCCATAAACTTAATTCTACTAAAACAAATTGAGAAATCAAGGTTCACGTTTAGACTATTTGAGGTTATGGATCATAATAAAGGAGAAAGTTTGATGAGTCTTGATATTGTCATGATAGATGAAGAGGTATTGTTTTTCTCTTTAATAGCACATTAGTAGAGGTTAGTTTTATATTTAGTTAATTTTATTTATGATATAGTCATTATGATATTTTTTTTCGCTTTCCCATCTTCCATTCTATATGTGTTAGTGTTTATGTGCCATTAAAAGTTGAAGTTGTGGCTAACACTTGTATTTTTCTTTATTCTTTCTATCATGCATCTATTATAAGTAACCTCTACTGTCTTCAAGTATCATTCGAGTATTCTTCATGATAAAATTGTCTTAGCTATTGTTAGTTATAACAATTATTGGAATACCATTTAATAATAATAAGGAAAATTTGCCAGAAAAAATCTTTTACGAGTTCATTTTTGCGAAAAAAAAAACCTTAAAAAACATTTTTTGCGAAAACAAACCAAAATTAATTTTTTTTTGCGAAAACAAACCTAGTATCATTTTCCGATGTTGACCAGAGAATTTCCGGCATTGACCACCTCTAGCCACCACTACTAACACCTGTGCCCAACCCCCACCAACCCCTGCAGCCCCCACTTCACCCCTAGCCCAGTCCCCACCACCTGCAGCCCACCCTACCTCCACCAGCAGTTCCCAACCCCTCCCTCCAGCCCCTCAGGCGGCAGCCCCCACCCCCCTTATACCCTCTCTCCTCTCCGTCCTTCCCTCCTCTCTTCTCCCTTCGTCCATCCCCCCCCCCACCACAACCCACCTCATCCACTCGCTCCCCCCTCCGCAACCCAAATCTAAACCCACCACCACCACATGACCATAACACCATGAAACCCCCCCACCACCACCACGAAACCCACTACCCACTACTACCACAAACGAAACAGAAACTATCAAAATCGAAGAACGCAAACCATTGTTTTTGGGTGGCGCAGCGGAGGGGGGGGTTCCGAGTGGCGCAGCGGTTGGGGGGGGGGATGGACGAAGGGAGAGGAGAGGGGGGGAGGCGTGAAGGAGGGAAGAATGGAGAGGAGAGAGGGTAGGGGCGAAGGGGGGGTGGGGGTGCCGCCTGAGGGGGTGGAGGGAGGGTTGGGGGTTGCTGGTAGTGGTGGATAGGTTTCATCTTGCAAAATTAATTTTGATTTTGGTTTGTTTTCTCAAAAAAAAATTTGATTTCGGTTTGTTTTCGCAAAAAAATGCTTTATAAGATTTTTTTTCCGCAAAAATGAACTCGTAAAAGGTTTTTTTGGCAAATTTTCCTAATAATAAACTTAGCTACAATATTCAGTTGAATATTAAAAAATATAAAATTTATATATCGCAATAACGAATCTAGAAATTAGAGTATAATGACAAATACTTTATCCGTTCTTTTTTACTAATGGGTTTATGTGTGGTTTTGAGTAAATTAAATAAATGGATAGTTTAGCATAGGGATACCCTTTAATAAAGTAAACACAACTTTGTGAGACAATTTGAGTAATTAATGATGGTTTTATTAACAGAACGTAAAGACAATATTGTCAACTATAATTGCTTTTTTTTTTACTAAAAGTTGAGTGGTCCCAATAGATAAAACTACCTAAAGTGGTGATCATTGCAATAGAAAAAGAATGGGGGAAGTATGTAAATAAAATGGTGTTGAAAAATCTTATTTCACAACAACACAAAATCAACTAAGTAAACAAAAAAATTGCATAAAAATAATATAAACAACAGCCCGTACAACTCACAGGCTTCAAAACTAGTCTCTTGATAAGAAAGATGATACATCTACCACGTAATCTAAGGGTTAAATTAAGGGTTTTTTCACCAGTTACCCCTGTACTTTATCAAAATTCATGGGGTACCCCTAATTTTAAAAAAATGCACTAGGTACCCCTAAGGTTTGTAAACAATGTACAAAATGCCATTAATGAGGAACGACGTCAGAGGACCGTTAACCCTGATCTTTGATGCACGAAATACCCCTTAGGTTTTACTAATATGTTCAAAATTTGATAACGGCTAGTTTTTTTAAACTGAATTACTTTTTTTGACCGTTGCAATACTTGGGATTGCTAGAAAAGCAGTTCTACTCCAGGTATTTTGCTCCCTCCTCATCCAAATTAAAGTTTTTGAATCCTACTCCAATTATACTAATGAGCTCACAATCTCACACTTCTAGTTACTTAGAATCCTCATACATTAGAGTTCCTAATAGAACTTGCAAATGTAGGAAAAAATTCGCAATTCGAAGCTCGGATTCCTCAATGAATCCACAAAGATTGCACTACAAGTGCGATGATTGCAACACTTTTAGGTGGTGTGTTGGTATGATTGACCATAACTCCAATGTGAGACAAGAAGAGGAAGATGAGGCAAGTAATGTGAACTTGAAGGAGGAAATGAAGCTACTCAAGAAGAGAATCAAACAACAACAAAAAATGATGCAAGGAGCAATAAAAATAGGCGTATTTATGTTTGTTTTACTCCCTCCGTCCCAGAAAGATCTGAACACTTGTTGGGACACGTAGTTTAAGGTGATAAGTTGTGGTGTGGTTATCAAATGTTATCTTATTTGAAAAGTAGATTTGATAGGAGTTGGTGGGGCATTTTTTATTAGAGGAGAGAGAGAAGTTGGGTAAATTTTTATTGATAAAAGGTAAAGTGTGGGGCAAAGATGTGTAAAAGAAAAAATATATTAATGGTGGGACCATGCCACGAATGGAAGTGTTCAAACTAATTTGGGACAAACATAAAAGGAAAGTGTTCAGACTATTCTGGGACGGCGGTAGTACTTTTTTTTGTAATGAACAAATGAAGCAAGAATTGTAATGTAGCACCAAATTTGTAACAAATAACATTCCATATGCAATAATATTAGTAGCTTTACAAAAACGACCCCAATAATTAAGCTTATAAGTAACTTCACAAAAAAGATGACCATATTGTTTGCACTTTACCATGTTTCATCCAAAAAATATTGTTGATCCTAATTTGTACCCAAAAAAAAGTTTGCTTCTGTACCAAAAAAAAGTTTAGTCCCCTAATTACTCAAACTACATTCTTGCCTTTCTTCTGTTTTTTTTTGTTGCACCCTTGGAAGTAGATGGACCAGAAGCACTCTTTCTTTTCTTCCTCTGCTGAGCAGTCCCATCAGATTGTTGTGGTTGTGATGTTGATGCATCAGAGTCCTTTCTTTGCTTCTGTGTAGCCCCTCCCTTGCATGTCCTTGAATTGCGGCCAACTTCTTTGCACTTGCCACACTTAATAGTGCTGCTCCTCTTCCCTTTTTTCTTTTCATTTGGCCCTCTCTTCCTCTGTTTAGCAGGCCTTCCAACACTTCTTTTGAATGGGGGAGGGTGAATTATAGGGAGTTCAAACTCAGGCCATTGAGATGAGTCAGGCATGGGGTGTATGTGGCTTGCATAGGTCTCTTTGTATGCAGCCCCCTTGTAGTAGGCAAAGACATAGTCATGTGGGTCAAGCCTCTGGTCAAAAATAACCCTCAAACCATGTTTTTAGGGAATACCAGTGCCCTGCCATTTGACACAACCACACATCCTAGCTTCTAGCCTAATGGGGAAGTGCACATGATCATCCAACACCTAAAACTCCCCTCCAATAGCTTCAACAACATGGCAAAACCTGCTTTCATCAGCCCTCACCTCCAACAACTTAGTGGCATAATCAGTGAGGTCATTGGGTTCCATATCAACAGCTCTATCAAATCTAGCTCCCATCTTTTTCATACACCAACCCCTAATAGCTGTAATTGAACCCATACCAATCATAAGCAAGCATACAAATAATAGGCAAATGTAGAACAACAAAACAGCACAAAATACTTACCTTCCAACAAAGTAAGGACAGGGAGATCTCTGAAAGGCTTTGTGCATGCATTGAATGACTCAACAAAATTAGTTGTGTTGTGATCACAGCACACAATAGGGTCAAATACATGCCTAGACCATTGTTCTTCTGCCTTGTCCAGATATTCTGTAGCTTTAGGATCAACCTTTGTTATCTTCTCCATTGCTTTTTTGTACACATACAGGTTGTATGCATTAGCAGCAATCCAGAAGGACTTGTGGAAAGCAGGGCCAGTGAATCCAGCATTCTTACAATTAGAATAAAGGTGTTGACAGCATATTCTCCTAGTAGCTCTAGGGAACACCTCCAATAGTGCTCTATCAACACCCTACAAGGAGGAGAAAAAAATTAGCAGTTAGTTAGGATGTAATTAGGATGTAAATATAAAAATTAAATTATAAAAGTAAAGAAATTTTACCCTCATCCTATCACTTATGAATGTCCAATCATCCTTGTTCACACCTTGTGACTGGAAAACCAACTTCAAGTTTATGAAAAAATAGGTCCAACTATCTTTACTCTCTGTGTCAACTATCCCATAAGCAATTGGAAATATCTCATTATTTCCATCAATACCCACATCAGTCAATAAGATTCCCTTGTAGAAGCCACTTAAATGTATCCCATCAAACCCAATAACAGGTCTGCAGCCTCTTAGGAACCCCTTGAACTGAGCAGCAAAGGAGAAGAAACAAGCTTTGAACTTTGGTGTGTTGTTTGAAGAGTTGGATGTCTAAGTAACTAAAGCATAGCTACCAGTGTTAGTCTGCTTAACCATCTCAGCATATGCTGGTATCAAACCATAGGATTCTAGAAAAACCCCCATACATCTGCTCCTTTGTCAAACACTTAACCTTGTACATCAGCCTTTCCTTGACCTTTATCCTATACCTCTCCAAACACATTTTCTGTAATGAGTGCACAGGTACATCAGGGTTTGCACTAATTACATCACCTAAATGTCTTGTTAACCAAATACAAGACACCATTGGATTCTCCTCCATTCTTCCACACAGCTTATGCTCACCTGTTATGGACTTTATGGCCCAACTAATGCCATCCATCAGTTTGGATGCATGAATTCTCCACTCACAGTCCTCAATGATACACCTAGCAGTGAACCTAAGGTTGTCAGCCTTTTCAACCCTCACAGCAAACCCCTCTTGAATATAGAAGTCCTTGAACACTCCAAAGAAGTGATCTTTGTTTGAAAATATCATCCACTGAGCAAGTTTTACCTGCCCAAAAACCATCTCCCCACAATTATACCATTTGTGTACAACTTATCTAAAACTGACCCACCATCCAAGTAATCTTCAAATTCCTTCTCCAGCACTACATCCACTTCTTCATCTTCAAATTCATCCTCTAGTTCTAAATCATATCCCTCATCCTCTGAACTCCCATCTTCCCCAACATACTCATCATCTTTATCTTCAAATTCTTCTGCCAGTTCTTCTTCCCTAAGATCATCCACATGCATTTCAGGTTGTTGGGGAGGATTTCTAGGCTTCCTAACCTCTCTCTCTGATCTCCTAGTCTTTGGTACATATGTACCAACCCTCTTGGCAGTGGTTTGAGCAGTTTTAAACCCTTCTTTGCAACTTTTTTTCTTTGCATCACCTTCTTTGTTTGAAGTAGCAGGTTTGGAAGATTTGGGAGGTGAGTATGTTTGTGCTTCAGGTGGTGGGGATGGAGGAGGGGAAGATTGGGGAGGTGAGTGTGGTTGTGTTTGTGCTTCAGGTGGTGGGGATGGAGGAGGGGAAGGTTGGGGAGGTGAGTGTTGATATGGAGGGGATGTTGGAGGAGAGGGTTGTTGGGGGGGGGGTGGTGAATATAGTTCGGTTGGAGATGGAGGTGGTTGGAAGGGGTGGGCAGGGGAGTGTGTTTGTGGTGGAGGGTGGGCAGGGGAGTGTGTCTGTGGTGGAGGGGGCACATGTTGTGTGTCAGGTTGAGGTTGTGACTTTCCCATCACAAGTTCTTCCTCTTCCTGTGAAAAAACTCTAAAATACTCCATCACACTCAAATCATCCACATTGTAAACTGGTATTTCAATTGCCACAGGGGGCAATTGATCCTCCAATTCCCTCAAAGCCTCCTCTTCTTCATGCCTTTCTCTTTCTTCCTCCCTTTCTCTTTCCTTTTCTTCAGCAATCTTTCTAAGTTTCTCAGCCTCAGTATTTTTCTTTGCTTCCCTCAAGTCCTTCACTAATTTTAACACAAACCTAGGGGGTTGCTGGGTCTCCTCTATGAATACCTCAAGCCATTAACAATGTCCATTCCTACAAACCCACCCCACATATTTGAAAGATGTGGATCATCATACAACTCCACTAATTTTTTGGTCCTTGGATGCTTATAATAGACTCTAAAATTTCCAGGCAACCACACATCTTGCTTGACAGACTCATCATGTATGTCATTCAGCAAATCCATAATACTAGTTAAGTCTACATCTTCCACCCTCACATCAAACTGTTTACCCTTATAATCACACAACAACCACATCCCTTCCTTCATCCTATTTCGCAATCAAACAAACAAAACAAAAAAAATTGTGAATGTAGAGAACCCTAAACATTAACCTACAGAATTTTAGCGTACATGAACAAAATAGACACCCATTCAATTTTATACAGAATTCATGCAAAAAATAGCTAAAACAGAAAAAAAGGGAAAATAATTGTGAAGCAAAGAACCCTAAACAGGAAACTATGAAATTATAGCATGGATGAACATAAAAAACACACCCATTCATCTTTAACAACTAAAATAATGCAAAAAACTAAAAGTAAGGAGTTACAAAACCTTACCTTTGCGAATTTTTGAAGAGATGACCCTAAAACTTGCGAACTGACTTACTTCGCTTACCCAAAGACGAATACCTTCTCCGCGTCAAGTTCGCCCAGATTAATTCACTCTCACAATTTTTTTGAAATTTTTTGCCAACCCAGTTGAAGGAAGAAGAACAGAGGAAGAGGGTTTTTTTCGAAGGTTTTGTTGTTGTAGCGCCTTAATGACGGCATTATAGTAATAACACACTAACGCCAACTTAACGCCGTCAATGAGTAAGGGCATTTATTGCTTTTTATTAAATTGTAAGGGGTACCTAGTGCATTTTTTTAAAATTAGGGGTACCCCATGAATTTTGATAAAGTACAGGGGTACCTGGTGAAAAAACCGTTAAATTAATGATATATATACAAAAAAATTTGTAAATGAATGACAAAATCTATACTATCATATTAAAAAGTGTTCCTAAATAAGCAACAGTTTCACGCGACACTCTCTCTTAGGATGTTTTACTACACGTAATCCACATACAATAAAAAAACAACAAATGCATTGTATAAGATTTGATCTCATAACTTTAACTTTATATACTAAAGTCTTAACCATTAAACTAAATCATATTTGGTAATATCGTTTTAAATTAAAATATTAATAAAGAAAAATATAAGTACCCGGAGAATATCCCGGCCTAAAAAGTAGTTCTGATGCTTAAAGAGTAAGTAAGAAGCCGAAATAATTAACTAATCTAGATTAATATATTCTTCACTTTGTATTTATTAACTCGAAAATGTTAATTCATGTTCACAAGTTTCATAATGTTACTCACATTTTGATCCCTTTCTTTTTTATTTTATTGTCAAGAGTCTCTAATTATTTTTATCTACTTAAGTTATTTACTTTCTGTTTGGCATGATTGGTTTTTTTTGGCAAAAATAGTTGTTGTAGTAGCTATTAGATGTTGTACTATTAAAAGTTTATTGTGAAAATTATTTTATGATTATTAGTGTTCGTCAAAACTAGTTGTTAGTTTAGAAAAAATATCAAAGATAAACTATATTCAAAAGCTATCTATCCCAAAAGCTAATATTTATAACTTTCCCATAATACTAGTTCAAATACCAGAGGCTACTTCAAGCACTACTTTTCACCATTATAAGAGTTTTGACTAAATAGTCAAAACTCTAAAAGTTACTTCCTCCGTTCTTTTCTATTGCAACAATTGAGTTTTCACGCTTGCCAATTCACAATTTTTACTATTAATATCTTTAATTACTTGTTAGTAAAAAATATGAAAGTTTGATATACTGAAAGTATATACGAGACCAATCGAATAAGACCTCACATGACTATATGTTCCTTACATAAAAATTACAACAGATAGTGAAAAGATGGTGGTTTAGTACTGATTAGTATAAAAAGCCAATCGCTGCAATAGGAAAACGACGGAGTAACACACCTACCATAAATGATTAGTTATGACAGTTAGAAATATATTATTCCTCCATGCTAGATAACCTATACATTGCACATTATCATTATGTACCTTTTTTCTGAAGGATTATCATCTTAATAATAATATATTAAAAAGCGTTCCTAAGAACGTATATGTGTCACGTGTCACCATCCCCCCATTCAATAACATTTTATCCACGTCTTTCTCATATAATAAAAAGAAAAGAAGCATTATTAACGTAAAGATTCGAACACACAATCTCAAGTATGAAATAAAGAGATCCAACCATCACTCCACCATACTATTATTGCTTACTTAATCAAAATTAATGATGATATATGAATGGAAACTTTTGAAATCCATATAATGAATGAAATGATTTTTTTAAATGAGTATGAGATGACTTATTTAACTGCTACTAAATTATAGCACGAAGAAATCCCGGGGCATTTGCAATATCTCATGCTTGCGAGTGTTATTACAGTTACGAGAATTAAACCCTGCATCTCACTACACTTATTAAAGATTTGAAATCGACTCGGAGAATTTGAGATTTAACAAAATGTTGTGACCCGTAGTTTATTTTATTCGAACCCAAAAAAAAACCAGAGAACAATACTAATATAGTATTAAAAAGAAGTAAGGAACGACGCTACGTGACACTTTCCCTTAGAGAGTTTAACTCCATTTAATTCACGTACAATAAAAAATAGAAAATGCATTGTATAAGATTCGTCTTCGAGATCACTGATATATACTAAAGAATTAATCACTAAACAAAGTGATACTTGATGTTATCTTTTAAAGTAAAATTTCAATAGATGCAAGATATAATTATTCGGGCCATAGGCGGGGTCTAAAAACTAGTTATGTACCTAAAACGCGTCATATACATACTTATATTATATTTACAAACAGAGGCGGAGCCAGGATTCTCAATCAGAGGTAGCATAAAAAAAGCTACATAGTAGCGATTCATAAATCATAATACTGAAATATAATTCACGTTAAACACTTATAACTCTTTTTAAAAAATATAGTATGATATTATTATAGGAAATTATTTCCCATGACTTGAATTTGGTCCATTTACAACTTTAACGCCCTAAATTTAACATTTTTTTCAGTAGTACTAGGAAGTTTGGGCTACTCGAAAAGGGTTATTTGGTACTAATTTTTCTCAAGTCATACCAATTATATAAAATTTTATATTAATTCATATGTCGTGTTCGATTGGTATAGACAGTGGTGGAATTTGTACTACTGATGGTAAGAAAATGTGCTCTTATGTTATTACTTTCAACAAAATATCAAATTTTCAAAACACTTACTAGTAAATTTTTAGATATATTAATAGTTAAAATTGGGTATTGCACATGTGAAATTTTATTTATTTATTAGAAAGGGGGAGTTTTACATATTTCAATAACTTTAGGTACGATAATAACATTTGATTTAATATGCTACTCAGATTTACAAGTGTATTTGAGATTTTGATGAAGATGGAAGAGATAAGAGGAAAAAAAAAGGAGAAAAAGGAAAAAAAAAAACAAAAAAAAGAAAGAACAAAAACTAAGAATGTGAAGGAGAGGTGGTAGTTCAGTGGAGTACCACCCTGAATTACACGCGGGTTCGAATCTTCATCCCAACAATATGTTGGGGCATTACTTCTGGGCTGTTTAGCCTTGTACCCAGCCTCTGAACTGGTGTGCCCTGCATGCTACTAGCCTAGCAAGGCTTGATTTTCGGACCAATTATCTTTTCTAATAAAAAAAACAAAAACTAACAATGTAGTATGCGGGAAATAGGAATCGAACCTGGGTGATGGAGTTTCATCAAATGACAATCAACCACTACAACAGGAGAAGTGCATCGCTATATTTCGCTACTTCTTTGTTATATATCGCGTTTTCTAATTTTTTTTTCCAACCAAAATTTTTTGAATTTTTTTTTGGGAAATGTTATATGTAGCCCTAAGGGCTACATATAAGAAGTTAAAAACGTAAATATTATCCAATAAATAAGCATTAGTTATATTGATTGACGTGTGATTGTGTCATTAATTCTTCCAATAATACTATTTCGGGAAAATGTATATAATAAGGGCTACATATAACATTTCCCTTTTTTTAGGGGTAGCATAGTTACTTAATAGATCCACCCCTATTTACAAATTACAATGATGAGGATTTGGGCTATTATGAGTTATGACAATTATATTCCGACCGTGGAAGTGTTTTTTTTTTTGGCGACAAGTACAAACAAGACAAGATGACCTACTGAAGTACATTGCCTTGTCTAGCTAAGATAGCTAGGTTGTGGGCTCTTCGAACTTCATCCCTACTTACCTTGCAAATTTCATAATAAAGAAACTTACTACAGTTCTATTTAATGTCATGAACTATGCTGGAAATTTCGAAAGGCTGATGATGGCTTTTAATTGCCCGAACTAGTTCTGTGCAATCTGTGAGGACTTGAACACATCTGAGATCGTTATTATGACCTTCAATTAAACTACGCAGGAGAGCTTGAGCCTCAGATTGAAGTGATGATGCAGACATGATCTTGGCATTGCCTTCAAAGACTTTGCGGCCATCGATTGAAGCCACCCAACCAAATCCTGCTTGGGGTGGTAGTCGCTTATGATTTTTCCAAGCTCCATCCACTATAATACTGCAGACTTCACCTTGTCGAGTTCCTCTAGTGATCGACTCTTCATTATGAAGAACAGTAATTGACTGATCTATATGCAGATCACACTTTCTGATAACATCTCTTTCCTCGGACTCTTTGATAAGGCCTTCCTTCCTTACTATAATAGATTCTGGGTTCTCTGAGGAGTTATGAAACATAATTTTATTCCTATGAATCCAAATCGCCCAAAGAGTGGCAATGAACTCCTTAGCTCTCGGAGAGTTCTGTCCATCCTCTTCCCGGAAAAAGGTAAGGGAATTCTTGATCCAATCCACGATAGGGGTGAGGCCCGGGTTTGAGTTACGGATTCCTAAGGAAGAGCAAGCCCAGACACGAGAAACGATATCACCATCCGAAAAAGATGATTTCATTCTCTTCGCTCACATTACATAGATAGCAGGTTTCTTGGAACAAAAAATTTCTTTTTATCAAATTCATGTTGAGAGCAAGCGCTTTATTGATTATCCTCCATATGAAAAATTTCCATTTAGGTCTTATATCCGAAGCCCAGAGTTTATGACAAAATTGCTTAGTATCCTGAGGTGTATCCAATTTCCCTGCTTGGATTAGATAGTACGCATACACATCTTTAACCCTTATACTGCCTGATCTGGAAGCACCCCAAATAAACTCATCTTGTAAGTTTTCAACTGGGATATGACGGTGGAAGTGTTAAACGCTTCATAAAAGCAAAAAATGGTCTTAGAAACATAAAGCAACTAATAGGAAAAGAGCCAACGTCGAGGTTAAACAAGTAATTTGGAATCTAACATAGAATCAAACTTTATTTGAATAGTCAGATTACCACATTTGCTGGTGTAATCTCTTTCTTTCCCTTTTTCCATTCTTAATAATTTCTTATGGGAATGTTTATTTTTTTTAGAGTAGGTAAGAAGACGTATCCTATTTGATAAAATCCTCGTATACGCAAAGATTCTTTGGAAGTTGCGGAGAGATATAGGAAATTTTCACCCTTAAAAGTTTCACTTGTAAGATTTGATTTTATAATGTTAAATTTATGATATATACATCGAGCTGTTATCCAACAAGAGTGTTTTGTTAATTTTGTAGCCTCGAGGTAGTAAAGGAAATGTACACTAGTACCAAATAAAAGTCAAGTTGGTACCAAAATTTTCACTTTTGTACCAATATAAAATTAAATCTTACTTGGAAAAAAAATTCAAACTTGGTACCAAAGTAAAAGTTTTGTTACCAACAGGATTTTTTTTTCTTTTTTTGGTTCAAAAGAGAGGTCAGGTCCGTAACACAACAAAGAAACTAAGAACTAATCATGCGTGGGACAATTACGCCTACAATGTCATTATTGAGAATACAATGTGAAGGGGGCGGGGTAGTGTATTACATGATAATCTGTTTGATGGAGAACAAGATTGACTTGTCAATCTGCCGCTTGGTTACCTTCTCTATAGTAGTGAAGGAATTGAATTTCCATAGTAGTGAATTCCATTATACGATGACAAGAGCGGATAAGATAAAAGCATTCTCCTTTAATAAGAAAAAGAGAGCAAAAGAGAACGAATACATTATACATCACTGCTCAAGCCAAGCCAGAAATTCAATGGAGAAAAATAAAAAGTGCAGAAAAATAAAAATTGAAATAAAAATAAAAATTGCAGAAAAATATAAATCGAAATAAAAAATTTTGCAGAAAAATAAAAGTCGAAATACTACTTAATTGCTGAAAAATCCAGTCGTGTAAATTCAAGCTTAAAGACGCACATAATTGCAGAAAAATAAAAATCAAAATATTACTTACTCGAATTCAAGTCATCAATTAGAGACTTCAAATTGAGAGAATTGGGTAAAAATAAATTACTTCCCGTTAGAGAAAAAAAAACCCAATTTTCTATAGATAATAGAGAGAATTCATGAAGAGCTGAAGAAATTTGAAAAAGAATTGATGAAAGAACAGAAGAAGATTGAAAGACTTGAAGAATGAGAAGGATGAATCATGAATGCAGCGTAATTGATTGCGTGAATTTCGAAGGAGGAAGACACTGGAGAGTTGAAGAGGGGCCTAAGACTTTCCATTTACTGATTTACAAACTACAAAGCATCAAACTTAAATTTGGCCCTTCAAATAAAACCAAATTTTTTTTGGGCTAGGGGCCTGTGCAAAGGGGCTCTTTGCACACCCCTAGAAACGGCCCTGCTCCTTCTTGATACTCAGCTGTGGTAAGGACTTGGATACAAGCTAAATTATCTATTTGAATGATGAGCTTTTGGATGTTCATATCACGAGCTATATATCTATACCCATTAAAAAGCCACAAACCTTGCTACTATTCTTAGGAACAGTCTATTGACGATTTTACCCTTCATAGTTCACAGAACCCCAACAATGCCCTCCCTCTGCCACATGCCCTCTGTTGGGGAAAAGTTATTGCCTTCCTGCCCCTCCAGGCCTCCACTACCCACCTTTACCCAAGACAGTGAAATTAGAATTTAGAGCCGATCGATTACTGTACCTTTCTTCTCTCTCCTCTTTCTGCGTCTCTCTCTGTGTCCCCCAAGCTTGAAGAAGACTTCCATGGAAATCACAAGATCACCAAGCTCAATCTTCCTCATAATCGGCATCGTAACCATAATCATCAAGATATGTTATCGGAGATCAATTCCTATGCCCTAATTTGTTCTTCGATCTGGGTTTGTATCATTTGTTTTCATCAAACATTTGTTTTTTAAAAGTTCACGAATACTTTTTTGAGCTTTCGATTAGTTTATTGTGTTGTTATGCCCTAATTTCGTCTAACTAGTTGCTTCGAGTTTTGTTTAATTCGTCAAAGGATTTGGCCTAGCTTTGTGTGCATTTTCGCATATTAGATTAGGATTTTTCGACTCTATAAGGTGGAGTTTGTTGGTTCTTGTTTGCGATTACATACAATAAAGACTAAACTCTGTTTGCGATTTCGACTTTCATCCTGAAGATTAGACCGGGTATGTTTTCTTGATTTTTATTGTTTCATTTTTTTCGGATTTTGTGTTGATGCACATCAATATCTCAGCATTGTGTTTGTAATTTATGTATGATCCATCAAAATCATCACTTCTTCTCTATTTCTCTCTCCTCTTTCTTCTTCATTTTCTTCGCAAAACCCTGATTTTTCCCCAAAGTGCTGTTAGTGACTGATGTTCTGTGGCTACATAATCTGTTCCTTTACGTGTTAAAGTGTTCCGTTTCATTTGCGCAGCATGAAACGAACACTTGCAGGGTACAAAAGTGCTCTGGAAACTTCTGATGTACTAATAGGAAAACCAAAGCTAGAGGTACAGGCCTGAAACTCAAGTTTCGTTTTCAGTTCTCTAGGAAATCATGTTTAATCCCCTCGATTAAAAAGTATCTTCTTTTCTCTCTCTGTTGTGTAGTTGGACTTCTTTGACTTGCAGGGACTTTATATGTTTTCCAACACTTTCTTGTGTGAAAATATCTGGTTAATTGTAGGAACAGATTATGTTGATAGTAGGCAACTAGATTATTCTTGGTCCACTATACATAAGCACCAGCAAGCCCATCTTATTGAACTATTTTGGGTCTCATTTTGATTAGCAGATCGAAGATTTTAAGGAGATTGATAGTCTGAAAGATGAGATAGCAAAGCTCCAAGTGAAACAAACGTATATTCCATTGAACTTGTCATTGATGCAAGCTTATGTCCTTTTATCTTAAACTTTGTGTCTTTGTTTAGTAACAACCATTATCAAATTACAGGAGGCTGCTGGGTAAAGACTTGTCAGGCTTAAACATGAAAGAACTACAGCAGCTGGAGAAGCAACTGAATGAAGCCCTGCTGTCTGTCAAAGCTAAGAAGGTGCCATTTGTTTCATACCATCTTCCTTCATATTGATGCTATTATTGTGACATTCATTAAAAATTCTGTGAGTATATGTTCCTGCAGGACCAATTGCTGATGGAACAACTAGAGCATTCACGCATACAGGTACGTCAACAGTCTCAGAGTCACAGCACTGGAAATACATAGTTGTTATAGGCTGATAAAGAAAAGTATACAATTACTGTCTGATGTAAGTTGAATTCTATCAACTGTTAGATAAACCTGGGCCACACCAATTAACCGGCTTTAAAATGGAATCTCTTTTGGACTTGTAAGTGGTCCAAGCTTCCCCAATTGATGGGTGCGGCCCAAGCCCATTTAACAATTGACGAAATTTGACTATGTATGATGTTGGGATTGCTGGCATGATTCATGATATGTTCTACCAAAGACTCATGATGCAATTTTTACCTTATTTAATAAACTAGGAGCAGAGGGCATTGCTAGAGAACGAGACTTTGCGGAGACAGGTAACTTTGACGATTTTACCCTTCATACTTCACAGAACCCCAGCCATGCCCTTGCTTTGCCACGTGCTCTCTGTGGGGGAAAATTTGTTACCTTCCTGCCCCTCCACAACCCACCTTTACCCAAGACAGTGAAATTAGAACCGATCGATTACTGTGCCTTTCTTCTCTCTCCTCTTTCTGCGTCTCTCTCTCTCTGTCCCCCAAACTTGAAGAAGACTTCCATGGAAATGACATCTCGCATCTGGTCTGAACATCTAGTGTGAACATCTGGTCTGAACATCTGGTGTTTTTATTGCTTAATTATTGGAAATGTGAGAAAAATCAAAGTAGATATTTGAAAAACAAGAAAAAATGCAATCTTTTGGCATTTCTCATGTGATTTAAAGAGGAATATCTGAAGATCTAAGCTATGCTGGTTATTGGTGAGTTTTTTTAGAGTGATACCAATATGAGAAATGATAGGATACTTTTTATTTAGCAGATTTTAATGTTTGATTCAGATACCAATACCGAACTTTCTTCCGCACTCAATATTGTTGCTTCCATAAATGCAATTTGTTCTTCCTTCTTCGACCTGAAATTGTTGTGAAATCATCATAATTAGTGCAGAAGTTTGCTACAATAAAATCAGAGCAGCTCCCAAAATGTGAGAGCTAAGATCATACCCACTTGGTTAATGAGGGGTCAATACTGTCAAGTAAGAGTCTTAGATTCCATCTCTCTTTTTTTTCATAGCTCCTCTTCTCTTGACGCCAAGAATGGGTAAGCTTCAGCTCCCCATATCCATACCATGTCAACAACATTTATATTATGTAGGGTCCAAGACAGGTTTACCATTGAATTTCCACTCCTTTTTTGCATAATTGATTGTTGTTGAGCTAAGTGACCATGGATGTCGAATGGAGTACCATGGCAAGGAGTTTGAGAAAAGATTGAAGAGTTTTACTTAATTGTTACTCCAATCCTCGGAAGTTGAGATGGGGATCCATAAGATATCATAGCTTCTATGCAGCGTATTGTGCAGAAGCTGATCATACGTCTGCCAAACCAGTAAAATGCCACAAGTTTGGCTATACCTATAAAAAGCCACAAGCCTGCTTTGCAAAGAACTATATTTGTTTTCTCTGATAATTTGTTGTGATTGTGTTAATCAGGGTTTGTCTGTCATCACTGTTGGTGTAGGGCATAGCACATATGACAAAGCATCCGTAAGTTATCCACTTGTGGGCCTTATCTCTATTTGGAAAGTGTGATGACTGAAAAACAGGATTGAGTTGCTTGTATTGTAACTTTGCTGTTGACATGCTCACAGTGTCGGCTTGGTAAATATCCTTTTCTTTTTCTTCTGAACAAGTATTGGTAATTTTTGTGGGATCTTGATGTAGGTTAATGATTTTGTTCAGATATATATCAGACAAGGCTTATGCCAGAGAACAAGTTCAGGCTATGGAGAAAGCAATACTAGGGAGCCTAGAATGGTATCTCACGATACCTACACCATATATGTTCTTAACTAGATATGTCAAAGCTTCTTCTGTTCCATCTAATTATGAGGTAAAATACATATTCTTATGAATTGGGCTTCTCTACTTGGAAGATTATACAGTTTCAGTTTCTTTTAACTAATTGGTTTTAAATAATGGCAGATGGAGAACATGGTATATGTCTTTGCTGAACTTGGGATAATGAATTATTCTACCACAATCAAGTATCCTTCCTCGCTTTTGGTGGCATCGAGCGTATACGCTGCCCGCTGTACACTAAACAACAGTCCCTCCTGGACAGAAACTCTCCAGCATTACACTGGCTACTCTGAAAACCAGATCAAGTAGAACTGTCCCCAAATTCAGCATAATATACAGCAATCATGCACGTTTTATATAGTGTTTTAAAAGTTTTCTTACTCTGTTGGTAAGTTTTTATATGGCAGCGCCGGAAAGCAAGCTGAGGGCACTTTTTGGTCTTAAAGCCAGTATTTTCTGTTAGAATCATAATGAAATGTGACTAATATTAAATTGTATACAAAAAGAAGAATTTCAAGATACAACTTGTACAACAAATGCTTATGTGGCATTGGGACAGCAGGTCTTGCAAGGTTAATTTTCCACCTGCCACCAATCAGTTTATTTGTATGCCCTTTACATTTTACTTTTGTGATGAGAATTGCTATATATTGAGCCTGCGTTGTCTGTACTTCCTAACATATGCATTTATCATATGGAAGTTTAGTATGAGTTCAACATATTATTTGCCATTGTAGCCTGTAGGTTTATTATTATCTTATTCTTTCACTTATAGATGTATTTATTTTGCTTGACTTACTTTCGCTATTTGCCTTCTATATTTGGTCACCCCTCCATGGGAAGCTTGGTAATGTGCTGATGCTTTGTATTACTGTTAGAAGTTGATATATGACTTATTATCTTGCTATACTAATGTCTAACAGTGTAAATACTCTTCCGTTGTAGAGTGGGTTTAGGTGCAACTAAGGTCTAACAGTGTAAATCCTCTTTCGTCTAACATAGAGAAAGAGATAGACAGCCGCGACAAGCGACAACTCTTCTTTAATCTCTAAAGAAGGTTTTGAATTCTTGAATTGTAATATCTATACCTTATTATATTGAATGTATAATAACGTAGTAGTTATTGTTAGTTCAGCCTCATGGAGAGATAATAAGAAGTAGATGGTGAAGGAATAAAACATTCATTGGCAAAACAGAGCTGTAACATATCTATGATGGTATATGTGCATCTATGTTAGTCTTAGTAACATAGCTGTGCTCACACAACATTCAAAGGTAGAATGATGACTTTATCTATTTCTTTCTCTATTGTGTAATGTTAGGCATACTGTACTGAAGGTTAGTCAACACATATTTTTATTAGTGGAATTCCAAGGAAAAACAGAGCTGTAGTAATTGCAAGAACAATTTTGATGGAGATGTGAAAGAAGCCAATGACCCCTCAAACCTATAGTTGGTTCCCGTGGATAGATCAGAGTCAGCTGAAAAGCCTAAGAAACAAGTTTCAAAGATAAGCTGTGTGCACATATCAGTGTTTTATCTTCCATTTTATGAGATATATGAAACGCTAGCATATTGACAATTGTAACAGGCGGTAGATAAGGTTTTGCCTGGAGCGGTTCGGGGAGAAATGGCGCTTGAGGACTTCTGCTCGAAGAAAACTTATGAGATCGCACAACTAAATCGCCTGGCAAGTTGGATCAAATTATCTCGTGGCATGTTGTGGCTTGGAAAACTTTTATAGTTTTTTAAGCTCTAAAATCTTTTTGACATGATACACTATGTACAGGTTCAGCAATACAAGCATGATAGGGAATGCAATGCAATTACAGGTCAGATGCGGAAGGATAAAATACTTCTACTTGAGAACCTCATGGAAATTTGTCTACCTTAATTATGTTGAGGTATTCCCTTCTCTATCTTTATGATCCTTTCTTACCAGTTGGATTTCCATTTGTTTACTTTAATTTGCTTTGTGTGTGCCCATTGCTTGGTTCATTAGTTAGTTGAGTACCAATTGGGCATAGGTTGGTGAATGTATATTTTAGGCAACTTTGTCATGTGAAGTCCGTCAAATTCAGTGGCCAAGTTTGGTGCTGCTTCGAATTAAGTGCTTTTCTCTGAGTCAAAGTATATTGTAGCTCATTTATTCATAAGTCGCTTGATTACTGTTATTAAATAGGAAAGAAGCTTTGAGATAAAAGAAGCATTGATTCTAACTATATTGTATGCTTTTAGAAAGGTGCCAATGATATGCCACCTTTGTATCCCTTTTCTTTGAATTGGCATAAGGATTGAGGACTTGTTATATTTTCTGTGATGTTGATATATACTCTCTCATGTATCGCAATACCTTACATATTGTGTTTGGGTAAAGATAGAGAGGGAGGGGGAGGGAGAGAGGGGGGAGGGAGGGGGAGGGAGAGAGGGAAAAAGGGGGAGGGGGAGTGAGAGAGAGAGCAAGAGTTAGAGTTAGAAAGACAGTTAGAGAGAGACTTAGAAAGTTAGAGTTATAGTTAGAGAGAGAGTTAAATTAGAGTTAGAATTGGAGCTAGAGTGAGAGTTAGAGAGAGACTTAGAAAGTTAGAGTTATAGTTAGAGAGAGAGTTAAATTAGAGTTAGAATTGGACTTAGAGTGAGTTAGTGAGTGAGAGTTAGAGTTAGAGTTAGAGTTAGAGTTAGAGTTAGAGTTAGAGTTAGAGTTAGAGAGAGAGTGAGAGTTGGAGTGAGAGAGAGGGGTGAAAAAGGGGGAGAGGGAGAGCGAGTTAGAGTTAGAAAGAGAGTTAGAGATAGAGTTGGAGAGAGAGTTAAATGAAAGTTAGAGTGAGAGTGAATTAGTGAGTTAGAGTTAGAGTTAGAGAGAGAGAGAGTGTGGAGTGAGTTAGAGTTAGAGTTAGAGAGAGAGAGAGTGTGGAGTGAGTTAGAGTTAGAGATAGAGTTAGATTTAGAGTAAGTGTTAGAGAGGTAGAGTGAGAGTGAGAGTGAGAGATAGAGAGAGGGGGAGGGGGGGGGGGAGGGAGAGAGAGAGAGGGGGAAAAAGGGGCAGAGGGAGAGGGAGAGAGAAAAAGTTAGAGTTAGAGTTAGAAATACAGTTAGAGAGTTAGAGTTCAATTAGAGTTGGAGAGAGAGTTTGAGAGTAAGAGTGAGAGTGAGAGTGAGTTAGTGAGTTAGAGTTAGAGTGAGAGTGAGAGTGAGTTAGTGAGTTAGAGTTAGAGTTAGAGTTAGAGTTAGAGTGAGAGATTGAGAGAGGGGGAGGGGGAGGGAGGGAGAGAGGGAAAAAGGGAGGGAGAGAGAGAGACAGAGTTAGAGTTAGAGTGAGTGAGTTAGTGAGCGAGCGAGTGAGTGTTAGAGTTAGAGAGTGAGAGTGAGAGTGAGAGTGAGAGTCAGAGTGTGAGTGAGAATGTGAGTGAGAGAGTTAGAGAGTTAGAGTTAGAAGGAGCTCAAATTAATGGAGATTCAACTAACTCTCCTCCTTCTGCAGAAACTGCCTCATTTTTTTTGCTAGACATGTGACTATACCTTTCTTATTTATGATTAATTAGCAAGTTGGGCAATAAAAGAGCACTAATTGTCTGATTGCTTTGCTTTGTTCTAATTGATCTTCGTGATTTCAGGATATGTGGTTGTATCTTTCTGAGCATGAAAAATTTAGAGATTTTGGGAATGAAAAGGCACTCATCTGGCATGAAACTAACATCCCTTATGCAGTTTGGAAACCAGAGAGTACTAGGACCATATCCTTAAAGCATCACCCTTCTGAGGTAATCTTTTTAGTTTCTTGTTATGCTATGGTATTGGTCAACACCATCTTAAAATATAACAATAGTTGAGAAAGGTTTCTATGCTTTTAGCTGTAAATAGTTTATGTTGCTTAATACTCGTGTTTTTACTGTTGCTTGGTTTTTACCTTCAGGCTTTAAAGCAGAACAGAACTCTTTATACCCATGTATTCTTTGCTCGATCTGGATTTTCACCTGAGTACCAACCTTTGGCTGCCTTTGGTCGAAGCAAGTGTATGTTCGCCTTTACTTCAGTCTTTTGTACATATAAGCATGATCAATATATGTCTGTTTTAACAAAGTACTTTTGCTAACAAATAATGATACCTTCATTCAGGTAGATTGGCATTGTGAAACTGCAGGGGGGTATAGAAATTATCGTCCTTTTGACTGTCTAGAATTAATGTGCAGCATTAACATGCCCAATGGACAGCCTAAGTGGCTCCTCTCACTTATCCCCGGGTATCCAATGCTAAACTTAATGCTCACGACAGCTATCTATGTTTTGGTTAACAAATCTCTTGTTTCTTGCATGATCTGCCTGCTATTGCTACTGCCTTCTCTCTAAATATAAGTTGTAACTTTTTTGCTTCTGGAGAGGGAGATGGAGAGAGGGAGAGGGAGATGGAGAGGGAGAGAGGGAGAGAGTGAGAGGGAGAGGGAGTTGGAGAAATACCTTTGGCTTACTGATTTCAAAGGTATATTAGTGATGAGATGAAAGTATAATTCCAAATTCTACCTCTGAGTTTCAGTTTTTAATGTTCTTGCACAAACATATTTTTTTTTATTAGGGGTGTTTGGTTGCTTCTTATTACTCATCATATTGCTTTAGTGGAGGATAGTCACACATATGTTCGACACCTATCTTTGGCTGCATTCGGAGTTTCGGACACTTCATTCTTGAATTTGGCAAGTTAGGTAATATAATCAACGTTCTTGAACTCTTTTTATTAAATCATAAGCTGATAAGAACTCATTATATTTTGGCCTACATTTAGTGAGGTGAAAACATGTATGAGATCTATCCTTTGACTATGCGTAAGCTGTGCGATATACTGAGCTGCTTGGTAGAATGTGTTTTCAAATGACAAATATAAACATATTGCTTGTCCCTTATTATAAAAATTCCAATCCGTGGTACCTACATGTATGATATGTTGAACACCAAAATTTAGCAAATTGCACGTTGTATGCTGGTGAAATTGCTTGTTCCTTATTATTAATATTCGAATCCGTGGTACCTACATGTATGATATATTGGCAGTGCATCTTGATCCGAGCCTCCTGGTAGTCACCTCTCTAACTAATTAAACCCATAAGGTCTTCTCCCGTCCTCTTCCTTAATGGCGTGTGGAGAACCGTGGACTGTTTAGGCTTGTCTTATGTCTTGGAACCATACTATGTCAATGTGTAAATTTTATAATCACTTGTTTACCGCTTATAGTATAGAATTCAAAGCATGCTTCATAAAATCCTCAAGAGCACTTCTAAAAAATGGCGGGCTTAATAGCTCAGATATTATTGGTGATGATACCTTATTCACGCTTTTCTGTATTTTTGTTTTTATCTTGCAATTCAAGCCCTATCTTTTCTTATTTTGTAGGGGAAATTGAAGTTGAAGAAGCAGTTGAGGCCTCGGAGAATAATCCATCCACAATTATACTGATGATGGTGGAAATCGAGTTGATCATCAAATAAAAGTAACATGCAACCATTTTCATAGTCGGATGGAGAGAACCTTCACTCACGATCAACCTAGCATTCTTTGTTACTATAGCATGGTTAATACTTATATATAACAATGATCCAATGGCGTTTAAGAGGAACATAAAGGCTCACATGACTCCTTGTTCCTAGCAAAGACCTGTATTGATTTTGTAATTCAACAATATACATATATGTTAATATACTTAGCTTATGTTCTTATCTGACTACCATGTTTAGATGCCTTTGTTTTCCCTTACTCGATTGTACTTAGCAATATAGTAGTTGGACAACATTTTAGAGAAGCCACAAGACCTTGAGCATGTTTTGTAACCCACGGACTATTTGGACTAACAAAGCATTTATGTAATCTGATCTGATAGCCTAATTAGCTTTCCTACATGTTCATATAATTTGCATTGCTTTTAATTCATTTCACCGAAATTTGCATTAAGCCGTTCATAGTAGTTTTTGCTTTCTTGGGGGGCCGTGCGCGATAGCGCGCGGTCCAACAACTAGTTAAGACTAAAAGCAACAACTTACATCTCAGCACGGTAAGTAGAGCAAATGCCAATAAGTTTAAGGGAAAAGCCATAAATGAACCCAACCTCTATTATTACGAAATACGCCTCCACCACCAGCTAACCCTGGGGGCCCATGTTCTGCACCATCAGAATTGGGAGTAATCCACCAACATGGGAATTCCCACGTAACTTTACTTTACTTCTTCTAACCTATAAAATTACCAAATTATTCATATTGAAATCTTTTAGAAAACTCGCTCTAACAATAAGTTACCAAGTCTTTCTACTATAATGTTTAATTTTATGTCAGTGTAGAAGAATTGATTAGAGTGTTTAATGATATGTTGTATTGCCTTGATTTTGATACAATCATTAGTAAGTATATATACATCCCTAAAATAGACAAAGTAAGACTATAGGGCCAACTATACACCAAATATACAAGCCCAATATATAAACATATATACTAGGTCCAACACCCCCTTCAAGTTGGAGCATGGGGATTACGAATGCCCAACTTGCCATGAAGATATGAAAACTGACGAACACCCAAGGCTTTCGTAAAAATATCGGCAAGTTGTTCCGTAGTAGGAACATGTGCAGTGACAATAAGGCCATCTTGAATAGCATCCCGAATGTAATGACAGTCGACCTTTATGTGCTTCGTTCGCTCATAGAAGACAAAGCATAAGTTGTGGATACCATTCAACAGAAAACAGCTATAAGGATCTTGAGAGTATAAATGGTGTAACTGAAAGAAAATCATCTTAGGGGCAATGCTTGGATTGGGAGGCAATGCATTAAGGGGGTAATGGAGTCATGGAGACAAAATGAAGTCAATGAAGATGAATTTGGGTCGTGGTAGAAGAGATGGGGTAGATAATGCGAGGAGGGAGAGATGGAAAGGGAACTATTACCCTTACTTTGGGAGGTAATACATTATCCTATGGGAATGGTATGGTGGATAACTATTATTCAAAAAATGAGGGTGAAAATTTCCACCTCCTTACACAATCATTACGAGGAATGATAAACCAATATTGGATATTGGTTTTGCCATCCAATATCCATGGCAAAACCGTAAATTTGTAAGGGAAAAGTAAAAGTGGGAAAGTCTGCCTTATGTATTATTTCGGCTTAGGCACAGTAGGCTGCAGTAGTAGGCTGCCAACCTTTGTGAGTACTGAATTGTGACATGGTAGCTGAGATGGAAGATGAAATAGTCTTTTCTTCTTTTTTTCTTCTTTTTTTTTTTACACCAGCTTTTTTTTACAGCATAATTGGGGTTGATGGGCATGATGGCCACATTTAAGATTTGTAAAGTCCGTAGAGCTTGTGTTTTTGTGCATGAAGTCAGTGTGTCTGTAATTACACGAGCTTCACGTAAATTATATTAAATATATGTAAATAGTGTATATGAGTAGCATTTTTTTTAATTTTTGGAGATTATGGTGAGCATATTTAATTTTTTTTAATGTGCCTCAATTAAGTTTGTAAGTTCCAAATAAATTATTCTTTCCCTACATCTCGCCACTTTGACTATTTGTTAAAAGACTAAATAGGCATTTAATGACAAGATCTTCCAGCATGAAAAAAAATTAGTTTTATCTTTTTTGAACTTATTATGCAATATGAGTTAAATATAATTGTCATCTAGCTATTCTACTCAATATTATAAATTTTAAATTACTTATTTACATCTTTTTTCTAGAGGGGTAAAAGTTGATACGGCCCGCCAATCGGACATGAAATCGACCCATTATTGGGTCGAGGGGGTTGACTTTTTTAGTACACGCGCGTCGACACAACACATATTGTAAACGGGTCGGTTATGGCTAAGGGGTTTGACCCATCTAAGTAAGCAGGTGACACGGCATGAAACAACTCGATCCATTCAATTCTCAACTTTAACGAGCAAAATCCGACACAACTCGCCAATACGACCTAAATCGACTTGTTATTAGCAGGTGTCGGTCGAGGGTGTTGACCTGTTTCGTACCCTGGTCGACACGATACATTTATTAAATGAGTCGGGTTTAGGTTAAGAAGTCCAACAGTTTTGAGAGTTGTGGCAACACTTTTCAATCATTGTCATAGGCTATATTTCTTATAGTGTGACCGAGTTGGCACAAACCCGACCCCGACCCGATTATAATCCCTACTTTTTTTTTTTTTCCTTTTAAGCACTACTTATCTCCATCCTTTTATGCCACCATTTCAGCCATAACCAAATAAAAATAATCTAATTCTTCCACATTTATTAATTTCTTTTTCAGTTATGATAGGAGTTTATATATGCTCTTTGTATTTTAGTGGTTTGTATACAAAGGAACTTTTTTTCCCCTTTTTCTTTATTTTATGCACCTCAAACTATAGTCATTATAAGTTTGTAACTGACATTAAACAATATAATTAACATCCCAAAATCCTAGTAAAAAAAAAGATTCCCAAAATTCATGCTAATGATAAGAGATAAAAAGAACTATTCTAATTTCTAAATCAAAAAGATTAAGATTTTAGCTAATTTAATCATGGGAGGAATCCTATCAAAAAAGAAAAAAAAATCCACATCGGACTAGCATACAACTAGAAGATACTTAGTGATTTAGTGTAGAAGTAGCGCAAATTTTATGAAATTTTATAGAAGTACCAAATAAACTTTTTTTATTGTTGAACTAATCAATTTATCTGAACTTATGAGACCTTATTAGTTCTTTATTAGACCTTATTTGAACTTCTCTCAACTAAACTGAATTTATCTGAACTTCTTTTTCCTGATGAGGATTGAAAATAAAGTGAATAAAATAGGCCCAAAGTTTATGTTACTCTAAGTTGAAAGTTTCAGAAATTAATTTTTCCGCTTTTTGGCAATTGTAGGTGGATGATGTTTATCATAAATTTTTGTAGAAAAACAAGTTCAACCTGAATTTTGGAAATATTCGAACTGAACTTATCGTAGATTCATATTTCTAACTTGATGTTCAGACAATTTATAATATCATTTAATAAAAATGAGCTCAACTGAAAGCTCGACTTGTGCTTGAACTCCATTAATATAAATGAGCTTGACATGAATGAAGGAGGAGAAAACAGAGAGTGAAACATGCATCATGTGATTGATAATAAAATGAAGCTTTGTTTTTATAAGAAATTACCCAAAAGAATAATACATAAAAGAAATTCTTTATAGATGTTGTGTGACTTGTTCTGAATGATATTATTCTTCATGTCAAAGAAAAAATAATAAAAAAGTAGTCATTATGATCATTGTTATAACTCTTCATAAGATAATTAGTCGTTATGATCAATGTTATAACTCTTCATTGGAGAATTAGTCATTATGATCAACGTTATTACTATTGAAAGTCGTTATACTAACCTTTGTAAGATAGTATTCATTATGATAGGTTGTTATAGTAACCTTCATAGTTTATTATGATAGGTTGTTAGGATAATCATATGAGAATTAATCGTTGCTTTTGAATATTATTTGGATATGTACGAGTTCACGATTATTGTTCTTACTACATCAAATATTGTTTACATAAATAGTACCACTGTGTACACAGATAGTGGCTTTTGTTTAGTTAATACTATTAGAATATGTCTATACTATTACAATATTACAATATTTATGCACTAATACAGACAATAGTGGTGTGTACAATTGAACGCACCTAGGGATTTGACAAACAAACCTTATGTTTACATGTATAGTCTTTTTATTATGTGGATAGTGGTTTTGTAGCTTCAAGTTTGCTAATAACGAATATATATACCAACCCCCTACGAGTGTCCTACGGATTTGACAAACAACCTTTATGTTTACATGTATAGTTCTTTTTATTACGTGGATAGTGGTTTTGTAGCTTCAACTTTTGCTAGTGAAGAATATGTATACCAACCCAGTACGAGTGTCACATACAACAATGTTGCACTGTTGTGTACAATTGAACACAACGGCGGACTTCAGAACAACATCTATGTTTGCATGTATAGTCCTTTTTATTACGTGGATAGTGGTTTTGTTGCTTCAAATGTCGCTAGTGAAGAATATGTATACCACTACAAGTGAAGAATATTGATTCAAGTTAAGCGCTTGGACCTATTAGTTATTGTGGTCCCAACTTTCTCTCTCTACATTCCTTGGTAACTCCCACTTTCTCTATGTTTCACTTATTGTGAAAAGGAGGAAGTATTGGTTAAGGGGTGAAGTACATTAGTTAAGCGGTGAAATATATTAGTTAAGCGCTGAAATGTATTACTTATATCATAAAAACAATATTATAACGCATCTTATCTGTTCAATCACAACAATACCACATAATTACGTGTGCAAAAGGGGGACTAGATTTGCAAAGAGGTGGAAAAGAGAAAGTAATTTTAAGAAGACTAAAAAAAAAATTCCAAGAACCAAACTGAAATTGATACAATTACTCCAAATGCTAGGTTTTTTTAAGTTCTTTTTTCAAGTTCTCTTTTGTATTTCACATTTTAGATTTATAAAAAAGTTATTTCTTCATTTATATTGGAAACTAAATAATGATTAATAGATCTTAACTAATTATAGAACAACACTAACTAATATACTGGATATGTTAACTAAAAAATAATGTAAGTCTACATATAGATTACCAGCTCCAAACTATTGTGCTAAAATACATAGCTAATCCGCCAAAAATACTAACTAATTCGCCAAAAATGTTATCATGAGAATTTGTGAGACGCGGTCCGTTTTTGAAAAACATATTTTATAATGGTAATGTATTGAGACGCACGTAACCATCCCAAGTTTATGGTCTTTCATATGATCGTCTACTAAACAATAATAGTAATTTAGTTGAACATACTAACAATCATCCCAAATAATTTACTAGAATGTACTAATGATAATCCCAAGTTTGTGGTCCTTCCTTCAAATGATCGTGTAGTAAACAATAATAGTAATTTAGTAGAGCATACAAAAAATCATCTCAATATAATTTATTATAACGTACTAATGAGCATCCCAAGTTTGTGGTCCTTCCTTCATATGATCGTCTACTAAATAATAATAGTAATTTATTAGAACATACTAATAATCATCCCAATATAATTTATTATAACGTACTAATGAGCATATTTTGGTATTTTATTGTTTTCGTATCATATATCGTGCACAAGGTGTGATCCTATACAATTTTTTAACTCCCCACGTCCATTGTATATATATATATATATATATATATATTTATATATATATATATATATATATACATTAAATTCATGTGGTGTGGTAATGATCAAGGGAAACCACTGTCTGTGTAAAAGAAAGTCTTATAGATTAATTATAACCATTGTGGTTACAGAACAAACCGCGGTATGTGTAATTGAAACCATTATATTTACAGAATATGTTTACTTTGTGTAATTTAAAAAACAATCTACTTGAATTGCAACCACTATATGTACAATAATTGCTAAATGCCTAGCGGGTAACCGTCTTTTCGGTATGATTTTTCGGTTAACCATTAACCGTTATTCAGGTTATAGTATTATATTTTACTTAATGTATATATATATTTTCTATTTTTTTGTGCATATACTTTAATATTATATATACTCTAAAATAAAATGTATTGTAAAGTGGATAATAAATCCATTGAAAACAGTATAACATTAGGAATTTACCCCATTTCCTAATTATAGTGTTTAAATTAGTACTAAAGTTTTCGAATAATCACATACTTCCTCTAATTGTTGTTACTTAGTAACAAATATTAGAATTAATATAGTTGTTGGAAAATGTTTCACAATAATTAAATAGAGGGAAAAAATATTTCGGTTTTTCGGTTAACCGTCCACTCAAAAATCGTAATTGTACCGTTTAACCGTTACTTTTACCGGTTCGGTAACCGTACCGTAAAAACTTTTTTTTATCAGTACGGTTACCACCCATTTAGACCGATTTTTCGATTTTTCGGTACATTTTTCGGTTTCGGTTTTTTATGAACACCCCTAAGTACTACCCCACTATGACTAAATAATTTCATCTTAACAAATGGCCTGTAGGTGTCTTATAGCTTTTGTTGTCATATCACTCCAACAGTCCAACTGAGTAACCACTAACCATAACATTAGATTTTGCAATATCCTCTCTTTTAAGTGTACATTTTTTGTTTATGCGAGCTTTAAATTATATTAGTACGAAAAATTATAAATTTGTATTGAATATACATGCTATTTGCATATAGTTGGTCTTCTAAGAGACCGTCTACTTTTAGTTTAAAATTAGGCATGGCCCAAGCCCAATATTAAGAAGAGAACATGCCACATTTTTTAATATAGTGACTAGTTTCAGTTTAATGTAACCAGTTTAATCTATTCAGTAATGACATTCTCTAACCCATTTAGTGACTAGTTTAATCCATTTAATGACTAGTTTAATCGTTCGGTAAGACTATCGAGTTATTTTTTAAAATTGTCTGTTGTAATTCGAGAATCAAGAAAACAAAGGAAGGAGAAGAGAAGGGATGACTAGGATAGTGTTGGGTTAGACTAAAATGGAATGGACTTATTAGAAAAATTCAGTATTAGGTTCGTCTAATTTTATGTTAAAATTAGACCGCCTATTCTAATAATTTGTGATTTGTATATACTAGTGACATGTATAATAATTTTAATAAAAATAACTCTCTAAAGGACTAAACCTCCTAATTTCTGGAAATTACCAAATACGCCCACCATATTCTCCAAAAATAAAAATAAAATGTTACTCATATACACTATTTACATATATTTAATATAATTTACGCGAAACTCGTTTAATTATAGACACACTGACTTCATGCACAAAAGCACAATCTCTACGGACTTTACAAATCTTAAATAGGGCCATCATGCCCATCAACCCCAATTATGCTCTAAAAAAAAGGAAAAAGCTGGTGTCAAAAAAAAAAAAAAAAAAAAAAATAAGAAAAGGCTACTACTGCAGCCTACTGTGCCTAAGCCGAAATAATACCTAGGACAGATCTTTCCACTTTTACTTTTCCCTTGCAAATTTACGGTTTTGCCATGGATATTGGATGGCAAAACCAATGTCCAATATTGGTTATCATTGCTCTATTGCCTATACGAATGCCTGCTTTTTTGGCGCTTTCCTTAGTCAGTGTAATCAAAGAATGAAGCGCACATCAAACAACTTTGAATTTCAAGGTAATAAAAAAAAAAGGCACAATTACTTCATCCAATTATTCAACGATGAAGTGGTATGAGTTGTGTCACGAGCAAACATAGCTAGATGCCTACATCTAACTAGGGGTATGAAAAAAAACCGTAATCGCGTAACCGCCCTGTTTAACTGCGTAACTAGTCTCGTGGTTACGGTTATTAACCGTACCGTTAAAAACAACGCGGTTAATGAACCATAACCGCGATAAACGGTTACGATTACGGTTGTAAATTTTCGACTAATGGTTAACCATCGATTAACCGGTATTTTAAAAAAAAAAATTATGGAGTTATTACTTTTATTAGTTATGCATCTATATAATTATGCTCAACATTATTTTTATTTGTATTTTCTTGTTCATACTTAAAAATTGTTGAACTTATTTGCTTGTTGGAAGTTTAAAACTATTATTGATATTAGTATGTTTTATTCAAAGTATGTTTCTTTTTTTTTTGAATTATAGGTTATATGGTTAACCGTGAACCGTACCGTTAATTCATGGTTAACCGTCACGATTAACCGGTAGTTAACGGTTAGGTTACGGTACGAAAATCTTGTAATCGTTTATAACGGTTGACCGTACTGTTTAGCTAAACGGGATGATTAACCGACCGTGAACACCCCTACATCTACCCGGTGGGTAGATTACCCTCTACTAATAGAGACAATAAAATATATTAATTATATGAGTTTGACTCCACTATCAACATCAACCATAACACTTTATTAGTGGTGGGTAGTTTACCCGGTGAGTAAACTACTTCCTCCGTTTTCAATTAAATGCAACAAAGGAATTTTTATATCTCACAAAAAATACCCCTTTATTGCATTTATTTGAAAACGGAGGGAGTAAGTTTTTTGTGTCGCGAGCACACTTTATTCTTAAATTTGACTCTTCAAACTTCGTTCATTTGCCAAAGCCCAAAGGTATGGATTAATCTTAATCAGTCCATATTATCCATAATGCATACAACACGGCACGAAAATTTTAGAATAATTATGTTGTAATAATTAAGCTTTAAAGATGTACAGTAGTAATTAGAACGATTGGAAGATTTCACTTCATTTTTTTCGACACTTAAGACCGACACATTAAGGTTAAGATTGATATTAAAATCCACACTTTACACATCCATAGTTTGCTCTATTTTTTCAATCAAATAAATTTACGTAGGATATTTTTCATTGAAATATAAGTACTCTTCCGATGTAGGAATATAAGACTAAGAATATGAAAGGAAATATCGTAAAACAAATAAAAAATGGATAAAATGCGAACACTCCTGGAATTCAAGGAAAAACTCCATCTCCGACATCATTTATGCTATTAGGTGAATCTATCTCAGAAGTTCATACTGCTCTTCACACCTGATAAAATTGGTATGATACTGTTGTTCCTTGCATCTTTTATGTTGTTACAACAAATATTGCCAAAAAAGAGTGATGAAACAACAATGGTATCTTAAAAATTATAACACTGTTTTTGAAAGGCTATAGATTTACAAATTTTAATCAAACTTAAAACTATATCCATTTGGAATTTGATATTTAAATCTATTTTGTAGGTTGTATGGTTTCTAAATTTAATTTAAAATCGTAATATGACATGTATATGTTGTACCAGTATGGCTCTTAGAATATGTCGCTTTTTAAATATATATTTATGTTGATCTAATCTTCCTAGATAGTGTATGTTGTTTTGGTAATTTTAATCTACTTACCCCATTTCTTTCTAACTAGGATTGGAAGCATCTCGCAAATATTTTCTGCTCCAAACCCTAGTTAATAAGACTGATCTGAATTAACAATTTATGAATATGTACTGTTATCAGATGAAAGCCAATTTTATCATTCATGTGACTCTTCCTTTTCTTCAGCTCACACTACCATCATTTCTGCATTACATATTGTTTCACCCATTTATTGTTAACCCGATACCAATTAATATTACAAAATACTGTAATGAAGAGGTGGGACTGTGGGAATGAAGGTGATATTAAGCTATGTAATGTACACAACTAACCATGAATTAATTGATAAAGGAGCAACAATGATTACATTACATATATACAACCATTATACAACATGAAAAGAAGCCTAACATACTGTCAATACTCAATACTGACTTCGTGTGAAGATAGCCAAAAACTGAGAGCAAGATCACAGATATTAGACATATTGAACTCGGATGAAATCAGCTACCAGAACCATTCTTTCCTCGCATCCACAGCTTTCACGTCAGTTGATACGAGAGGCGGAGCACCATAGAGGGAAATTGTTAGGCAATCATGTATTTAAGGAAATCTTTTGTATTTAGAGTCCTTGACACATATTGTTTCCTAGTTTGTAATCCATATATATTGTGTGATAATCAATGAGAAAGGGGAGCTTCAAACCCTAAACTCTCTCTTAAAATGGTATCGGAGCCCTAACTCAAATTTTTTGTTTCTCTCGAGCATCATGGCAGGCGATGATCAGCCACCACAAAACACCATGTCGACCACCCTTGACATCAAGCATCCTTTTTTTCTCGGCACCGGCGACAGACCAAGCGACTATATTACTCCTACAAAACTCCGGTCTGACAACTATGAAGACTGGGCAGAAGATCTTCAACTTGCGCTTCAAGCCAGGCACAAATTTGGGTTCCTTGATGGCTCTATCACCGGCCCCACCGAACCCTACACCGAGGCAGATTGGCTCAATGTCAACGCCATGATTGTTTCTTGGATCATGAATACCATCGATCTCGAAGTAAAAGGTACGCTTACTAAATTCCGTGAGGCTCGAAAGTTATGGGATCATCTTAAAACTCGCTTCGCCACCGCCAATGGACCACAAATTCATCAACTAAAATCGAGTATTGCTAAATGTCAGCAAACCAAAACCATGAGTGTATCTACTTATTATGGCAAATTAAACATGTTGTGGGAGGAATTGAACAAACATGAGCCTTTAATTTCTTGTAAATGTTGCCCAAAGTGTATGGCTGGTGGTTTGCATGAATCTAGGCGTGAAACCCAAAAACTTCACGATTTTATGATGGGTTTATATTCTGATTTCTATGGTCGTTTGTGCACAGAAATATTATCCACCGACCCTCTACCTTCTCTTGATCGTGCATACCAACTTGTTGTGCAACAGGAACGTGTTTGTTCCGTCAAAACTATCACCGAAAACAAGCCGGATGTCCTCGGCTTTGCTGTTCGTGCCAGCGCTGGCCGTGGCCGTGGGTCTGCTGATCGTCCCACGTGTTCCCACTGTTATAAAGTGGGCCACAAAGCCTCTCGCAGCTGGTCTCTTTTGGTCTGTGCCCATTGCAAACGGACGGGTTACGATATAGGACAATGCTATGAGTTAGTGGGCTATCCAGATGGCTCGGATCCCAAGGGTCGGGGCTCGCGTCCTCTTGCTGGTCGTGGCCGCGGCAGCATCAAGGCTCATGCCGTGGTGGGTGCCTCTTCATCCTCGGCCTCCTCTTCGGTCTCCACTTCGGGTTCTACTTCCTCTACTACTCTTTTTACTCCTGAGCAATGGAAGGCCCTTGCTGGGCTCTTTGGTTCCACTAAACTTTCTGATGATCGGTTACGTGGTACGTTTCTTTCCACTTCATGGATTATTGATAGTGGTGCTACACACCATGTTACTGGTAATGTTGATTTTCTGTTTGATTTGGTTCCTATTTCTGCTTGTCCTGTTGGGCTTCCTAATGGGAATACTATTGTTGCTACACAAAGAGGTTCTGTGCGTTTATCCACTCATATTACTCTTCATAATGTTCTCCTTGTTCCTCAGTTCAGTTGTAGTTTAATTTCTGTTGCTCAGATTTGGATTGTTTTGTGCAATTTAACTCTTCTATGTGTGCTATTCAGGACCACATGAAGGAGCTGATTGGAACGGGACGTAGAGTGGATGGACTTTACTACTTCAACGGGGATGATAGTGTTTCGTTGGCGGCTGTGCATGGTGGTTCGTCAGCATTTGAGTTGTGGCATCGTCGAATGGGTCATCCTTCGGAGAAAGTGGTGAAGTTACTTCCCCCTCTTTGTGGTCATCAAGGTAGTTTGAATAAAGCATGTGAGATTTGTTTTCGTGCTAAACATTCTAGAGAAGCTTTTTCTTTGAGTGATAATAAGGCTAATAAGATTTTGAGAAAATTCGTTGTGATTTGTGGGGTCCCTACCGACATGTTTCCTCTTGTGGGGCCCGTTATTTCCTAACTATTGTTGATGATTTTTGTAGAGCTGTTTGGGTTTATTTGATGGAGGATAAAACTGAGGTGTTTCGCATGTTTATGCTATTTGTTGCCATGGTTGATAGGCAATTTTCTCAAACTATTAAGGTTGTTCAAAGTGATAATGAGACAGAATTTAATTGTTTGCTTGATTATTTTTCTGCTTCCGGGACTATTTTTCAAACCTCTTGTGCGGCCACTCCTCAACAAATTGGGAGGGTTGAAAGAAAACATCAACATATTTTGAATGTTGGCCGTGCTTTGCGATTTCAAGCAAACCTTCCTATTTATTTTTGGGGTGAAAGTGTCCTTGCTGCAGCTCACTTAATCAATCGTACTCCCTCTACTCTTTTGCACAACAAATCTCCCTTTTATGTTCTTTTTGGTTTTTCTCCTGCTTATGAAGCTATTCGCACTTTTGGTTGTCTTTGCTTTGCCTCTAACCATAAGACTAAAGGGGACAAATTTGCTAGTCGTAGTCGAAAATGTGTGTTTGTGGGTTATCCTTTTGGCAAGAAGGGCGAGTTCCTAGGGTTAGGGGGGTTTGTGTTTAGAGAGAAGGCAGAGGGTTATTTTGTAGAGAGAGGTATGTTTTAAGGGAGAAGTGTCGAGGCGGGAGAAAGGCTTGAGAAGTAGCGAGAAAACGAAATTAGAGTTTTAGCTTTTTTTTTTATTCAGATAAAATCTGAATCGTTGAGATGTATAAATATAGATGGGTGGTTGGGATTCGCCTAACCCTACCATGGAGATGATCAAAGTGACCAGGGCAGAAAAACTCCAGCGATAGGCGATATTTTTGGGGCCTGGCCCCGCCCGATTTTTTTTGTTTCAGACAGGTTTAGGTAATCTAAAAATAACTTTTTAGTTTAAATTTTGGCCCGGTCTGATTTGCCCAAAAAGCCTGTTCTTTTTGGCCTGAAAAAGCGCGCTTTTGAGTACAAAAAATTGGACCGATCCAACCCGACAAATGGTCAAATTTTTTTAGGGGTGGCATGGCCCGAAGTCGGCCCATCATTTGATATCTTGTAGATCTCTCCTAGAACTCTAGAGGATCTGGACTCTACGTTATATCGATAGTCAAAACAACGGGTAAAAATAGGTAGAAATAATATAAGTTACATATTGACGGGAAAAGGGTAATAGGTAGGAATAGTATAAGGACCACAAGTTTAAAAAAAGGAAATTAAAACTAAATGAAGACAACCATTTAGTATACTTACTCCCCGTTCCTTTGAACTGTGAGAATCTGAACTGAACTGAACTGAACGGAAATGAACTGAATTGAACTGAACTAATAATAATAATAATAATAATAATAATAATAATAATAATAATAATAATAATAATAATAATATTAATAATAATAGTTAATAGCAATATTAATATTAACAATAATTAATAACGGTAATAATAATAATTAATAATAATAATTACTATAATTACTATAATTATAATAATAATAATTATTATTATAAAAATAATAATAATATTTATAATAGTTATAATTACAATTATAATAATTAATAATAAAAATAATTATTATAATTAATAATAAATATAATAATAATAATAATAATAATAATAATAATAATAATTTAATAATAGTAATATTTATCAATAATAATAATATTATTAATAATAAAAAAATAATAACATCAACAACAACATTAAGCTGGACTGGACTGAACTGAATTGAACTAAATTAAACTGAACTGAAAATAAGTCCATAAGAACAAGGCCTTACTCTATTTTCTAAAATTTTCAAAAGTTTAACTTCGACGCTTGCTATGTATGTGCGAGGTTATGCTACGCACTGGTATGTTGCTCTCGATGAAATGATGGCAGCTCGCCTTGGTGCACTGGTGGTTGCTCGGTTGGGCTATCAACTTCTGAAGCTAGAATTGAATGCTAACAACATTGTTAAAGCGGCATGACTCAAGAAGCAAGGAAGATCTGTGTTTGATATTGTGGATGACATCTGTCATGTTAGTTCAAATTTTACTTTAATTTTCTTGCTCTTATGTTAAACAGCTTGGGAACCAAATTGCTCATTTAGTAGCTCGTTTGGATCTCTTAAACAGATTGAATGTCAACTGTTTGTGATTTCTTTTCCCCAAGGGGTTCTTCCTTGGCAGAAATTGATTTGAATCAATGAATTTCCTACCCCAATTTTTTCACTTCAATCTCACAGTATTTGCTAGAAAAAATAATAAAAAGTAAATAATTTGAAAATATACATTAATGTAAATTTCATAACATTTTACATATCAAAATTAACTATCTTATGTTAAATACTCTCTCCTTCCCATAATAGTTTGAACACTTTTCTTTTTATTTGTCCAAAATTAGTTTTAACACTTTTCTTTTGGCATGGTCTCCACTATTATTATACTAGTTTTTTTTGCACCTTTTGGCCTACACTCTATTTCTATCAATAAAAAAAATACCCAATTTTTTCTCTCCTTTTCAAATAAAAAAAATACTCCACCAACTCTTATTACACCTATTTTTTTTTTAATAAAATAACATTTGATAACTACATTTAACTTATCACCTCAAAATATTTGTCCTAATATATATTTTTCTATTTATCATGTAGACATACGGCACCTGCGCCGACGGTGACGTTATGCTAACTTGCTACTTATAATTTACGGAAAAGAAAGAAAGAAATTGTGATTTGAGTCCATTGGCTCCGTGTACGCCAATTGTCAGTAGGGCCCAAGTTAAGTGGGGCTTGAATGCTTTTTGGAACACTAAAAAGTGATAATGATATGTAAAAGATCTGCTCATTTTATCTTATTTTTGCTTATTTTCAGGAAAAAAGATTGAGAATAGTTCTAAAAAATAAGAAAAGTTCAGAAAAAATAAGAAAATTTCAATAAGTAAACTTAAGGAAAACTAGGAGAAGTTCATAAAAAATAAGAAAAGTTCATAAAAAAAAAAAAAAAGAGTTAAAAAAAAGATAAGATAAGTTAAACAAAAATAAGTTGAAAAAAAGACCACTTGTGTCTAACAATTGCTCCTTCTTCTAAACGCTAGCCTACGACATGTGTCCTGCCAAACACCACTATTTTAGTGTTTGACTTGTCAAACCACTAAAGGCCTCTACTTTAAAAGCTACTGTTGAATAGGGTCTTATTGTCTCTAAGCATATTAATCGTAAATTTGATTCACAAATATTAATCTCAAGTCTGAGAATCTCCTTTTTCAAATTGTATATTGTTGACATACTTTTTGTTTTCCACGTTAATTTTTGCTCATTTTTGGATGTCCAAGCTCCTAATCTACTCCCTTCTTCGCTCTATTGCATTTCTACCCACTCGTTTGTCATGCCTAAGGCCTAAGGGCGTTAGCAAGCTCAGTTGGCTCGTAAACTATTCAACATGAAATTTTCATGAGTCGAGCACAACTAAATTTAACTCGAGAAGCTCAGGAACATGCTTGAAATATTTTTTTTCTGCTCTATGTTGCTTTACATATTTTATAATTATGTTTGAAATTAATGGTAAAAATGTAAATCATATTAGTGAAAAGCTAAAAAGAAGTAGCAAAACCTTAATTATGATAACATTATAACATAAAATTCAAACTCAAACTCGGATTTTAAGAGAAGTTGAATTTGAAAATTTAAACTCGAAACTCGACTCGAGATTCAGTTTCAGTGTAAGTGTGAGGAGCTGAGTGGAACAACCCTAAACTCATGCTCAATTCGTTTTGTTTACATAGTAATGCCTAATTGGAGCTTGTGTTGATTTTTTGTACCTATTAAATTGATCAAATTTGAGTGAGACCAATACGTAAAAAGTATGAAAATACACCTAAATTTGGGATTTATAAACTTTGAGCATATTTTCCTTCTAAATCCACTTTTAGTGAAAAAACAAAAAATGAAATTCATTGTGAACGATGGTGTTCCCATAGAAATTATGAGAATGGCTAGGACTTCACTACGGAAGAAGAACGACATCGGCATCGATATTGATCAATGGCTCACCTTGCCAACCTTTCAACCTCCATAGAGGTCTTAGGCAAGGTGACCCACTATCACCTTTCTTATTTGTCTTTATAGTAGAAGCTCTCAATCAAGTAATAAGAAAGGCCACAAGCTTGAACTTGTGGAATGGAATTGAAATCTCCAAAAATGGTCTCATGATCACGCACTTGCAATATGTCGATGATACTCTCATTTTTTGTGATGCCAACATGGAATCTCTCAAAAATAAAAAATGCGCTCATATTATTCCATCTAGCATCGGGTCTTCAAGTGAACTTCCACAAAGCTCACTAATGGGAATAAACACATCCGATTCATGGCTTCGAAGTGCCGCAAGCACACTCTTATGCAAAATTGGCAACAAATCCATTCAACTACCTAGGCTTGCCTATAGGTGGAAACCCTTCTCACATCCAAGCATGGGATCCCGTCATTGAGAAAATATCCAAAAAAACTTGCAACTTGGAAAGGAAAAATGCTCTCAATTGGTGGAAGGATTACGCTCATCAAATACTCTCTATCAAATCTCCCACTCTACTACATGTCTCTATTTCTCATTCCTAAAGGAGTGATAGAGAAAATCAACAAGATCATCCAACAATTCCTATGGTGTGGAAGCTCAAAGAAAAAAGTAGTTCCACTTGTCTCATGGAATCTCGTGCAATTGCCAAAAAGTCTCGGGGGGCTTAGTATTGGTAATATAATGCACAAAAACTTGGCATTATTATTCAAGTGGATATGGAGATTCTTCCATGATCCATCTTCTCTTTGGTGCAAGGTCATACAAGGCAAATATAAATATGATATGTCTCTCTCTATTTCGGATCTAACCATCCCCAAGAATGGTGGTCCGTGGAAGCAAATATGTGTTGACATCCTTCTTCACCCCGATGCGAAATCCCTTATGATAAAAGGAGTGCTCAAGAGTATTGGTAATTGCCTTAGATCCTTGTTTTGGCATGATCCCTGGATTAATTCTCAACCATTGAAAAGAATTTTTCCAAGGCTTTTTTCGATTGTAATCAATTCAAATGCAATTGTGGCAGCATATGGTTTTTGGGAGGGATACAATTGGATATGTAGTTTTGTGTGGCGAAGAGAATTTCGTCCTCCTGATTTGATAGAAAAGTCGAATCTGGATGCCTTGCTACAACACGTGTGTCTTGATCAAGATGGAAATGACGAGCTGATTTGGGCTCACAATAAATCTGGGCTTTTTTCTACAAAATCGTTCACTCATGAATTAGATAAACTCCTGCCCCTCCCTCATCATGATGCCATCAAAGGCATATGGAGAGGTCTTGTCCCTCATCGAATCGAAGTATTTGTATGGATGGCATTACTTGGAAAGATCAATACTCGGCACAAACTCGCTTCTCTTGGCATAATACCTGCTAAAAATAGCCTCTGTGTGTTATGTGGTACAAATCATGAAACTTGTGATCACCTTCTTTTGCACTGTAACTTTGCACAGCAACTATGGTCATGGTGGCTTGACATGTGGCAAGTCAAATGGGTCTTTCCAATGAGTCTTAGAAGTGCTTTTGCTCAATGGCAGTGTTCGAATAAAAATTCTTTTTTCAAGAAAATATGGGCCACCATCTTCTTCATAATAGTATGGACGGTATGGAAAGAGAGAAATCACCGAATATTTGGGAACACTCTCACTTCCATCAGTGACCTCCAAGACATGGTGCTCCTGAGGCTTGGATGGTGGATTAGCGAATGGTGCGACAAATTTCCATACTCACCTGTGAACATCCAAAGGAACCCAACATGTCTAATATGGATCGAAAATGGCAGTTCAATAGGTCACAATCCCACTTCATCCATACCTGATGTATGGCTTCCCCCAGATCAGTCCCACATCAAGTGGAACGTTGACGCCTCGGTCAATGCACTTATCTCAGGTTCAGCTGTTGGTGGTGTTTTGCGTGATCACAAAGGTAATTTTGTATGCCTTTTCTCATCTCCTATACCGTTCATGAAAATCAATTGTGCATAAATTTTAGCAATTCATCGAGCTGTCTCAATTTCCCTTGCAAGTGAAATCACAAAGAAAGCCAATATAGTCCTTGAATCCGATTCGCACAATGCTGTCACTTGGTGTAACAGTGATGAAGGAGGGCCTTGGAACATGAAATATCATCTCAATTTTATTCGGAATGCTAGGAAAAAATTCTTGGAGATATCTATCATCCACAAAGGGAGAGGCACCAACATGGTGGCTGATTCGCTTGCGAAACAAGGTCTTTATAGGTATTCCGAATTCGTTGCTTAGCTATGAGCCTCCTGAGTGTGATCTGCTGCATCAGCCCATTTGTTGTGGCTGACTTCTTTCTCCTTTTCTTAGATAGGCATATTGCTATATGTATTAGTGTAGTTAATTTTATTTTGCTTGCTTAAGTTTTTGAGATGTGATTGTGTATGCAAAAATTATGGACCTGTGTAATTTTCTCACATGGGTTGAATGGCTTCCTCATTATTGGGTGTGTTTAAACACTACAAAAGTTTTCTTTGTTTGAAGAAATACCTGAATTGAGTTGAGGCTATTTGACACATTGCGATCTAATGCAATGAAATGCTTAATTATCAACAAAAAAAAAAACGCTAAAGAAACATTTATTAATTAATCAATTTCACAATAAGAGGAATACTATTCCAAGTTCCAACAACACCCTTAAAATAATTAAGGAAAAAGGGTTTATTAAGAAACAAAAAAGGAAACATACAAGAAAAAAAAAATTGAAAGAGGTATAGACTTCTTGTTAGAAAAATCTCCACATGGTAACTCTTTTTGTTTTGGCAATACAACGACGATGGGTATTCCAGCATTTGTTCAATTACTAGATGGCTGAATCAATCACAATTCACAAGTCACAGCACTAAAACCCCACTTCTTCAATTCTACGGACACGGTACATCTAATTTCCTGTGTGTGGTCACAAATTTAAATGTAGTGCTGAGAAAGCTGTATCGCAGCAAGGCCTCCGTGATTGTTGGTTATATTTATGACGCGTGCTTAGGAGAATCGAATACAAAAAACTGGACCTATCATGTTTTTTACTCCTTCCGTACAAAAAAAGGTTGCTGCATCTGCTATTCAGGACTAGTCGTCCATGCACGCGATGCGTGTGTTAATTTCAAAACTTGTTATTTTATTGCATACTTCATTTATACTATAATTATGATTACACTTAAAATGTGAAAGATTAATATAGTTAAATGAATTTAGATATATTAATTCGCTAATGCAAATAATTCGCTAATGTAAAAAACTAACAAAGGTTGTAAGTGATTTTTAATATTCATTTTTTTGTGAATGAATTTCGAAAAAAATGAATAGACAGAATGAGTTGGTTTGACTGCATTAAAGAATATCAAAGGTAATAAGTGTTTCAGACTTTTCAGGTCAACGTCATATGTACCATCTTCTTTTATAAAAATAAGGTCAAGATATTTTGTTCAATTAATTTTTGATTGAAATATTTGATGCACATACCATTTTTAACTTGTGCAAAATGACAAGTTGAAATAAGAAAGAGTTCTTAAATTGTTTTCATTTCTAATTTTTTTTCATTCCATTAGATCATTAAGAGTAATTTAGTATTTTCAAAGGGGGACACCATCTTATTTCCCCTTCCCTTATATAATTGAGATTCACACGTAATAGTTACAAGCAATTAACAAGAAATTGACTCGAACTGATAAACTGGTGAAAAATAATGTACAATAATAATAAATTTTGTAGTAATATAAATAAAATTAATAAATTAATTAATATCAAATAAAATAATAAAAAATAACACAAATTATTAGAATAGGCAGTCTAATTTTAACATAAAATAGATAAACCCAAGCCTACATTCTTTTAACAAGCCCATTCATCTCACTCTAACCCAACACTATCCCTAGACATTTCGCGCCAACTTAGTCGTCCATTCTCTTCTCCTTCCTTTGTTTTCCTTTGAATCTCGTACTACAACGAACAACTTTCCAAACTAACCCGACAGTCTTAGTCAATGGATCAAACTACTCCCTCCACTTTTTTTATTTGCTACATTATTGTTTTGGGAAATGAACACTAACTCTGACCGATTATTTTAATTTTTTATAAGTAAAAATATAGTTATATGTGGTTTTGTTAGATTAGTCTTGATGTGTAGATTCATAATATCAAATTTTTATAATTTTTTACTTAAACGACATAAGAGATATTAAGGATTAAAAAACATCTCTGAAGACCGCGCAACAACAATGTAGCAAAAAAAAAAGTAGAGGGGGTAGTGACTAAATGGATTAACATAGTCACTAAATGGATTAAAGAATGTGAGAACTAAATGAAATAAAATGGTCACGAAATAGACTAAACTGACCATTAAATAGATCAAACTAGTCACTATATGTAGAAAGATGGTATGCTTCTTGGTAATAGATTAAACAAGACCAACTGTAATAATAATGAAAAAAAAATCATTACTCCTTCAATTTCTTTTTGTTTTCCTATTTGTAATCTAGACACTATTCATAATTCGAGAAAGTTATCTAATTCTTCTCAATGTGTAAGAAAAATTTATAGTCATGTGGGTCTTGTCGTCTAGTTTGATTCGTCTTAATTTATACTTTATTAATATTCAATTGTTATAATTTTTACTAATATACAGTGAAACATATCTTAGGTCAAATAAGTATATTGACAAAGACGCATAGCCAAAACAAGAAGAAGAAAAAGAACGGAGGGAGTATAATGGAAATTTTTCCCTAGATATTGTCAAAAGGAGTTTTAGATCCCTATATGCGCCAAACTTCAAATTAATTCCCTGCATGCCGTCCATGTAGAATAGCACGCCAGAAATATATATATATTTTTATTTTCGGCAAAACAAACCGCTACTTGAAGTAGCAGTTAACATTAGCGATTAACCAGGGGAAACCGCCACATCTAGTAGCAGTTTAGTTACATAAACCGCCACTCGGTGCATCGGTTTCTTATGGGTTATCTTCCCTACTCAGTTTTGGTCGCTACATAACCACTATCTGGAGTAGTAGTTTATGTCAGAAGCCACAACAAAAACTTTTGATTTCCCATCACTAGCCGAATGTCATATACATTATCCAAACTCTCATCTAAACTCCAATCAGCCAACACCAAATCACCCAAACTCTAATTTCATCCAACCACCCCAAATTTATCCAAACATCAATCACCAAACACCAAGTTCATCCAACAAACATAAAATTCATCCAAACTAATGATGAAGCCAAAAATTTCATAAGATGAAGCAAGATTAAGAAAATGGCATTAAAAATTTCAAATAACATAGTAATAGTCCAAATAACATAGTATAAAATATAACATAATGTTAACTAATTAACTATACAAATAGAAAGTGAAAATGCTAAGCCCCCTCTTCTTCTTCTGTATAGGTCTAGATGAACTAGGCGTTGACTCATCAAACTCCCCATTCATGTCAAGAGAAGACGCAGTGGTGGTCGTACGTCGTTGATAGGTCCTCAAACAGACTGGAGGCGTAAGCAAAGGTGTCGTGGTATATGTATGGGCAGCGGGCGTAGAAGATGTAGAAGTCGATGTATGTGCAACAAAAGTTGGAACAGATTGTAAGATGTGGCCATGTCCGACTCGGGCAATAGCATCAATGCAAAACCCCCTCGTAGTCTGCAATGTCTGCGCATACAACTGGCGCCCCATATTTGGAGGCAATAACTTAGCAACCTCTAGTACAATCCCACACCTATGAGCAACATTAGATAAAGTATGTGCCATAAATTATACAGTTTGAAAAATAAATTAAAGTATAAAGTAATAATCATGTCATGTACCAGGATTATATCTCCAGACGCAAGGCTGATAATGCGTAGAAGGCGACTGCCTCATGGGACCTGTAATGCGCAACCTCGTGATGCGACAATACTATACCATATATATACTCGTCCATGGCATGAGTACGACCTTTGAATGGAGTACCCTTAACAAGACGTATCTCGCGCTTATTCCACTGCACTATGCAAGGTCGATGTCTGAGCGGATAGTTCTTGTTTTCGACCGCCAATCTATGCCATGAAGGGTTGTGCTAGTATCACAAAGCGCTGGAATTGTCTGCTGGAATCCAAACTGGCGCATAACTCGATCAGGAAAATGAAACTCCATAATGTCGAAACAAATAAGTGGAGCTAGTGTGCTCCATACATGTTGACCATATCGACAAATCGCAGGTAACAACTCCAGTCTTGGCTGTCAAGTCATCTAGAAAGAAAGAAAGTTAAAATAGTAGGCATGTAAAAGATGTCTACTAATGTAAACAAGTTATGAGATAATAGGCCCTATGTACCTACTCGTTCGTCTGATGGTCAAGTGCATCCATGTAGTAAAGAAGTCCACCAGCTAACTGGGACCTGGTGAAGTGTACTTGAAGCCAACTGCAAAGAACTATACATTAATATCCTTTAAAAAAATGAAAATGAATAACGTGAAAAAATTTGATATAGTGCTTGTTACCTAATAACGTGAAAAAATTTGATATAGTGCTTGTTACCTGATGGCTATGGGGTCAACCCCTTGTACATGCAGGGAGCCTAAACCAGGAATGCCATCATCACCCTCAACCTGTGGAGGTCTGTCTTGTACCCTCGAGATCACAGGTTTACCGATGTGTAAGTGCTCCCATTCCCACAGCTATAATTACAATACCACAGATCCACCTAACTCCCTGGCACCCTTGTGGGATGCCCAACATAGCTGCCGATACAAGTATGCAAGCGCTACACTACCCCAACTATATGTCCCTGCTAAGTTCAGATTAACCAAGAGTGGAAGATAAATCAGCTAGACTGTATCTCCACTCTTTTCAAAAAAAAAGAATGGACCCCCATCGCACAAGAATGTAAGCCCGAGGAATCTCCGCACGTCTCCTCGTCAAAACCGATAGACAACAAGAAAAACTATTGCCTAAGCTATGTCAACCTCAAATACGAACCCTGGAGAACCTTGGGCTCGTTCTCTGGAGTGGTGGGCCAAATCCCTTGGTGCACTAATGCAGCCCAGTTACCCTCGCCTGAACCAGCGACAAGTGACTGGTGTATACTCAGTCCAAAGATAACGGGGAGTTGGCGACATCCTGTAAAGTAATCGCTCTTCCTCAACGGTCAAATGAAATGTATGTCTCTCATGTCTCCATCGCTCCACTAACGCTGTCAAAACTGGTTGATCGATCTCTAAACCGCCACCTACCAAACGAGGGATGCCGAGAAAACGAATGTGCTCGTCATATCGAAGGACCCTATCGTCAACCTCCTAGTCATGCGTGAGACTGTGATGATGCAACCGCACGATAATATCGTGTCCCATACTCCCCCAGGCATCCACACTCCGATGCTTGTCCTGGAGGATGAGAACGTTGCGATCAGTGGGGCCGGGAAAGACGGACTGCGCCATCGGACCTAAGAACAAAAAAATTAGCATAAGTTAGTAATAGCGGAAATAAAAGGCCACTATGATAATAATAATAACGGTTTTTTCACCAAATACCCTCGAGTTTTTGAACAATTCACCAGGTACCCCCCATGTTTTCAAAATTCACCAGGTACCCCTCAGTTTTATGTAAATACTCCCAAACGCCCTTAATGACTAACGACGTTAACCGCTGTTAGTCATTAACCCTAATTTTCTGTTTTAAACCCTACTTAACCCCCTAATGCTAACCCTAATCCTAACCCCTACCTCTAACTCTAACCCTAAACCCTAAACCTAACCCTAACCCTAACCCTAACCACTCCCTCTTCCACCCTCCCACCCTCCCACCACCCTAACCCTCGCAACCCCCCTCCCTTCACCCCCGAGTCCCCGCCAAAGACCACCCGCGCCACCCACCCTCCCCTACCCCCGCAGCCCAGCAAGCCCCTCACCGCCGTTAGTAATTTTCCCGGCCTCGAATTGGCACTTCCAATGGGCGGGCTGCGAGGAGTGAGGGGGAAAGGAGCGAAAATCGAGCCCGTAACTCCCGTCGACTTAGCGTAAGCTGCGCACCCACCGTCGAATGCTCGAAGCTCTTCCACCGGGAACAAACTCGAAGACTCGTGACGCCATGTCGCTAACAAGCTTGGTAGATACCGATTCGGGTCCAGCTTGTTGCGGCGGTTTTGGAGGAAGGCAACAACCTTGAGATGGGAGGGGGAATTCGACGACGGTTATGGGAGAGGGGGCGGAATTCAACAGGGGTTAGGGGGAGCCGGGAAATTAGACGGGATGGTGGGGGGGCTGCGGGTAGGGGGATGCTGGGGTGTGCGAGGGGGTTGTTGGGGTGGTGGGGGCTGCTAGGGTGGTGGGAAGTCGGGGGAGGGTTAGGGTTAGGGTTAGGTTTGTGGTTTAGGGTTAGGGTTAAGGGTAAGAGTTAGGTTTAGGGTTATAATTAGTCGTTAATTAGGGTATAAAAAAAATAGGATTAATGACTAATGCCGGTTAACGCCGTTAGTCATTAAGAGTATTTGGGTGTATTATTATGAAAATTAGGGGTACGTTATGAATTTTGAAAACATGGGGGTACCTGGTGAATTTTTTGAAAATTTGGTGGTATTTGGTGAAAAAAACCATAATAATAAATTATGTCTTAGTGACTATGGTAATAATTTTGTAATGTAAATAAGTTTACCAGATGTTTCGTCAGCGCCCTTATTAGGACATCTTTGCTTGTTATGTCCTGGAATCCTACAAATGCTACAGCTATACTTGCCGGGTCTATTAGATGCCTCATACCAAAATTTCTCTTTGATTGTTTGGGCAAAAAAAGAGGAGAGCTCACCACCCCAATAAAGGTATAAAGGATATTTTAGTTGTTCCATATTTTGGTTGGGGAAAAAACGATGTTCCTTCACCACCCTATTCAGAATCTCTGGAAACCTCATACTAGAATTGATGAACAAATTTTATTCCTTCCACCTCTATACACAATATCAACGTTATTTTGAGATAACTAACCACACCAATAAAGGTATAAAGGATATTTTGGTTGTTCCATATTCTACATACAAAAACACAACATTCAAGTTACACATAAAAACAATATCAACACCATTGTTCATCTATACTAATTGATTTGCAACTTTTCTAAAACAACTAAATTCAATTTATTACAATTCATCAAACCAATATCAAGTCATCAAACCATTAACTAAATTCATTAGACCAATATCAAGTCAATCCATAAACTCGACAAGCACTATCAACGTATTACAATTAGACTTCCAATTCATGCAAAATCAACCATAACAAAATGCTAAATCACGCAAAAAAACTAAAAAAATAACTAATCATGAACTGAGCACACAAAATGCTAGATAAAAACTCATCAAACAAAACAATTGCCAGCTACCAACACTAAAAAGGCTTATATACAAATCAAATATGACATTCTAAGCAAATTAAATTAAAAAAGTTAAATGAAAAAATAAACTAACCACACAAATTGAGAGTGGGCGAGGGGTGGGTGGTGCCGGTAAGCGGAGACTGTGGGCAGCTGTTGCGGGTGACATTGGGCGATGGTGAGCGGCGGTTGACGGCAGCTGGGCAGCGAGCGGTTATGGTCGGCGAGTGAATAGCAAGAGAAAAAGGGAGAAAAAAATTTGAGAGATTGAGATGTGTGAAATGAGAAATTGGGTGCCCTAGGTCGAATTTGGGGTTTTACAGTAAACTGCTACTGCGAGTAGTGGTCTTATTTAATGAACTGCTACTCTCAGCAGCGATTTCCATGAGTCGAGTGACTTAGTTGTGCTTGGCAGGCGCACTGTAAACCACAACTAAGAGTAGCGGTCAGGTTTATTGAACCACTACTCTATTTAACAGTTTTCTTTTCCACTAACCGCTACTAAACTTGCAGCTCATTGAGGTAAACCGCTATTCTGAGTAGCGGTTTTACTTAAGTACAATAAAAAACCAAATTTTTAAAAAATAATAATAAATTCAACGGGAATAATCATTTGTATTATAAAAATTGTAATTATGATATTAGTGTTAATACTATAAATGATAATAATGATAATTTAATAATAATAATTATTATTATTATTATTATGACAAATAAAATGATATTAACAATATAAATAATATCCATAATCATATAATGATGATTATTATCATTATTATTGCGTTACCAATGGAAGATTCTCACCCTTTCCCAGTCTCGTAGACATTATACTCCGATGATGTCCCGTGGACACAAGGGGCCACCGTTCTTTTTCTTTCTTCTTCTTATTATTATAAAATTATTATTAAATAGAATAACCATAACTACAATTGTTATAACAATTAAAATATAATAATATCGAATAATTATAATAATAAATAGTAGTAGTAGTAGTAGTAGTAGTAGTAGTAGTAGTAGTAGTAGTAGTAGTAGTAATAAGGAAAAATTAATAGTAATAATCCAACCTTTAGCCGATTCGCTTTGATTATTTTAGAATAACCCCATCTTTGGGGGATAGTTTCTCAAAATAATCCGAACTCTTATTATTCTTGCATATAATAGGCCCAAAATCGATTGGTAATGGAAAGAAAAAAAAAAGTTCGGATTATTTTAAGAAGTTACCCCAAAAGTTGAGATTATTAAAAATAATTAATAGGTGAAATTAAATTAAGCGAACCAGCCAAAGGTTGGATTATTCAATAATAATAATAATAATAATAATAATAATAATAATAATAATAATAATAATAATAATAATAATAATAGTAATTAATAATAATAATAATAATAATAATAATAATAATAATAATAATAATAATAATAATAATAATAATAATCATCATCATCATCATCATCATAACTAATGTTTAATAATATAAATATTGATAATATTATTAATTTTAATAATATCAATATGGTGAATTGAAATGTGCTGAAATGAAATGAGTCGAATTGAGTTTTGCTGAAATGAATTGAAATCAATTTTGCGCATTTAACTCAAATCAATTTTGCTGAATTCAATTGAACTTGAATTAATTTTGCAGAATGAACTGAAATGTACTGAAATTTAAGCTGAAATTTTTTAGTATTGTGGTTATTGGGTGCACATAAATTGATGCTGAAACCACTTTATTTTTCTTTTTTAAGTTAAAATAAGTCAGTTTTAAACAGAGGATACTTTTTGGTTTACCTTAAACGGTCTTTTCTATATAAGTAAAAATGACTCATGTAGAGCCAAAAGTTACCATCATCTAACATGTAATTTTTCACTTTAAAGAGGTCACTTTTATATAAGTGATCCTTTTAGCCATTTAGGGCAAAAAGTTACCTCTTTAACATAATAATTCATTGCGCGCATGTCTCTTTAAAGAATGTGTGTATTTATTTACATAACATATACCCTAAATCTACCAAAGCTAAGCTTGGCCTAGTGGTAAGAAAAAAACCTTCCAACCTCAAGGTTAGGGGGTCCAATCCCCACTAGGGCACTTTAGGAGTGGGGATTCCTTACCAATCCCCTCACTCTTAAAGTGTCTGCCTGCTAATCCGGGCCGAGTTGACATGCGAGAGGTTCCGGTCAGATAGGGATTTACTTTCCTAAAAAAATATACCCTAAATTTGGGCATCCAGGTGCATTTTTTTTATAAGGAAATAAAAACTAGGGAGGGTCCTAGCAACTGGGCCACCCTAAAGCATCCTTACAGATGATAATGGAAAAAGCAATATTCGGAGAGTCAAACTAATAGGTGAGATTTGTATTGGAGTGACTACGATGAGCCATCAAGTCCGCCGCACCATTCGCTTCCCAAAGCACATGGTTGAACTGCATTTCCTCGAAAAACCTAAAATCTTCACTTGCATCTTGAATAAGAAGGTTAATAGTCCAAGGAATTTTTCATAATTTTTTAATTGACTGAATAACAACTAAATTATCACCTTTAATAATGAGATTCTTAATACCTAAAGAAAGAGAACCTTTAATTCCTTCTCTAAGTGTCCAAGCATCAACATACTCAGAATAGAAAAACTAGGACTAATAGAGTTATAGCCGCCACAAAGCTTAACCTCCCCGTGCTCATCTTGGATACAAAGCCAAAGGAGGCTAGATCATCCTTCAACTTAGAACCATCAAAATTATTGAACTTAAAATTTTTTGGAGAGGGGGGGCTCCAGCCTCCAAGCAGTAGTCGTACGCAGCCTTATTTTATCCATTTTTGTAGTACTACTAATAATTTTAGCATAAAGAAAATTATTCCCAACTAAAGCTAAATTATTAACAAAAACACCAATCATAATTCCCAACTTAGCAGGAGAGAAAGACTCTTAACGGAAAGAAATACTATTACGGGCATACCAAATGAACCATAATGTTATAGCAAAAAGACCTATTTGTTCATAAGAACAACCATCTTTGAGATTAGACAAATACTCCCTCTGCTTTTTTTTTATCTTTAGCACTTGGATTTTTGACATTATTCATACTTAGAAAGAATCCTCTCTTTTTTTTCTCAATTTACAAGAAAAAATATAGTCATGTGGGATCTTGTTTGATTCGTCTTAATTAGTACTTTATTAATATACAATCATTATAATTTTTAGTAATATATAATGAAATCTATTTAAGTTCAAAGACGTGCATTGAGAGACGCACACAGAAAAGTGAGAATGATAAAAAAAAATAGGGAGTACTCAACAAAAGATTCTCCTTCCTTTAAAGGAGGGGGAAGCAACCAACCTTTATGAAGCATCAAGTCCTTGAACACATCAACACAGAAAGGGCACACTAGTGGAAAAAATGCTATATGTCACAACACAACCGATGTGGTCCATAAAAGAACCGAAGCAGTAAATCCTCGAAATTTTAGGTGAGAAACTTGGGAACAAAAACTAAGAACCGCAACGGTTAATAGAAAACCAATCCGGATTTCTGTTAACCGCAGAGGTTAATCTTCTTTTTTTTGTCTAACATCCGCTTATGGTATGAGCGCTGAGCCCACGAAATTGAGCGCTGAATTGAGCCCAGTTAATACGAGAATTTACCGCATCTCTAAGACGTGGGAGCCCACGAAAGGAGGCCCAACTCATTTCCCTCTTTCAATTAGTCTGACTTCTCTCCTTTAACGCCTTCTCTCTACCTCCTCTGGTCTCCTTCACGCATCTCTCTCCTCTTCAACCTCCTCTAACGCCTTCTATCTCGCCTTCTCTTCGATGCCATTTCACCAGGTTACCTAAATTCACAATTTTTTGTCGTTTAGCTTTGTTCTCCGTCGAAAATGGGATTCAAACCCTCATTTTTTCTTTTTTGATGTTCTTCATATTAGGGTTTATTGAGCCTTTTGGTTCGAATCTAATTGAATAACGGCAATGGTGGTTTTCTCTCCGTCATAAATGTCGACGATATCTGCTACCATTTCAAAATGGGCGATTGCACAAGAGAAATGATGGACCTTAAAACCCTCGTCACCCGTACTCTCGAGAAGAAAGGAGTTCTCGCTAAGATCCGAGTAATAATCTTCTAAATTTTTCAAATTTTTTGTCGATTTTTTCATCATGAATCTGTTGCTATTTTTTCTGCTAGCTAAAAGATTCAAATTTAGGTATGAACTACGTAGGATGTTAAAAAAATTTCAATGTCATTCATGGATTCAATTTTTTTAGGGTTTGGCATTATTGTAGAATCAAAATGATTTCTTTTCGTGTTTAAATATATTGCTACATTGTGTTTAGGAATTAGTGTCCAATTTTATTATGTTTCGGAAATTTTGCTCTGGATTATCGTCTGTCTTATAAAAAATTGTTGCTAAAATTGGAAATGTTTGCGTGGGTATGATTGATTTTTGGTAATGTTGCTGCAGGATTAACAATTTGACAACTTACTTCATTCATTTTATGATAATTTTTGTTGGAGTTGTATTCTGTCCTTGAGGGTTGTCTTCAACATGTGCACCACGTCTCTCTCAACCTCAAACGCTATTGAATTCATCACAACGCACAATTCACTCTTCAATTCACCATTGCTTCAGCAGGTTTGTCTCCAATTTTGTCCTCTTTTCTCTTGAATTTTGTAAAATTCAATCTAATTTTTCGATTTTAGTTGAATCGCTCATCTTCAATCTCCCATCTAGAGCGACTATATATTGGACGAATCTTCATTTTTGATAAAGAAGTTCTGCGCAAATTCAATGAAAAGGTTGGTACTTTTTCTATAGTTTGAATCTTTTTTCTTCTTTGTTGTTATTTTGCTATAGATTTTTGTGCTTATTATTGGTTAATTTCTAGCGTGGTTGATTGAATTCATCTTGCATTCACTTCAATATAATATGTTTTACCTAGTGGTCTGCTTGTAGTATTTGTCATTCAAATAAGGCTGGATTAGTTGAATGGTGGGTTAAATATGGGCATATGACATCATATAGCTCTAATAATGCTGAAATTTATCTTACCAAGTGCTTCATCATGATAAGCCTTTTAATTGAGCTATCTTTGAGATTTTAACACTGCCCTCCTTGGCTTTGGTGGTTATATACTTGTATGCATGTATTGTGTATTTGTGTACCTTAGATGGCTAAGCTTACCTGATTGTTATTCTAGCGGGGGTCTTTCAGATTGTTATTCTAGCATTTCTAGCAAGATGCTCTTAACTTTTTACTTACTAGGTAGTCTCGGGTCTATATCATCTTGCTAAATTGCTAAAAGATGTTTTTTTTGCACTCTGTTAAAGTGTGTAGCTGCAAGTATGGTTACCTTGATACTAAATGCTCAAATCTTTTCATATCCTAACATATTTCACATTGTCTTACAGATGGCGGTACATCTGGAATATATGCTGGACATTTGCTCTCTGTACGCCACCCTAAATCTGGTAGTTCTTTCAAACTGGATGTTTAGTGTATTATGATGTTCTTGATACGAGATCTATCTTCACTATACTGCAAAGCTTGTTTTATCATGTTATTGTGTCTTGGTCAGTTTCCGTTGTTTTTCTTGTATCATTAAGTCGTGGTGCTATACCATGATTATCGAGTGTCTTGCAACTTGTCATTCTCTGGTCAATGCTTCTTCTTGTTATTGTCTTGAAAGATTTTCAGCTTAATTCTTAAATGATGATCTCAACACAAGAAAAACTTTATTGACTTATTATTGTGGCTTATTATTGTGGGGGTGGGTGGCAGTGCGGAAGGGGGAAACTCGGGGTGGGGTGGCGGTGCAGTGGGTTAGGGGGCAAGTGCAGTGAGTTGGGGGGCAGTGCAGGGGGTGGGGGCAGTACAGGCTTCAAGTCATGCTGCGATCAGAAACTTCTATCAATTTTAGAAATGTCCATGACCTCAAACCAGTGAGTCAGTGATCATTGGCTTCGAACAACTATCAGCAGGCATCTGGAACAAAAGAAGTGATGCTGAATATCAACACCATCTCATGTTGAAGAATTGTTAATCATAATTCCAAATACATCCGTCTTTCTTGATGTGATGATTGTTGATGACACTATATTTTGTAAGGTCTCAGTTTAACTGCCTTCACGCTCACATATGATGCGATAGAAAATTTCGTATATAATTATGATCTTGTGGTTCATGAGCTGTCAAGGATGTGTAATTAAGTTTTATAACTTGGGGATCTATGTTATGTGGACTCGAATACTCATGCCAGGCACGAGTATATATCTAAGTGTTCGACTCCGCTTTGACTTTGGCCGAAATGAAGTGTCAAATATCCACTCTCGTGTCCCAGTGCCAAGGATCTGACACGATACTTGAGATAATATGAGAAGTCCGAGTAACATAGCATGTGATTGAAGTTCATCTGATTCATTTGGGTACTATTATTTTCAAAGACTTCTGATACCTTGTTAATGGTTGCGTTTTTAAAGTTATGTTTGGCATCTAAGTTTTGCAACTCCATTCGATCCTTGTATCAGGTTCATTAAGTAGTTCCCCAGTGAGGAGGTCATTCAATGTAGCTACTTTGTTACATTTATAACTATGTAAAATTTCTAATAAACCGCTTGTTTCTATTCTGATCCTTCCTTTCTCCTTGATGGTAATCTTATTAACAGGAGGTGGAGAAGGCCCTGCCAAGTGTTCCTCCTCCTCAGCCCAAGTACCAGCTCCGACGAACAAGCTCGCCGCCTTTCTAGAGATCTCTGTTCATGAGCAAATGCCTCGATGAAAAGCCGTGGAGGAAAAAGTACGACCTTCTTTTTAGTGTTTTACTAGCTAAGCTAACTGTTCCTGAACCATCTACTTCATTGATGTCTGATGGCTCGTCTTTGTAACTCTTGTTCCTCCTCATGTTCCCCATAAATCTGTCATTTCTCATAGTCTGCAACTGTTGCTGATTTTCCTAGGTTTCCTTTTCTTTTTATTTTTTTCCCCGATTTCCTCCATCCCTCTCGTGATTATCCCGTGTATGTACATTTTTAAGTGCCAAACTTAATCTTAAGAGAGTTGCAAAAAAGGGAACAAAAAAAAGAAAATTTTAGATTTTGGCTAATCTTTCTATTATCTTCTTCGTTGTGCAACTGTAATGAATCTGCTCTTGCTATGCACTTGCTTTATATTTGCTTGCATTCCTTGTATCTGATGAAGTGATGAGTAATGTTATTGTTTTCTTTTGTTTGCGCGACGCATGTGTTGCTTGTTAGATCATTTAGTTGTATGAAGAAAATGTATATAATTCTATAGAATGGAAACAACTTAGCCATAATCCGAAAAGTGTCACCGGCCCTCCCGGATTGTGGGGGTGGGTGGCGGCAAGGTGGGGGGGAGCAGGGGGTGGGGGCAATGCGGTGGCAGGGGGTGGGGAGGGCAGTGGGGGTGGGTGGTAGTGCGGGGGGCAACGCAGGGGGCGGGGGCAATGCGTAGGGGGGGGGGCAAAGGTGGGTAGGGGGCAGTGCAGGGGGGGTGGGGGGTTGCTCCTGGATGGATTAAAGACTCTTTCTCATTGTGCTTAATGAAAATGGTTCTAGATTATAGTAAATATTCTTACGTATCTAATTATCTATACTTATGCTTCAATTGAGCATAATATGCTTAATAACATGATTATTGATATATATTATTGATTTTCTATTCATTAATAATGAAAAAATGCAAAAAAAAAAATTTGGTTTTTGGGGTGGTTAACCGCTGCGGTTTTGACCTAGAAACGCAGCAGTTAATAGATTAACCGCAGCGGTAAATTATTAACTGATGCGGTCCGGAACCGCAGCATCTAAAATTTGGCTATTCTGCTAGTCCAACCATTGCGGCCAAAAATCGCAGCAGTAAGCCCGATTTTGACCGCAGCGGTTGAACTTTATTCCACTAGTGGCAATAAGAAAAAAAGATGGGTACTATTATTAGAAAACCCATAACCCTGTAAAAGATTGACCCCCTATTTAATAGAATAACACCCTTAGGAGAAAGACCCCAAACAATCTTATCTTCGATCTTATTAATCAGAATATAGATATTGGCAATAGCAGAGACAATATAAGCATGAACATATTGTGATAAACTTTTAGAATCCCATTGAAAACCCCGAGAAATAAATCGAGACACTTAAATATTTTCTGATCCAATAATAGGAGGACAAATATCACCAATAGGATATTAAAAGACCAATTATCAAACCAAAAGAAAATATTAGCCCCATTATCCACATTCCATCTTAAACCATTTCTAAAAGAATTTCTACAAGACATCAACTTTCTCCACTGCCAAGAAACAATAACTTTTGTTCTACATGAAAACAAATTATCTTCCTTCAAATATTTTTTAGAAACCAATTTGACCCAAAGATTTTTAGGAGAAACAAGAATTTTCCACAATAGTTTAAATTGGAGAGCAATATTATTAATCTTTGCTTTTCTTAACCCCAAACCTCCAAACTTTTTTGGTTTGCAATTTTTTTCCGAATCAATTAAATTTGGAAGTTTAGAGGAAGGATCTTTATTCTAGAAAAGTTTTCCTATAACACTTATCTAGAGAAGAGAGAATAGACAGCGAAAGTGAAAAATATTGCATATGATAATTGGGCTTCAATAGCCAGATTAGCTTGAATGAGAATATGTCGCCCACCTTGAGATAAAGAATTAGCCCTTCATTTAGAAAGTTGAGAAGAAACCTTTTCTTGAATATCCGCAAAAGTAATATTAGTAACTTTACTATCAATAATAGGGCATCCCAGATATCTTCCTAAAGAAAAAGACTCTTCAATTTGAAGAATTTCAGCAAAGGAAGAAGAAACATAAGGTGCTGTATTTCGAGTACATTGATAAGCTGACTTATGAAAATTAACAAGTTGTCTTGACATACTACAACATTTATCAAGGATATTTTCAATAGTACTACAACTTTATACTGATACTTGAGCAAATATCGTAGTATCATATGTAAATATAAGAAAAGGAATAATCTTAACTCTAGAATCGTCAAGAGTTACTGTAATAGACTTAGAACCTATATAATACTAGCTTAGTGAAATTGACAAGTTAAAATTTCCGCACACAATATAAAAAAAATAAGGCGATAAAGGGTCCTCCTGATGAATCCCTCTAGAAGGCATAAAAACATCTTCTGGAATTCCATTAACCAAGACCGAAAAAGACATTGTTGAAATGTATTCCTTTAACCAATTTATCCATTGATCACAAAATCCTAACTTTTGAAAACTTTAAAAATAAATTTCCACTCTAATCTATCATAAACTTTTTCCATATCTAACTTTATTACAATCCAACCTTCCATCACTTTTTTATTTTTAAAAGCAAGATAAACTTCATGTGCTAACAAACATTAGTCTGAATAAGCCTTTCAGGGACGAAAGCTCCCTGTAACGGATGAATAATTTTACCCAATACAACCTTTAAACGAGTTGCCATTATTTTAGAAATAACTTTATAAATAGTAGAACACAAACTAATAGGGCGAAAATTAATTAGGATTAGGGGGAGCTTCTATCATGGGAATAAGAGTTATAAACGTATGGTTTATTCCTTTTAAAATTTCCCCCCAATGAAAAAAGGCTTTAACTGCTTTAAAAACTGAGTTACCAACTAGAGACTAATATTTTTGAAAGAAAAAAGGAGGAAAACCATCAGGAATAGGAGATATATCAGGCGCTAAATCAAACACCGGAGCTTAAACTTCTTCCATTAATATTCCAGCACAAAGAAAGTGATTATCCTCAACTGATATTATAGATTCAAGAAGAGAAAAATTAACATCTTCATTAAGCCCACAACTTTGATTAGAAGTAAAACGCTTAATAAAAGCACTCGAAAAACAATCCTCAACTAATTTAGGATCGCAAATTAACACCTTTTGATTATCCTTAATAGACGTAATCAGATTACGATTACGCCTAATTGATGCACACGCATTATAATACTTAGTAACAGCATCACTAAGTTTAAGATGATTAGATTTTGCTTTAATCTTCCAATAATTATCTTAGAATTCAAGAAGTTTCACTTGTTTAGCTAACAGAATATTTTGGTAGGCTACGAGTTTAGGACAACCACTATCCACTAATAGTTTAGATTGCACTATTTTTGGCTTAGATTCAACTATTCTAAGTTACCTAAAAATATTCCCAAAACGAATAGTAGACCAAATTTTAGCGTTCTCTTTTAATAATTTACATTACAAGTCATACAATACATATATGAACTACTAAATTTAGTACACTAAGTCTTTTTGATAAGAATATCAAAATCTTTTCGAGATGTCCATAATTTATCAAACTTAAAAGGTGGAGCTTTCCTACCCTTATTTATATTCAGAGACTGAGAGATAATGACAATAATCTGAAGAAGTAATCACATGATGATTCAACTTTGCATTAGGAAATAGATTTAACCATTAAAATTTTGCAACCTTTTTATATAATCGTTCTAAAATGTTATCAGGACCATTTTTTCTTATTCCGCTAAGTATAATATTGACCAATAAAGGTTAGTTTAATACAATCAATGGAAGCAAAGAGATTATTCATATAATTTAAATGAGCAAAGCTAAAATTAACCCCCCATTTTGTCTTGGTGATTACTTAATTCATTAAAATCTCCTGAAATTACATATGAGCTATCTAGAGTTTTCAAATACTCTATTAATTCATCCCACAACTCAATTTTATGAACATGATTTGGAGGTGCAAATATAAAGATAATAATGAAACTACTATCCATAGAGAATATATCAACTTTACAAACCACTAAATAGGAGGTCTTTAATACAACACTTAGCAAAAAATAATTAATAGAATTGTCTTCTCAAAACACCCATATACCACCTGCCATACCAATAGAAGGGAGGAAGTCATAATGGTGAAACCCACTCTGTCTAACACAAGCCTCAGAAGGAGGGGAAGGCACTTTGGTTTCACAAAGCATCATGACTTCTATATTGTTCTCAATATATAAGAGAAAATATAGTGAACTGAGGTCTTATTTGATTTGTCTTAATGAGTACTTTATTAATAATCAATAGTTATAATTTTTACCAATATGTGATGAAAAATATTTAAGATCAAAGAAATGTATTGGTATACAATATACACTCACAATTGAAATAGAAAAGATAAAAAGATACAGAGGGAGTATTTGACAAATCCAAATGTACATTCTCCTAACAATCCCATTCCATCTTGCTCTAATCTAACACTATCCTTAAACATCTCGCACCAACCTAGTCATCCCTTCTCTTGTCATTCCTTGTTTCCCTTTGAGTCTCAAACTACAACAGACAATTTTAAAACATGATCTAGCAGACTGTATGGATTAAACTAGTTGATAAATGGATAAATGTAGTCATTGAAGCTACGTTTGGTAGGGCGTAAATTTTTTTCCAGGAAAATGTTTTCTTTATTTTCAATTTGACATTGTTTGATTTGCAAAGGAGTGTAAAACCATTTTCCTTAGGAGTAAAATTTCTCTTCCAATGATGGAAAACCATTTTCCCTCCAAAATGAAGGGTAAACTGTTTTCCTTCCTTTTCCTTATCTTTCTTGTACACTCCTCTCACTACCTCCTTACTTTCCCTTTCATTTCCCTTTCGTTTCATCATTTTTCTTCCATGGAACCAAACCACGGAAAACTAATTTTAGAATTGTGTTTTCCATTGTAATTTGTTTTCCATGAAAATCATTTTACACTGAAAATGTTTTACACCCAACCAAACGGAGCCTGAATAAATTAACGAATGTGATTACTAAATTGATTAAACTAGTCACCATATTTAGAAAGATGGTCCATCTCTTCTTACAATTTGATTTGCGTGAATCCGATTCACGTTAACATTAGTTTGCACCAGGCTAAAAGCATGTATAACTTCTGAACAACCCACTATATCATGCTTGCAGAAACTCACTATATCATGCTTAAACCCACTGTATCGTGCAGAAATTCACTATATCATTCAGATACTCACTATCATGCAGAAACAACATTTCTTTTTATATGTTAAAACACGTGTCACAATATATTACACAACCTACATCTTGCTATGTGTTAAAACATTAAAAATTAAATCCTCCACTATATTGCATATAATCAACTATATGTGAGAAGCAGATGGTAGCCTAGTGGTATTGACATCACCTCTGATCTCAGAGATCCTGGGCTCGAGTCTCATCCCTTGCAAGGAAGGATCCCCAATTTCCCCCTACTTGCAAGGGATTTCATCTTACCTTACATCTTACCTTACTAAAAAAATCAACTATATGTTTTCCGTTAATCAAATCCACTATATTGTATATAAGTTCAATATATTTCTATAAAACTCACTATATGAAGTAATTATCAATTACCAATCTGATGCATCGGGTCCATTTAAGTTTTTTTTCACTCTTCTTATCATTAGGCTTATAAGTTATAAGACCAACTCTACAATGAATCAATGATACACTAAGAGGCAGAGTGAGTCGTTAATTTCACAAAGTTACTCTTTCAAATCCCCCTAGATCCAGTAAAAAGCTTATATGGACTTGCTCCACACTAAATTAGTGTGGACCTAATAGTAATTCATGTTATTTATGAAAAAAAGGATCACTATATAAAAAATGTATATATAAAAGATGAATAGATATAAATTATGAAGTTTGTCTATGAAAAAAAAAAAAAGGTTACTAGTATGTCACAAAGTGAAAATTTCATCATGATAAACTGTGAGAAAGAGTTACTATATTAAATAAAACAGTCACTATGATAGACATTAACTATATAGTGTAACTTAAAATTTAAAAAGGTTACTATATTGAGGCTATGTTTAGTTCACCTGAAATATTCTGATCTGAACTTATCTGATCTGATCTGAACTTATTTTTTCTGATCTGAACTTATCTGATCTGATCTGATCTTTTAAAAAACATATTATCACTTTGTATTTCATTACTAGTATTACTATTACTATCATTTTATTACTATGCACAACTTTCAATAATAATAATAATAATATAATAATAATTTTATAATAATAATTATATAAATAATATTATAATAATAATAACAATAATAACAATAATAACAATAATAATAATAATAATAATAATAATAATAATAATAAAAATAATTATAATTATTATAATAATAATAATAATAATAATAATAATAATAATAATATATTATTATTATTATTATTATTATTATTATTATTATTATTATTATTATTATTATTATTATAGCATAATTAGTTTTTTTTTTTTTGAAAAAGAGCACAATAGTATATGAACATACAATTAAAAATAAAAGACTAAGGACTCTTGGGTCCAATGGTATGGCTTCTTACCTCCTACATGGGAGACCAAGGTTCAAATCTTGGTGGAAGCATATATTCCAATATTGTTGTGGGTGGGGAAGGGGGGTTGAGGCTTGTTGGGTCTTTAGGTGAGTGACCCTGTGCGAGGGCAGCCCAGAGAAAATTCATATAACCACGGGATTCCCGAAATGAGCCCAAAAAAATTAAAAATAAAAGAACACTCATGTTCAAGGTTCGTTAATAATAAGAATTTAGCTAGTAATTAAAAGAACATATAATGATATTAAAAAAAGAACACATTTTAAAAATAAAAGATAGATGTTATTTTTATATTGATGACATGTTTGGATTTCACTAACAACATGTTCATTGTTATATCAATAAAATGTTCTTTTTTATTATAAATAAACCTATAAATATATATAATCATATGATCTTAAATAAAATGGTTCAATATTCTTCTTATATCGTTGTCTTGTTCTATATAAACTTTGTTTTTAAAGATAAGTTGAAATCCTTTGTAGGGAAAATTTTGAACTTGATGACAACACCATTAGGTTATCACATGCTACTCATGTTTTATATAAACTAGTAATATATAATTTATATTATTCTATCAAAATTGTTTTAAAAAATAAACATCATATACTATTGTCATGTTCGTTACATGTGCAACATCAAAAAGAACATCACATGTCAAAATTATTAATTAGAATAAATATAAAAAAGAACACTTACAAATGCCAAAAGAACATTATTATTCTTGAACACAAATAACTTCAAATAGTGATATCAATGACATTTAAAATAATAGCAACGACATTAATAATAATTACCAATACTAATAATTAATAAGTACAACAACGACAATAATAATAATCTTTTTGAACAAATGTACTAGTAAATAGTAATATTAATAGTAATAGTAATTGTATAAAGTAATATTAATAATAATAATAATAACAACAACAAGAATAATAATAATTATTACAATAACAATAATAGCATTAGTAATACTAATAATGATAATAATCATGATGATGATAATAATAATAAGTTTAAAAATATAAGCATAATCTGAACTTATTTGATCTGATCTGAACTTATCTGATCTGATCTGAACTTATCTAAACTTATTTTTTCTAATCTGATCTGAACTTATTTTTTCTAATCTGATCTGAAATAAGCAAAAATAAGGTGAACTGAACATAGCCTAAATAAGTGGTTTTGGTCCACAATAATATTATTATGGACCTGAAAGTGAGGGATAGCTCAGTTGGTTAGAGCTTCCCTTCCGGTTCCAGGTGATCTTGGGATCGAATCTCATCCACGCCCTTGTGGCTCATTCGCACAAAAAAAATATATATTATTGTGGACCAGGTCCACGCAAAAGTAACGGCTAAATCCACCTAAACCTTTCATATTCCATAAAAAGTTACTCTTAACAACATATACTTCGATGACTCTTTAATCATTAACCAACTTTCAATAATCAAATCCTTTGTTCCTTCCCAAACTATCTCCATAACTTCACCATTTCCTCTCCTCCACAAAACTCAACACTCACTCAATCCTCCTAGGCGGCCGGCCTTCACACAATGGCAGCCTTCACGCACCTCCTCCTCACCATGACAATGACCATCACTCTGATCATCATCAAACTCCCCACCTCAGAGTCCCGCCTCTCATCCACCTACTACTCCAAATCCTGCCCCAACTTCGACAAAATCATGCAAGAAACCACCACCTCCAAACAAATCTCCCATCCCACCACTGCAGGCGCCGCCCTCCGCCTCTTCTTCCACGACTGCTTCGTCACCGGCTGCGACGCCTCCACCTTAATCTCCTCCACCCCTTTCAACACCGCCGAACGTGACGCCGAAATCAACCTCTCCTTACCCGGCGATGGCTTCGATGTCGTCGTCCGCGCCAAAGCCGCCCTCGAACTCTCCTGCCCCTCCACCGTCTCCTGCGCCGACATCCTCGCCGTCGCTACTCGCAACCTCGTCAACTTCGTAGGCGGCCCATACTATCCTCTGTTATTGGGCCGCAAAGATGGGCTCGTCTCCAAATCTTCCCTTGTTAAGCCCAACACTCTTCCCAAGCCCAAGATGAGTTTAGACGAAATGATCGACATTTTCGCCAGAAACAAGTTCTCGGTGCGTGAGATGGTTGCCCTGAGTGGGGGCCACACTATTGGGTTCTCTCATTGCTCGGAGTTTGCTTCTGGGATCTATAATTACAGCTCAACTCAGGAGTTTGACCCGACTTATAACCCGAGGCTGGCCCGTGGGTTGGGCAAGGCGTGTTCGGGTTATCAGAAGGATCCCAGTTTGTCGGTTTTTAATGATATAATGACGCCCAATAAGTTTGATAATGTGTACTTTCAGAACTTGCCCAAAGGGTTTGGGATCTTGGCTTCGGATCGGGTTTTGTCTACTGACCCGAGAACCCGGCCCATTGTCGAGCTGTATGCGAGAGATCAGAATGCATTTTTTACTGATTTTGCTGAGGCGATGCAGAAGTTGAGCCTTGTTGGGGTTAAGACTGGCCGACATGGCGAGATTAGGCGCAGGTGTGATGCTTTCAATACTTGAAAAAAAGGAGAAAGAAATACATAAAAATAAAGAGATTATTAGAAGAGTTACAGATTTGCAATAATTTATTGCATTTTTTGAGGGTAATTTAATGTCTTTAAGTGCTTTTTTTTTATGAGGTTTTTTATTTTTTAAAAATTTCTTGGTTGTGGGTATTATTAATTTTTTCTGGGTATTGTTTATATAGTACTTACTACTGAATGGAATTTCTGTGTATTTACATTGTGATAATAGCGAAGGCTAAAGGCCATGTTCTTTTGAACTTATTTTGGCTAAATTGAACTGAATTTATTTTATTTTGGCTGAACTGAACTTATTTTTTGCTGAACTGAACTTATTTTTACTAATTTCTGCTGAACTGAACTTATTTTTACTTATTTTTGCTGAACTGAACTTATTTTTTTTGGCTGAACTGAACTTATTTTGGCTGAACTGAACTTATTTTTGCTGAACTGAACTTATTTTTGTTGAACTAAACTGTATTAACATAATATTATCAATACTTATTATTATAATACTCAATAAGAATTAACATAATATTATCAATACTTATTATTATTATTATTTTATAATAATAAATAATAAATAATAAATAATAATAAAAATAATAAATAATAATAGATAATAATAATAATAATAATAATAAATAATAAATAATAATAAATAATATTAATAATAATAAATAATAAATCATAAATAATAATAATAATAAATAATAAAAATAATATTAATAATAATAAATAATAAAAATAATATTAATAATAATAAATGATAAATCATAAATAATAAATCATAAAAAATAATATTAAAAATAAAAAATAAAAAATAATAATAATAATAATAAAAAATAATAAAAAATAAAAAATAAATAATAATAAAAAATAATAAATAATAATAATAAATAATAAATAATAAATAATAAATAATAAATAGTAAATAATAAATAATAAATAATAAATAAAAAATAATTAATAAATAATAAATAAATATAAATAATAAATAATAAATAATAATAAATAATAAATAAATAATAAATAATAATAATAATTAATAATAAATAATAAATATAAATAATAAATTAATAAATAATAAATAAATAATAAATAAATAATAAATAATAATAAATAATAATAAATAATAATAAATAATAATAAATAATAATAAATAATAAATAAAAAATAATATATAATAATAATAATAAATAATAAATAATAAATAATAATAATAATAATAATAATAATAAATAATAATAATAATAATAATAATAATAATAATAATAATAATAAATAATAATAAATAATAGATAATAGATAATAAATAATAAATAATAATAATATTAAATAATAATAATAATAATAATAATAATAATAAATGATAAATAATAAATGATAAAATAATAAAATAATAAAATAATAATAATAATAATAAATAATAATAATAATAATAAATAATAGATAATAGATAATAAATAATAAATAATAATAATAATAAAATAATAATAATAATAATAATAAATGATAAATAATAAATGATAAAATAATAAAATAATAATAATAATAATAAATAATAATAAATAATAATAAATAATAATAATAATAAATAATAATAATAATAATAGTAATCATAATAATAATAAATAATTAGAATAATATTAATAATAATAATAAATAATAAATAATAAATAATAAATAATAAATAATAAATAATAATAAATAATAATAATAATAATAATAATAATAATAATAATAATAATAATAATAATAATAATAATAATAATAATTAATAAACAATAAATAATAAATAAAAAAATAAAAAATACAAATTCATCGTTATTTTAATTATAATATTAATAATAATAATAACAATAGTAATAGTAATATTGAAAACAAAAATAATAATTACAACATTAATAAGACTAAACTTATTTTTGCTGAACTGAACTTATTTTGGCTGAACTGAACTTATTTTTGCTAAACTGAACTTATTTTGGCTGAACTAAACTTATTTTTGCTGAACTGAACTTATTTTGGCTGAACTGAACTTATTTTGGCTGAACTAAACTTATTTTTGTTGAACTGAACTTATTTTTACTTTTTTTTGCTGAACTGAACTTATTTTTACTTATTTTTGCTGAACTTAACTTATTTTTGCTGAACTGAACTTATTTTTACTTATTTTTGCGGGAAATAAGTCCAAAAGAATAAGTCATTATTGAAGTAATGGATCTTGTTAATTTGTGTTTATATGATAGAAATTAAGTTTCTATTATCTTGATTGACATGTTTGATTGACGGGAGGACAGTTGGGGGTTTAGTCGAACCTTATTTGGGGCAAAATTCGAACGATAAGGGTGTGTGTTTATTCTCTTTAAGTATAGTCCAATTACGTTTAATCAGGTTTAATAACTTTTTTTTTTTTTTTTAGGGGGAGGTCTAATAACTTAATAAGTTTAATTTAGACAATATACAGTAGTTATTAGGTAGAGAGAGTAGATATTATATAAACGAGATGCGTGCGTGGCATCGTGTGTAAGTGATTTTGTGGAAGTTTTAATTTAATCGTCATTCAAGTAATATTGTTCTATTTTTGTTTTTACTTGTGCAGATGTAAGATGTAACTGCTTTGCAAATGTAGGGATTTTTTTTTTTTAAAAATAAAATGAGAGAAAGCAATTAGTAGTTTTGTTTAGTTATTATGGGTATTTTGGGTAAAAAGGGTGGACACCAAAAGGTGAGGAGTTCCATATATAATAGAGATGAAATATATGCGCCACTGCTTGATTAAACTTCTAGTAGTTCCTTTTGTTTTGAGGGTAAATGACTTCTTGTTGCGGACATTACGCTAGATTAGGAATTTAAATTAGCTGTAATGAAGTGTCAAGAGAGTGTATCCCAATTTGAGCTTAAAATCTGGAAGTGTTGACTGCTGACTTAGTTAACCGATTCATTTCCTAAGGACAGGAACTACTCTAATCATTAGATCCAAACTATATCCGAAATTACTCGAGTGAGTCGAGTCCAAATCATTCATAAACTAGAATGACATTGTCCGGTTTGATGTTTTAGTTTTTGTTAGTATACCCACTTCTTTCGACGCTGAATTTTTGGAGAAATAGGTATGTAGGTCGTACAAAGAAAGAGAAAGTATTAATTATTAGCATATCGTATTGAAGTTAATGTTGTGCGTCATAAAAAGTAGAGTGAGAAGGTAAGGATAAAATAATTGGTGGGATCATTTCAAAAATAGAAAAAAAGAAGTGGCTAGATCAAAAAAAAAAAAAGTGGATAAACTAATAAAAACTAGAGGGAGTACTTGTAGATTTTCATTCGTAAATTCTAATCAATGTATTTATAAAAATACTTCTTGCTAGTTTTATTTTAATCCACTAGTATAAAAAAAATCGAAAAATTGATTGAAAGAGAAAAAGTTAGTAGGAGGACCCATATTACAATATTTCACATGATATGTAATTGAAGTTACTAAGTAATTCGAGAAAGATTATTATTTGACTTGGGTTAGGTAAAATTTTCAACTAAGTTAAAGTGATGTTAACTATGCTCTCTAACTTTTTAGATGTTTTTTAATTTGACCTTTACATATATAATGCACAATTTTAACTACTTATATCATTAAATTATAGATTACTAATAATTATAAAAAGTTGAAATATGAAACTTTACATTACAAATCCAGTAACATATTAATTAAAAATAAAAAAATTATATAATTTTTAGCATAAATTTAGGTATCCGTGTATCGCAAACATTTCATACACGATTTTATATTCTTATTACTAATTTTGAAAGCTCCAAATGATTTAAAATTTGCACAATGAAAATAGCCCCAAATGAGCGAAAAAAATAACCTTTCCAAGTATATAGTGAAGGTACAATCGGATGGAATAAATATATAATATATTAAACAATTGCCACCTTCAAGATTCTTTTTAATTAACAATAGTTTATAAACCAACTTATAATCTGAACATGATTTCATTAAATCCGATCTAGAACCCATTTGCCAGTATGTTTCATCAGCGAAGTTGTTTAGTTTCTGTTTTAGCTGCAACGGAAAAACGGGTTGGTCAATGGAGATCTTTCCATCTAGGATTCCTTCCTGTAATCCTGTTCATGTTGTCTCTCTTTGTTTTTTTTTTTCCCCGTTGTATACTTGTACTGTTATATCTTTCATTACTAAAACTTTTCGTCATTCTATAAAAAAAAAAAAGAACTTTTTGTAATCATTAGGGCATCCTTAGAGCACCATTAATGATGAATGAAAAAAAAAGATCATCCCACTCTCTCTCTAACTTTCTCTCTCTAAAAAATTAATCCCACAATCTTTTCCCACTTTCTTCTTAATAATGAACCAAAAAAAAGATCATCCCAACTACTTTTTCCTCTCTCTCTTACTTTTTGACCCCACCCAACTACTTTTTCTCTCTCATCACCCAACCACTATTATATAATATTTTTATTATTTATTTTTTAATGACATGAAATATTCATTATTAATTGCTATTATATTATTAATTAATTAGATTAATAATTTTAATATTATAATATCATTTTAATAATTAAGTTATCTACATAATTAGCTATTATTAATACGTAGCATACACAATTAGCGTTTTTAATATATGCTCATTAATTAGCGATCTGATAATTAAATTATGAGACACAATTAAGCATTTTTAATATATTTTTAATTTCGAGACACATAATGAAATACGAGAACGAATTATAAACTTAATTAGGAACGAAATACATAAAATACATAATGAAATGCTCTTAATTAGCGTTACGGCCAAACTTCTGCCATATATTGGCAACCAAATCACGTTTCAAAGATTGATGCACATGTTGATCTTCAATTGCATCTCTATTCGCCATGTAACGGTTGATATCTACGATCCGATCATGATAATACTCAAATTCGTCGCCATCATTACTTGTGTTTGAAGTGAACTCAGTAGTATCTGCGTAGTGTGCATATGTATCTCGTTCATCTTCCACAATCATGTTATGCATGATAATGCAAGACAACATGATATCATTGAGAATTTCCTCATCCCATGCGAGTGATGGTTTACGAACTATAGCAAAGCGAGATTGCAGCACCCCAATTGCTCTCTCAACATCTTTTGAAGCTCCTTCTTGGTGTTGAGCAAATAACTTGTCTTTGCGAGTTTGAGGACATGTATCTGATTGAATGAATGTTGCCCAATTCGGATATATACCATCAGTGAGATAATAATCCTTATCGTATTGGTTACCATTCACCGTAAACTTAAACATAAACTAAACATAAACTAAAATTTAAACTTAAAACATAAACTAAACTTGAACGTAAACTTAAACTTAACTTAAACATAAGCATTACTTAAAAAGGAGAATTATTCGTCAATCATATTGTTAGTTTCTCAATTGTTGCCTCCTCAAATGGTGATCGATTTTCCTTTGCATACAACGATTGCAGCAAATCCCAATTCTTATGATACTCTTGTATGTTCAAGCTCTTGATTTGCAGCGCTATTTCTTGTTCCTTTGCAGCAACCTTCCTTGTTTCAACCTCCAACTTTCTGGCTTCTCTTTCAACATCTGCACTCCTACCCTCTGAATGGATCCGAAGTCTTTCATTAAAATTATTGAAACACTTAATTGTCTGACCAGCCACCCCTTTCAGCTTAGACTACGCTTTCTTCACACCATATCCTCGTGGCTCGACGTCACCTCCATCACCACTGGTAGGTGTCTCGAGCATTGAGTCACTTCCATCAACTCTCGGCCTTTTACCGCTACTTTCGCTTGCAGGTGAATCCACATTTTCTTGTGGATTTTTGGGGCGACCACGTGGAGTTTCCAGTGATTTTTTAACTATGGCCCTCCATTTACGAAACCTCCTCATCAATTTCCAAGCATGTTCGAGGATGAACCTACCATGTTTCCTATTATGCAATAAATGAGCTTCTTTAAGAACATCATTATCGTTTTGACCACTCTTTTTTCTTGCAAGAGCTTCGTCATAAAATGCAGCCCACCTTAAAACCCGTGGAGCAAGTCTACTCCAACGACCTTTCACCATATCCGCATTCCTTGAAGCAATTTCTGTTGGGTTGGCAATTCTTCCTGCCTCGAAAGCTTCTCAAACTTTTCTCCAGAAGACGCCTTTCTTTTGACTCGTCCCAATCACCTTATCAAGAGAAGTGTTCATAAATGCTGAGATGAGATTCTCATCTTCAACATGATCCCAAGCCCTTTTACCACCACAACTTGCTTCTGCATTGTGTTGTGGTTGTGGTTGTGGTTGCTCAGATAGATTTAGTGATAGTAATTGTGAAAAGGATTGAGTTGACTGAACAAACTCATCATAATCATCAGAATCATCACCTTCTTGGTAATGACCAACATCATTATCACCTTGTTGGTAATGACCACCATCCTCATCAACATCATTGTATGGAGATGAATCTTCTTGATATTGAGAAAATCCATAATTAGGATCAGGTTGATGATATGAAAGGTTGGCATTTTCAGATGGAGATTCATGGTAAAGGTTATCATATTGAGGAGAATAATATTGAGAATTTTCACCCCTTTGATTCGTAATTATTTGAGAGGGTTGACGATAATTTGACTGATTTTGAGAGGGTTGACGATAATTTGAGTTATTTTGAGAGGTAATTGAGCAATTTTGTTGCCTAGGCATTTGATTTTTTGAGCGATTTTGGGGTTGGTTTCTTATATAATTAGGATTATTGGGCTCCATAATTATAAGAATTTTAAAATATAAGAGCAATAGAAGAAGAGTTAATGAAATAAATTAGAACAAGTAGAAGAAATTAGTGAAGGAAGATGGAGAAAATTAAGTGTGTCCAAAATATAGCAAAAGGGGTCTCTATTTATAGAGCTCGAAAAAATAGAGCCGTTGTTATTTTTTTTTTTTGAATTGTATTTTTTTAAATATAACCGTTGCAAAATTTACAACGGTTATATTTTTAATGCCCAATAGTAAGCTGACATGTGGAAAGGGGGACATTTGGCGCGACATCATTCGCTGAATTTGCTTTACGTGTCAGCGCTGACAAGCTGACGCGTAAAGCAAATTTTTTTTGCCTTCCGCCAGCCAAAACGTTGTGTTTTGGCTGGAGCTCTCTCATAGCTCCAGCCAAAACGCAGCGTTTTGACTGCTGGAGAGGCAAAAAAATTTAAAGAAAGTCAGATCAGGCAGTGGGTCCCACTCCCACGCCTGATCATGTTTTCAATCGTCCAATACAAATTTTTTTTGCCAATCAACCAACAATCTTATTCCCAATCATCACTAAGGAAGCCCATTTAAGATCATGCACATAATCTTTCTTTTTTTTCATCATTAAGGATGCCCTTAATGATGATTGAAAAAATAAGATCAAGTACTTGATCTTATTTGGGTGCTCTTATTGATGATTGAAACAAAGATCATGTGTTGATTGGAAAAAAAAATTGGTATGGGACGAGTGAAAGTATGATCAGGCGTGGGAGTGGGACCCACTGCTTGATCTGAGTTTCTTTAATTTTTTTTGAGTTTCCTCCAGTCAAAACGGTGCGTTTTGGTTGGAGCTGTGAGAGAGCTCCAGCCAAAACGCATCGTTTGGCTGGAGGAAACCCAAAAAAATTTCAGAAAACTAACGCTGCAGCAGAAAATTTAGGCGCGCTGTTCTATGCGCTAGGAGCGTGACAACTGTCCTCCTTTCCACGTGGGTTGTTCCTTAATTTGACACTTGTCAAATCTTGACAGGTGAGAAAAATAATTCAATTACAAATATTAAAAATGCAATATCTTAAAAAATACAAAGCCAAAAAAAATAAAAAAATAACCAATAGCTCTATTTTTCAGAGATCTACAAATAGAGACTCATTTTGTAATATTTTGGACAATTTTTTTTTCTAACTATTTACTAATTTTCTATAATTTTGCTTATTTTATATGAAATATTATCCACTTGTACTAATATTTTTGTTCATTTAATTTAGTTAATGCTAAAATTGCTAATTATGTATTTATTTAATTAATTTTTTTATCAATTAGTAATGAATATTAAAAATTATTAAATAGTAAATAACAAAAATATTGTATAGTGGTGGTGGGGTGATGAGAGAAAAAATAGTTGGATGGAGTAAAAAAGTAGTTGGGTAGGTAAAAGTAGTTGGGATGATCTTTTTTTTTGTTCATTGTTAAGAAGAAAGTGGGAAAAGATTATGGGATGTAATTTTTTAGAGAGAAAGTTAGAAAGAGACTGGGATGATCTTTTTTTTTTCATTCATCATTAATGGTGCTCTTATTAGTGTTGTCTGTACTACTACAGTTGTATTATTGCTGTAATTATTAATGCAAAGCAGAAATTGTAGTTTATATAGGAAAGTGGACGCGGAAACGGTACGTTTCCCTTTGTTTATTTTCCTGCGGTGAATCTAAGGTGGAGAGGCCGAGAACCTGGGCATATACTTTCTCTGTTTGTTTCAATGATTAAGATAACCAAATATTACATCTAAATAAAAACAAAGGTAGTATAAGGTCATAATTAATATTGATAATACTAGGGTGTTAACGAGTTAAATCGAGATCCAGTCTGGGGTTGCTCGCCTCGGCTCAATACATTTTTTCTCGAACTCGAGCCGAGTCTCAAGCTTTTTAGAGGTTAAATTTTCTAGTTCAATTTACCTTAAAACTTACCTTAAGTTAAAAATTATATTAGATATATTCTATAAATAGGTGTAGACTACTTATTTTTTGGAGCCCCCACTAGGAACCCCTTGGTAAGAAGAAGGACCATACTTACTTTGAATTTTTGTACAAGTATTGTGTACAATTTAAGTATAACTTTTCATTTCATTTCTATAATAGGGAAAATAATATAGATAAAAAATATTTCGAGTCTGCTCACGAACTTTTCGAATCGAACTTTGCTATGCTAGGCTCTAGAAAATTTCGAGCCGAGCTCGAATAGTTTGCGAGCCAGCTAGGCTCATTAACACCCCTAGATAATACTATACAAAATTCTTTAACCAAAAATTAATACTCCCTTCATTTTTAAGTTGATGCTCCATTTAAATGGGCATTACTATTTACCGCCCGTATTTACTAAAAATCGTCCGTATTTTTTTCAAGGTTTTCATAAACTACCCCTATGTATACTCACTCACTCTCACTCCTCACTCACTCTCACCTCACCCCAAACACCACCCACCCACCAAAGCAACCACCACCACCACCACCACGGCGTCAACCACCACGACACCGGCGACCACCACCACGACACCGGCGACCACCACCACCACTCTCACCGAAAATCTTGCTACCATGGATATTTCTAAAATTTTTTTTTTTGGATAGTAACGGAATTTTCATCCGTTACCATGGTTTTTTCAAAAATTTTTTTTTGTTACTTTTTTTGGAAAAACCCATGGTAACGGATGAATATTCAGTTACCTCCATGGAGGTAATGGGATTTTCATCCGTTACCACCATGGAGGTAACGGATGAAAATTCGATTACCTCCATGGAGGTAACGGGATTTTCATCCGTTACCTCCATGGTGGTAACGAAATTTTCATCCGTTACAGTGTACTGGTGGCGGATATTTTTTTTAAAACTAACCACATTTTGTTCCGGTGTGGTTGGCGGAGTTGACGATTCTTCGTGGTGCTCCGGTGGTGGCGAGTGGTCCGCGATGGTGGTAGTCGGGTGGTGGTGGTCGGTGTGGTGGTGGTGGTGGTCGTGGTGTGGTGGTGATGGTGGTGGTCGTGGTGGTGGTGGTGGTGGTGGTGGTGGTCGGGTGGTGGTAGTGTGAGAGGTGAAAGAGTAAGAGTGGGGTAAAAAGGGAGGGGTGTGGGGGGAATTTTAAGGAAAAAATACGGACGATTTTTAGTAAATACGGACGGTAAATAGCGATTGGGATTTAAATTTGTACGTTTGTCAATGTACAACTTTGACCATTAATATTTCTAATAATACATTGTTAATAATTTAAAAAATTTGATATTTTGAAAATATATGTTGATACAGTTTGTTGTAGCCTAAAAATCTACGGCTCCTTTAGAGACACTTGGGTTCATCAGAGCCGTACACGTGTCCTCTCCTAATAAGTAAAGAAAAAAGATTTTAACCTTTGGGTTATATTCAGTTGGAAGAAAATGCTTACTTTTTTGGCCCAAAAGGTAGTCAGAGCCCAGCCCCTTGGAGGTGGCTGCAAGTGATTGATTTATAAATTCTCACAAATCATGGCCTACCACGTGTCATGATCTGATTACTTAAACAGTCAGATGCCACTATTTTAGGGCAGTTTTTAAGGATAGCTGTTGTTGTAGCCTAACATCTACGGTTCCTTTGAAGACACTTGGGCTCATAGGAGCTGTACACGTGTCCTCCCCTAGTGAATAGAGAAGGAAGATTTAATCTTTGGGTTATGCTCAGTTGGGTTAAAAGGCTACTTTTCTGACCCAAAAGGTAGTCAGAGCCCAGCCCTGTGAGGTGGCTCCAGGAGAGTGGTTGATAAACCCTCACAAATCATGGCCTGCCACGTGTCATGATCTGATTCCTCAGCCAATCAGAGGCCACTATTCTAGGGCAGATTTTAAGGATAGTTGTCATCGTGCTATCACTATAAATACCCCAGAAATTAGGTTAAAGTTCATTCAATGAAAACAGTGCAAAGTTACTCTGAAAAAATACTCTATGACTTTCTCTCTCTATGTCTACTTTCTCTTACCACTCCTGATATCTGACTTAAGCTTCGGAGGGGGAACCACCACCCAAACCTCCAGGGTGTGTCCCTTTTTGCAGGTTCGGGAACGAAGCCTAGGTTAGGGACTAAGCTGACTCAGGCATTGTTGCACAAGTCTCCAACTGAAGAACATCTAAGGGATACTCTTTTACTTGCTAGACAAGAAAGCTCAGCCTACAGCTTACTTGTTGGAAAAGTAGAGGACAAAACATTTGGCGCCGTCTGTGGGGAGACGCAACGATGACTGATTGTCAATCGTCCAACATTGCCAGAAACCGAAGCCTTCAGGTTAATGTCGAAGACACAGTTGAGCATGAGAGACCGCCTCGAGGAAGGGATAGACCTCCAACCATCGTCCATGTCGCTGGACCAAGCCAGCAGCCGGTCATTCAGGAAAATCTTGAACGTCCAGTGACGGCTGCCCATCTAGACAACGTCCTGAATGACTTTCAGACTAAAATGGCAGCAGTCGTCCAGGAACAGATTAGGAGCAACATGCTGTTCTTCCATCATAACCCGGAGCCAGCCGTCAACAATCAAACTCCTCTTAGGGGACGTTCCCAAGAAAATCGTCCAGGTCCTAGTCGACCTGTTCGTCAGGAATCCTCTAAGAGGGCGGCAAGAGGAAAGCAGCCAGAAGACAGTGATCAGCGAAGGAAGATGGACTGGAATCTAGTGGTGAAGACTCAAGATCAAGCTCGTCCGAATGGACATCGAATGGAAACAGACGCCAAGGATTACTTAGAGGCAAATAGGGCTGCAGCTTTGCAACGGTCGGCTACTGGCTCTACCCCGTATTTGATAGACCCTCCTTTAAGGATACCATCCAGAACGGAGGGAAGAAGTCTGGGTCCTTCGATTGTTCGTCCGAGACAAGAGAGGACGGTGGTTCAACCAATGGTCTATAAGCGACCAGTACCCGCAAACACTTCATCTAACCCAGTATTGAAGGAGTATCGCAAGGAGTTCATACCCATCGAGGGATAGCTGGGAGCCCTCCGGATCAATTGGCCTACTCCATTCTCGGCCAGGATCATGGAGGCGCCCCCCTTCCCAAAGGTAAAACTCCCAACCATAGAGCCCTTTGATGGAACAACTGATCCTGATGATCCCTGTCTGCTTACAAGCATCAGATGTACGTCCAAGGAGTAGACGATGCTACTTGGTGTATGAATTTCCTGGCTACCTTGAAGGGTGTAGCTCAGAAGTGGTTCAATAATCTACCCCCCAATTCAGTCAGCAATTTCACCGAACTCAGTGTCATATTTACTAGTCATTTCGTTGCAAATCGTCAAGAACAAAAGACAAGCATGCACTTGGGCAAGGTCGTTCAAGGACCAAAAGAAGCTCTTAGGAGTTTTGTTAAGAGATTCAATCTGGAAGCCCTTCAAATTTAAGATCTCAATGCCAGAGTGGCTTTTGACGCCTTTATAAGGGGTCTGAGGCCAGGAAGTTTTAAGTTTGACCTTGTGAAGAAGAAGATCAATACTCTTGCCGAGGCTTTAAAGGAAGCTGAAGCCTTTATACATGCCACTGAAGTATGTGCGGAGGCAAAGCATCCCGAGTCCAAGAAGCCTGAAGAGGTTGCTCCGCTAAAGAAGAGCAACCCTAAAAAGGCCGAGACTTGGGCCATAACCTCTACCACTACTTCGTCCAGAGGAAGAAACAAGAGGAAAGAATCTGAGCCTTCTTCATCCAACCCCATCGAATTCAGCAAGGACCAATACTCCATTCTCATGGAGATAAAGGAACAATATGAGCTGAAGGCTCCAGCTGAGATGAATACTCCTTATAGGAATAGGGACAAGAGCAAGATTGTCATTTTCCCAAGGATTGCGGTCATGAAACCAATGAATGTAAGCACTTTAAGAGAGCTTTGGATGACAGCCAAAGCAAGAAGAAGGAGAGTGAAAACACTGATGAAGATGTAGTCCTCGTTATTTCAGGAGGATTTGCTGCCGGAGGACCAACCAATAGAGGTCACAAAAACTACCTTAGGGAACTTGGCCAAGTCTTGCTAGCTGATCAGACAAAGGCCGAGCCCTTCCCAAAAGTCGTGGTTAGTGAGCAAGATCGGGGCAAGCTGAGGACCCCCCACGACGATCCTTTGGTGGTAGAGATGAAGATAGCAAACTTGAGAGTAAGGAGAATTCTGATTGATACCGGAAGCTCTACGGACATCATTAGTGCTGATTGCTTGTCCAGACTAAATTTGACGAAAAGAACTTGGTTCCCGTCCACCACCCCATCATAGGGTTTGGGGGAGGAGTCATCCATCCCATGGGAACAGTCACGTTGCCCGTCCGAGTTGGTGAGAAGGATTCCTCAAGGACTTTGTTCATTAAGTTCTTGGTTGTCCGAGATTTGACAGCATATAATGTCATACTCGGACGACCCACTTTGAATCATGTTAAAGCTGTAATAGTAACTCACTTGATGCTTATGAAGTATGAGTGTGATGATGGCAAGATTGGCTCATTGTATGGAGACCAGCAGGCGACTAGGGAATGTTACCTAACCACCCTCAAGCAGTCATCATGGAAAGCATGTAATGAGGACCAGACGAAGACCGAGGGCGGAAGGAAAACGTCTGAAATTGAGAAAGATAAGACGAAAGTGGCTGGAGAAAGGAAGGCGTCTGAAAATGTAAGGGAGCCTAGGATGACCATTGAGAGTCCTCAGACGCCAATTGCCCCCTCAAGGAAAACGTCTGAATATCTTCCCAGCAAGAAAAGAAAGTATGAGCCCATAAGGGAATAACCTCCCTCGTCTGAAGAAGTAATGGCCATCATGGGACTGGCATTAGAACGTCCAGAGCCTGTGGAAGCTCTTGAAGAGGTAGTGTTGGATGAAGCTCGTCCAGAAAGAACCCTCAAGCTTGCTGAAAGAATTTCAAGATGTGTTCGCTTACCGATTCGTCAGAAGAAAAGGCATTTAGGATCGGCCAGAAATCAGGCGGTCGACCAAGAAGTTCAAAAGTTGTTGAAATCAAAGTTCATCAGAGAAACTTATTATCCAGAATGGATAGTAAATGTGGTCATGGTGCCAAAGCCTAATGGCACTTGGAGGATGTGTGTGGACTATACTAATCTCAACAAGGCTTGTCCAAAGGACAGTTTCCCTTTGCCTAAGTTGGATCGTCTGGTAGACTGCACGGCCGGCCATGCTTTGCTAAGCTTCATGGACGCCTATTCAGGTTTTCATCAAATCCCCATGTGGTCAAAGGATCAGGACAAAACGTCCTTCATTACTGAGAAGGGACTGTATGGCTGGTTGAGGATGTCATTCGGCTTACGCAATGCTCCGACCACCTTTCAAAGATTGATCAATACCGTCTTTCAGCCACAGATGGGAAGAAACATGGAGGCTTATATTGATGATATGATAGTCAAGAGTCAGCAAGAGGAAGGTCATGTTGGTGATTTGAGAGAGACTTTCGAGACTCTCAGGAATTATAAGTTAAAATTGAACCCCGGCAAATGCGTATTTGGTGTCTTGTCTGAGAAATTCTTAGGCTTCTTGGTAGATCAGAGGGGAATAGAAGCCAACCCAGAGAAGATCCAAGCTATTTTAGACATGAAATCCCAGTCAAAGATAAAGGAAGTCCAGCGGCTGACGGGTTGCTTGGCTGCCCTTGGACGTTTCTTGTCCAAGTCAGGTGACAAGTGCCATTACTTCTTCACCACGATCAAGAAAAAGGCCAAGTTTGAATGGACAGCAGAGGAAGAGCAAGCCCTTCAGCAAGTCAAAGATCACCTTCGGCAGCTGCTTAGGTTGGTCAGTCCAGCTGAGGGGGAGAAACTGTTTGTATACTTGGCTGTGTCCACTCAGGCTGTGAGTGCCGTCCTGCTGGCCGAAAGAGAGTCCGTCCAAGTCCCCATATACTTTGTGAGTCATGTGCTCAAGGATGCGGAAAATAGGTATACTCCAGTTGAGAAGTTTGGATTGGCCCTCATCATGGCCAGCCGAAAGTTAAGGCCTTATTTCTTGGCGCACAACATACTCGTCTATACTGACCAACCTCTGAAGCAAGTCCTGCAAAAGATGGAAGCTTCCGGACGAATGCTAAAATAGGCTGTTAAGCTTAACATGTTCGATATATCATTTGAGCCAAGGAAAGCAATTAAGGGGCATGCCTTGGCAGATTTTATAGTTGAACTTACTCGGCGAACCATAGAGCCAATATCTGATCCAGCTGAAGGAAGGAAGCATTGGACGCTCATGGTTGATGGGTCGTCCACTGTCAATGGATGTGGGGCAGGAATCATTTGCCAGTCTCCAGAAGGAGACAAGTTTGAATATGCGCTAAGGTTCCAATTTCAAGCGTCCAATAACGAAGCTGAATATGAAGCACTTCTAGCTGGAATCAAAATGTGTAAAGCGGCAGGAGCTCTGGAAATTGAGGCCAAATTAGACTCGCTCTTGGTCGTCAGTCAAGTCAACGGGGATTTTGAATGTAAAGAAGCATCGATGAGCAAATATATGCTTCTGATCAAGGATGAGATTGAGCCTTTGAAACGATTTGTTCTCGACCAAGTGCCAAGGTCAGAAAATCATCAAGCCGATGCTCTCTCTAAATTGGCCAGCTCGGCTGAAGGTGATGTGCCAAGAACAGTGTTTTGGGAAGTCAAACCCAAAAAGAGCATTGACCAAGAACAAATTATGTTTCTTAGCCGAGGGGCAGTCTGGATGGAGCCTATCATAGAATACAAGAAGACGGGACAGTTGCCTCTGGGCCCTGTAGAGGCTAAGTATGTGAAGACTAGAGACAAGTGGTTTGAATTATGAGATGAGACTCTTTACAAGAGGTCATTCAATCGTCCTCTCCTCAAGTGCATCACCAGGTAAGAAGGTCTAGAGGTTCTGAAAGAACTCCAGAAGGAGCTTATGCATCTCACATTGGGGGAAGAGCATTGGGAGAAAAGGCTTTAAGGACGGGATATTACTAGCCTACCTTGAAGGAAGATGCTCTCGTCTATGCAAAGAAGTACGACAGTTGTCAGAAGCACGAAAATCTGCATCAGAAGCCGTCCAACTACCTAACTCCCATCTTGTTCCCTCTGCCTTTTGCCAAATGGGGGATGGATATCCTAGGACCTTTCCCTGTGGCCGCTGGACAAAAGAAGTTTGTGATAGTGGCTGTGGACTACTTCACTAAATGGATAGAGGCTGAAGCCATGCGAGGTATAACAACAAACGACGTCATGGGCTTTATTTGGAAAAACATTATAACTCGTTTTGGCATGCCACAATCCATCGTCTTTGATAATAGCCCACAGTTTGAAACACATAAACTGAAAGATTGGTTGGCAGAACGAGAAATCAAGGCTCACTTCGCTGCAGTGGCCCACCCACAAGCCAATGGGCAAGTAGAGTCCTTCAACAAGATTCTATCTAATGGAATCAAAAGGAAGTTGGATAATGCCAAGGGACAATGGGTTGAAGAACTACAGCTAGTGTTATGGTCCATCAGACCAACCGCCAAAAATTCTACAGGGGAGACACCCTTCATGTTAGTTTATGGCAGTGAAGCCGTCTTGCCCATTGAAATTGAAGAACCCACCCTACGAGTCATGTTGTACACAGAAGATGCCAACTGGGCTGCATTACGCACGGCTTTGGATCAAGTACCAGAAGTCAGGGGCAATGCCTTGCTAAGAATGCAATTGTACAAGCTGCGAATGGCTCGGAACTTTAACAATAGAGTCGCTAGACGACCACTCAAGGTGGGGGATCTGGTTCTAAGGAAGATGGAGGCGGTTGGACGAGCTAAAGAGATGGGGAAGCTAACACCAAATTGGGAAGGACCTTATCTGATTATCCAAGAGGTGCGCAGTGGAACCTTTCGTCTCCAAGATCTGGAAAAACGGGTTATACAACGCACTTGGAACTCAGGTAACCTGAAGAAGTACCACGTCTAACTCAATTCATCGTCAGGAACCTAGCTGGTAGTTTGTAGTAAGTCCAAAGTGCCACGGCACATGCTAGATAAAAGAATTGTATACATGTATCTTGGCATTTAGTCAAGCAAAATTCATATAATACAATTCCTACTTTCTTATCGCTTTTGTTTATTCCCACCAAGTTAGTTCTCTTTGGGGCATTAAATCAGTTACTAGTCTAAAAGAGACAATAACTTGGAACAAAAAAAAAAAAAAAAAAAATAGAGCGTCAACAATACTCACTTCAATGCCGAACATCACTCCCTCGAGGAGACCGGCCAAAAGTATAACAACCTAAAGGTTGACAATACATAAATGGCAATCAAATTGACAAAATCTCTAGTAAGGGAAACGTCAAGGTCTCTAAGAGAAGGCTGACCAGAAATAAGCCCTTAGTAAAGGATACTTACTTTCACCTACATGGACAACTAAGTAGTAAAGACCTTAGTAAGGGATCACTACTTTCGGACGAGTGTTGTTCCCGCAAGGAAGGCGGCTAAGACATGGTCAGACCATGTATCTAAAGCTCGTCCTTAGCAATTTCTGCGGGCTTGGCCAATGTTGGACGCTCTCCTTCTTGGACAATGGCTTGTCCACTATATATGGTTGAGCCTAGCCCAAGAAGGGGGGGATAAGACAAGCCTGTAGGACGAGCTAAAAGAGGGAAGGTCGTCCAGAAAACCAGGATGAACCAAGCAATAAATACTGCAGGACGAGTGTTACCAACTCGAGGAAAACGGTTAAACCGTGGCTAGTCCACAAAGCCATATGAGTAGGCCGCTTTAACCTTGGAGGCAAGACTCGTCTGAATGTGAAGACCATCTAAAGTTCCCAGACGAATGTCACAAAGTAATTAAATACTTATTCTAAAAATTCACAATCGTCCAAGGACAAGGATGGCTATTTTTAACTATATCTAATTTGCAAACCATCCAAAGTTTCAAGACGAATGTCACAAAGTACTTAGATACTTTTTTCGAAAGATTCACAATCGTCCAAGGACAAGGATGGCAATTTCTCCATGATGTGTTTTGCAAATCGTTCGTGGACCCTCTATCGTCTAAGGGCAAAGATCAGGGTTGACAGGATTACTCTATCTGAACTATGTAAACCGTCCAGAATTCAGGACGAGTCTCTTCTTGTACTTGGATGCATTTTGAATAGACTTATGATCGTCTAAAGGCAAGGACGTTATTCAGGTACAGGTCGTCTAAAGGACAACATCTGTACGGGTCGTCCGGAATTCAGGACAAGGCTCATTTGATACTTGGTCAAAAAAAAAAAAAGGAAAGACAAGCAATTGGCAAAAAGTCTTTCATATATATAAGTGGCAAAAGATTTACAACTTAAGACTGAAGAGTTAAGGCTACAACGGCAGACAAGCCAAGAAACTTAGAAAAATAAACCTAAAACTAGGCATCATCTTCAGCACGAGTCTCTTGGTCGTCTTCAGGGTTCTCCTCCTCAACTGCAGCTTCGTCGTTGGAGTCCAAAAACTCCGGAGGTTCCTCGGCACATTCCATAGCACGATGGACACTCTGATGATCCTCCAGATGACGAACGAAGTTGGGGACCTCAGCAGCCTCAGCCAGCATCTCAAAGGCCTTGACGGCCCAGTCCTTAGACGTTTCGATGACTTGAGCCAATCCTTCCTTGGCATCGTCAAAGGCCTTGGCCTCCTCCCTTTCCAGACGGGCAATCTTCACTCTTAGGAGAATGTTCTCCCTCCTCAGTTGAACGGCGGCAAGAAGAGCAACATCTCGCTCACCCTTCAGATCAGTAGAGAAAGCATTAATAATCATCTTCAGACGGTCTAGCTCCTTGTACAGATCGTTGATGATAACAAGGTAATTCTTGTTTTCTGATTCAAGGAGAGCTGATCTCTTATCCAAAGCCTCCAGAGATTGACGATGAAGGGTATTAGCCATCTCAATGTCATGGATAGCCTTGTCGCCTGCCGTCGTCGCCAGGTGGACGAGCTGCTTATTCTCTTTTCTCAGCTCCCTCGCCCATTCTTCAGTAAGCATGCTGCGAGCAAAAAGCTGGGACAATAAAAACCAAACAAGTCATTAGACGAGTTACAAAAAGGAAAAATATACACAAGTATTAAGCCAAAGCGGCAGTAAGTTATACCTCAGCAGCAAGTTGAGACATGTAGCCCACATGCCCGACCGATGCTCCCCTTAATCCATTGATATAGGATTCAGGGTAACACTTGAAGAGCTCCTGCTTAAGCCGATCTTTTTCAGTCTTTGACATTTTGGCAAAAGCAGGAGAAGACTCCTCGTCCGAGTCTATTGTAGGAGGAGCTGTGGGTATAGCGGGGCCTTTGCCCTTATCTGGAAAAGGGGGAGAGTCAGTTGTCTTGATGGGAAAGATGATGGCTTGTCTATTGGACGGACTCATGGACCGCCCGACCCGCATCGTCCTAACTATATTCGGATAATACGACTCACCAGACGAGATAGATGCCGTCTTAATAGCTAGCGGCATCTGCGGCACCAGCTTGGCCACCGAGCCGCTGAAGCCCGGGTAGTTCTCAGCCGCCGTCTCCTGCCCCGGAACAACCAAAGCCAAGGCTGACTCTGGCCCGACTTCAGCTAAGTCAGAAGGCAAAGCGTCCAACTGACCTGTGGGGTCATAACTCTTCTCCCCCTCGGCCGGAACGGCAGTAGGAGGCTCCTCTTTAAGAACCTTATCTTTAGGGGGAGGCATGGTTTTTTCTCCAACTCCACTTGGAGTAGCCTTCTCCGTCTTCTTTCTTGTAAATCCCTTGGGCTTTTTTGCCGGTGGCTGGTCCGCGGCCACTGTAGGCCTCTTTTTGGACGAAGACGACTTCCCTGGGGGAAGTTTGTTGGTAGGAGCATTCTTCTGCAAGAAATGATCAAGTTAAAATGATGGACATCCAAAGAGCAAAATTTAAACAAATTGCAAAGCTTCAGACGAAGTTAATACAAAGAAGGAAGCCGTCCCAAAGGTAGACGGACTTAAATGACTCTCGTCCAGGGACAGGAAATCAACCCTTCGTTTAGTTTCAGAACTTAAAGCAATTCAGACGAGAATGGCCCAAAGAAGGTGGCCGTCTAAGAATGGACGCTTCCCTTCTTCAGGATATCCTCGTCCAAGAAAAGGATAACGACTTGGACGAGTCCAAAGGGTACTCGTCCAAAGGTATTCAAAATCTCAGACGAGAATGGCCCAAAGAAGGTGGCCGTCCAAGCATGGACGCTTTCCTAATTCAGGTTATTCTCGTCCAAGAAAAGGAACAACGCCTTGGACGAGTCCAAATGGTACTCGTCCAAAGGTATTCAAAATCTCAGACGAGAATGGCCCAAAGAAGGTGGCCGTCCAATCATGGATGCTTTCCTTCTTCAAGTTATCTTCGTCCAAAGAAAGGAACAACGCCTTGGACGAGTCCAAATGGTACTCGTCCAAAGGTATTCTAAATCTCAGATGAGAAAGGCCCAAAGAAGGTTGCCGTCCAAGCATGGTCGCTTTCCTTCTTCAGGTTATCCTCGTCCAAGAAAAGGAACAACGACTTGGACGAGTCCCAATGGTACTCGTCCAAAACTATTCAGCATCTCAGACGAGAATGACCCAAAGTAGGTGGCCGTCCAAGCCCAGACGCCTTCCTTCTTCAGGTGATTCTCGTCTAGAGAAAGACAATCAGTGCCACAGACGATAATGGCCCAACGAAGACGGACGTCCATGCTTGGACGTTCTCCTTCTTCGGGTAATTCTCGTCCAATGGGTGTGCAAATACTTAACGAGTAAGAATGATCATCGTCCCAAAAAAAAAAAAAAAAAATATATATATATATATATATATCATGTTACCAGTGTTTCAGCCCTTTTCTCGGCGCTGCTCTTGGCGTATTCCTTCCATAAGTTGTCTGTAAATTTAGACATACTTATTTCACCCGTCCAAGAAGCCTTGAGACGATTTCTGGCCGAGTCTGCAAAAGAGAGATGAAAAATGGTTAGTCCGATGTGCTATGGACGAAGAGGTTTTACTTGGAGAATATGAAAGTATATCTCTATCTTCGGCCAACCGCAAGCCGGCGGCGACCAAGAAGTCATCCTGGTAAAACATTTCTTTAAAGGGTATCCAGTTAGTTGGTCCCTTAAAAGATCGTTGGCTGGGCCTGGAGTACTCCTTTATTCTGAAGTACTCTACCACCTCTTTGTCAAAGCTGTCCTCCAACTCCAGCCAACACTGCTTCCGCCCAGTATTCGTGACGGATCGATTATAAAATCTATAGCTCTCCGTGGCGTAGTCGCTGGCTGTCCGTAAGAAGATGAAGTCGGCCTTCCATTCGTGCATCTTTGACGGCTTTCCCCAAGCAGTCATGAAGCCTGGACGGTTGCAGATGCTAAGCCATGCCCCGTCCACGGCCCCAGGTACCTTAGCCGCATAATGGATATGAGTAAAGGCTTGAAGGGAAAGAGCTAGGCCGCACAACTCACAGACGGCAATGAACGTCAGGACGTTGTGCCAAGCGTTTGGAGCCAGCTGATTATGGCCGATGTGGTAGTATTACAGCACTCGTTCAATGAATTCGTGGAGAGGGAACCTCAATCCCGCGTCCAGGGCTAGCTTGTAGACGGCGAAGTGGTTCTTGGGAGCGCTCAGTATCGTCGCGTCCTTATTTGGGATGACAAAGGAGAAGCCCGACATGGGCATGTAGGTAGATAAGTAACTAGGGTCTGGTCCTATTTTCTCTAACCATTTACGGTTGACCAAAATGAAGCCGGGGTCTGAAAGGGGACCTAAACGTCTTCTAATCTCTGACGAGGTAGTGCAGGCCTCGTCTGATTCTTCGGCAGCATCAGATTCGCTGCCGTTATTACCTTCGCCGGTCTCCTCCATATCGGCGTCTCTGCCAGAAGGACTGGCCTCAGGGTTTATTTTAGAGTCTTCTGAATTATTGTCAGAAGAAGGAGGCCTGCCCAAAGGCTCAGCACTTTGGACCTCTCTTGCGACATCTGGCACCCGTCCAGTAGATTCCTCCATATCTGAGCTATTAGACGGGATTATTACCTTTCGTCTTAGACGGGCCGTTTGCTTGACGCGCGCCAGATTACCCTGCACAGGTAAAGACTGGGTCGTCTAACTTTCTCGGCCAAAACCACAAAAAAATATATACTCGGCCAGAAGAGGCCCAACTCTAGAATGTGCCAAAGAAGAAGTATCGGTTTTAGGGTCAAGACTAGCTCTTGGTCGACTAGGATTATTTGACGAATAATATTCCATTTTATTGATTTTCTAAGAAAAAATAAAGAATAAAGAAAAATGAAAAGAACAAAGAAAAGATAACTGCTAATGCGCCTGGACGATTCGGTGAAGAAAGTTGAGGCTGGACGATCTCTCTCTCTCTAGAAAATTTGCGGAGCTTCTCTCTCTAGAAAAATTCGTTCGGAGTGTGAAATGATTAAATGTTCTCACACCGAGGTTATTTATAGAGGGGTAAGAAACCTGTGGAGCCGGTCAAGAATGACCGAAGAAAGGGTGCAACGGTCGGATATGACCGGTAAAACCCAGGAAAAGGCGTGTCATTTCCTTCATTTTAAATAAAACTACCTTGGGTAAAAAAGCCTTAACCGTCAGGTGGGCCAAATGAAGCTACCTTGGGTAAAAGGGCCTTAACCGTCAGATGGGCCAACAGTGAAAACCCTTTTAGGGGCAAATGTTGTAGCCTAACATCTACGGTTCCTTTGAAGACACTTGGGCTCATCGGAGCCGTACACGTGTCCTCCCCTAGTGAATAGAGAAGAAAGATTTAATCTTTGGGTTATGCTCAGTTATGCTCAGTTGGGTTAAAAGACTACTTTTCTGGCCCAAAAGGTAGTCAGAGCCCAGCCCTGTGAGGTGGCTGCAGGAGAGTGGTTGATAAACCCTCACAAATCATGGCATGCCACGTGTCATGATCTGATTCCTCAGCCAATCAGAGGCCACTATTCTAGGACAGCTTTTAAGGATAGCTGTCATCTTGCTATCACTATAAATACCCCAGCAATCAGGAGAAAGTTCATTCAATGCAAACAGTGCAAAGTTACTCTGAAAAAATACTCTCTCACTTTCTCTCTCTATCTCTACTTTCTCTTACCACTCCTGATATCTGACTTAAGCTTCGGAGGGGGAACCACCACCCAAACCTCTAGGGTGTGTCCCTTTTTGCAGGTTCGGGAACGAAGCCCAGGTCAAGGACTAAGCTGACTCAGGCATTGTTGCACAAGTCTCCAACTGAAGAACATCTAAGGGATACTCTTTTACTTGCTAGACAATAAAGCTCAGCCTACAGCTTACTTGTTGACGAAGTAGAGGACAAAACAGCTGTCATACAACAATCACTATAAATACCCCTGAAATCAGGAAAAAAATCATTCAATGCAAACAGTGTAAACTTACTCTGGAGAAATACTCTATCACTTTCTCTCTCTATCTCTACTTTCTCTTACAACTCCTGATATCTGACTTAAGCTTCGGAGGGGGAACCACCACCCAAACCTCCAAGGTGGGTCCCTTTTTGCAGGTTCGGGAACGAAGCTCGGGTTTGAACTAGGCAGATTCAGACATTGTTGCCCAAGTCTCCAAGTGAAGAACACCTAAGGGATACTAGTTTACTTGCTGGACAAGAAAGCTAAACCTGCAACTTACTTGTTGAAGGAAGAGGCTAAACATTTGGCGGAGTCTGTGGGGAAGACGCAACGATGACTGACTGGCAATCGTCCAATGTGGCTAGAAACCGAAGTTTTTAGGTCAATGTCGAAGACACAGTTGAGCATGAAAGGCCGCCTCGAGGAAGGGATAGACCTCCGTCCATCGTCAATGTCCCTGGACCAAGCCAGCAACCGGTCATTCAGGTGAATCTTGAACGACCAGTGACTGCCGCTCATCTAGAGAATGTCCTGAACGACTTTCAGACAAAGATGGCAACAGTCATCCAGGAACAGATTAAGTACAACATGCTGTTTTTCCATCATAATCCGGAGCCAGCTGCTAACAATCCAGCCCCTCCTAGGGGACGATCCCAAGAAAATCGACCAGGTCCTAGTCGACCCGTTCGTCAGGAATCCTCTAGGAGGACGGCCAAGGGAAATCAGCCAGAAGGCAGTGAGCAGCGAAGGAAGATGGACTGGAATCTGGTGGTTAGGACCCAAGATCAAGCCCGTCCAAACGGACACTGAATGGAAACGGATGCCAGGGATTACCTAGAGGCAAAGACGGCTGCAGCATTACAACAGTCAGCCACTGGCTCCACCCCGTACTTAAGAGACCCTCCTTTAAGGATACCATTCAGAACAGAAGGAAGAAGTCTGGGCCCCTTCTCTTGTTCGTCCAAGACAAGAAAAGACGGTGGTTTAACCATTGGTCTATAAGCGTCCAATACAAGCAAACACTTCATCTAATCCAGTGTTGAGAGAATATCGCAAAAAGTTCATACTCATTCAGGGACAGCTGGGAGCCCCCCTTCTATTCTCGGCCAGGATCATGGAGGCGCCCCCCTTCCCAAAGGTAAAACTCCCAACAATAGAGCCTTTTGATGGAACAACCGATTCAATCGAGATAAGATCACCTGGCCTCTACGCCTTCATCATCGAGGCCAAGTTTTAATTACTAAAAAAATCATACAATTAAAAACCAAAAAAAAAACAAAAAAAAATAACCACTACCACTACTCGTCCGAAAAGAAGCTAGAGGAAAGAATCTAAGCCTTCTTCATCCAACCCCATCGAATTCAGCAAGGACCAATACTCCATTCTCATGGAGATAAAGGACCAATACGAGCTGAAGGCTCCGGCTGAGATGAAGACTCCTTACAGAAATAGGGACAAGAGCAAGTACTGTCATTTTCACAAGGACTGCGGTCATGAGACCAATGAATGTAAACACCTTAAGAGGGCTTTGGAGGATCTAGCCCGTAAGGGAAAGATGAACTCATACTTACCCCAAAGTGGAAAGAAGTTTCAGAAGAGAGATGATCGTCAAAGCAAGAAGAAGGAGAGTGAAAGTACGGACGAGGATGTCGTCCTCGTTATTTCAGGAGGATTTGCTGCTGGAGGACCAACCAATAGAGGGCACAAAAACTACCTCAGGGAGCTCAGCCAAGTCTTATTGACTGATCAGACAAAGGCCGAGCCCTTCCCAAAAGTGGTGGTTAGTGAACAAGATCGATGGAAGTTGAGAACCCCACATGGTGACCCTTTGGTTGTAGAAATGAAGATAGCTAATTTGAGAGTAAGAAGAATTCTGATTGACACCGGAAGCTCTACTGACATCATTAGTGCAGATTGCTTGTCTAGATTGAAGTTTGATGAAAAGAACTTGGTTCCAGTCCACCATCCCATCATAGGGTTTGGGAGAGGAGTCATCCATCCCATGGGAACAGTCACGTTGCCCGTCCGAGTTGGAGAGAAGGATGCCTCATGGACTTTGTTTATCAAGTTCTTGGTTGTCCGAGATTTGACAGCCTATAATATCATACTTGGACGACCAACTCTGAATCACGTTAAGACAGTGATAGTAACTCACTTGATGCTCATGAAGTTTGAATGTGATGGAGGCCAGATCGGCTCATTGTATGGAAATCAGCAGGCGGCCAGGGAATGTTACCTAACTACTCTGAAGCTATCATCATGGAAAGCAGACAATGAAAACCAGACGAAGATCGCTGGCGGAAGGAACCCGTCTGAAGGTGGGAATGATAAGACGAAGGTTGCTGGAGAAAGGAGGGCGTCCAAAAATGTAAAGGAGCATAGAATGGCAATTGAGAGTCCTTAGACGCCGACTGCTCCCTTAAGGAAAACGTCCGAACATCTCCCCAGCAAGAAAAGGAAGTATGAGCCCGTCAAGGAAGAACCTCCCTCGTCTGAAGAAGTGATGGCCATCATGGGACTGGCACTAAAACGTCCAGAGCCGGTGGAAGTCTCAGAAGATGTCTGTTTGGATGAGGCTCGTCCAGAACGAACTTTAAAGATTGGTTCTTCGCTCTCCCCTGATTTGAGGGGCCTTTTAATCAGCTTGCTGAAAGAATTTTAAGACGTGTTTGCTTATTGTGTTGAAGAAATGCCTGGAATTGATCCAGAGATAGCCGTCCACAGGCTAAATGTTGATCCAAACTTAAAGCCTATTCGTCAGAAGAAAAGACATTTAGGACCGGTCAGGAATCAGGCGGTCGACCAGGAAGTTCAGAAGTTGTTAGAATCAAAATTCATCAGAGAAACTTATTATCCAGAATGGATAGCAAACGTGGTCATGGTGCCAAAGCCTAACGACACTTGGAGGATGTGTGTGGACTACACTGATCTCAACAAGGCTTGTCCCAAGGACAGTTTCCCTTGCCTAAGTTGGATCGGCTTGTGGACTCCACAGCCGGACATGCTTTGTTAAGCTTCATGGATGCCTATTAAGGTTTTCATCAAATCCCCATGTGGTCAGAGGATCAGGAGAAAACGTCCTTCATTACTGAGAAAGGGTTGTATGGCTGGCTGAGGATGCCATTCAGCCTACGTAATGCGCCGACCACCTTTCAGAGATTGATCAATACCGTCTTTCAGCCACAGTTGGGAAGAAACATGGAAGCCTATATTGATGATATGATAGTCAAGAGTTGGCAAGAGGAAGGTCATGTTGGTGATTTGAGAGAGACTTTCGAAACTCTAAGAAAATACAAGCTAAAATTGAACCCAGCAAATGTGTCTTTGGAGTCTTGTCTGGGAAGTTCTTAGGCTTCTTAGTAGATCAGAGGGGAATAGAAGCCAACCCAGAAAAGATCCAAGCTATTTTAGACATGAAATCCCCGTCAAAGATCAAGCAAGTTCAGCGACTGACGGGTTGCTTTGCTGCCCTTGGATGATTCTTGTCCAAGTCGAGCGACAAGTGCCATCACTTCTTCTCTACTATCAAGAAGAAGGCCAAGTTTGAGTGGACAACAGAAGTTGAGCAAGCGCTTCAGCAAGTCAAAGATCACCTTCGTCAGCTTCCCAGGTTGGTCAGTCCAACCGAGGGGGAGAAACTGTTTGTATACTTGGCTGTGTCCACTCAGGCTGTGAGTGTTGTTCTACTGGCTGAAAGAGAGTCCGTGCAAGTTCCAATATACTTTGTGAGTCATGTACTTAAGGATGCGGAAAATAGGTACACTCCAGTCGAGAAGTTTCGATTGGCCCTCGTCATGGCCAGCAGAAAGTTAAGGGCCCTATTTCTTAGTTCACAGTATACTCGTCTACACTGACCAACCCCTGAAGCAAGTTTTGCAAAAGATGGAAGCTGCCGGACGGATGTTAAAATGGGTTGTTGAGCTTAACATGTTCGATATATCATTTGAACCAAGGAAAGCCATCAAGGGGCAAGCCTTGGCAGATTTTATAGTTGAGCTTACTCTGTAACTCCCCGACTTCGAAGCATCATTATTAGGTTAACTAATTCCAAGGAATAGCAACGGAAGACCTTCCTAGCTTAGTCGGTGCGTCACAGCCGTACTTTCCGTTCAAGAAAGTACAAGGCAAACATTCTTTCATAAAAGTAAACCTTTTATAACAGTTATAGTAACTTTAGAAACAAATAGTTAACCTAAGTATAACTAAAGTTACGTAAAAACTTGGATTACATAACCGTCATACTGACATGAATTAAAGTAAACTATTCCTCACTGCTACGCCATTCCATCAACATATGCATACCTAACAAAAAAAAAATAAAACATCATGAGCGGAGGCTCAGTAACATACTACTCTAACATCGTTAATTCATTTCAATTCATTTTATTTGCCAACAGCGAGAAGAGAATATAGTAAAACCATTTCGTAAACATACACTTCGAATCAGGAATTTAAAAATCATTTACATTGTCATTCATTAATAATCTCCATTATCACATTTCATTATCAGAAAACTTTCTTTGGTTACTTGGCGAGTACAACAGTAGGCATTGTCATCGAGGACATAAGTCCCCCATCAGAAGGTGGCATATAATGCCATAACAGAAGGCAAAACCACCAAGGATATTCATCCCCCATCAGAAGGTGGCATATAATGCCATAGATCGTAACAGAAGGCAAAGCCACCGAGGACATTGTCCCCCATCAGAAGGTGGCATATAATGCCAGGCAAAGCCACCGAGGACAATGTCCCCCATCAGAAGGTGGCATATAATGCCATCATGCGGGTGCCAACGAGGACCTTGTCCCCCATCAGATGGTGGCGTTGCCGCCAGATAACAGAACGGCACATGCACGGCCCAGAGAACATAGTACTGCCATGCACCATCTTTCACTTTCATTTATCATGTTTCGTTTCTTTTAAGTACTTTTCAGAAATCATATCAGAGTCTTTACATAACGTCATATCAAATCATTCACAGAATCGTACTTTTTGTAAACATCATTTGCATAATAAAACAGTTCATATCCCGCACACCATAAATAACATAGCATAAACATTATATAAAAGCATCATGAAACACAGTCGGAAGGGGAGTACGGGTGTTAGCAGTAGACGTTACATACTTTTTATAGCATCAAGAATTCATAAAACATATATTCATAGCCAAACATTTCTTATCCCGCACACCATAAATAATGTAGCATAAACATTACATAAAAGCATCATTTTAAAACAGAGTTGGAAGGGGAGTGCGGGTGTTAGCAGTAGACATTACCTCAAATCCTGCTTTACAACCTTGATAGCCGGGGGAGGCTTTTAATATCTCTTCCTTTTTAATCTAATCAATTCAAGGATTAATAGAAGACTTATTAATATTTTACTCTAAATTTTGAATTCCTTGACATCATGCGTCCATTTTAGGAGGTATTCCTGGAGTTTTATATATTTAGGTCTTTGATGGATAATAAAAGTCGTAGGTACTCTTTCTACTTAACGACTTAGTGCCTAAGCCGTAGTTCATGATTTGTGAGTATGAACGTCGTATTGAAACTATTTCATATTTTATGAATTGAACATTAAGAACATGTTACAATTTTGTTGACTTTAATTCAAAACTTCACCCTATTAGTCATAGGATCCCTTTAAACATATTCGTCATTTAATAGTCTAAAACAATTACCATTAGTTTTATGGTTCATGACTTGTACTTGTAGACCTCATAATATAACTCTTTCATTCTTGTAATCTAAACTATAAGTGTCTGCTACTTTAATATATACAAATTTAACAAGTAAACTATAGTTAATTAGTATTACTCTAGTTGATATATTAGAGTTACAAATACATATGAAAAACACTATCAAGTATTATCACACAGATAATCTTTATTTCATCATTTATTAGTCATGGTTAGGTCTCATGATAATCTAATTTATAATACGTTTTTATTATGTTTTAGTTACTAGTTAAGGAAATCAGCAACATAATTAATTTACTACCTCAATTAGTCCATTTCATTTACTGACAGCCCACTTAATATTACCAAACCATTAAATCAAAACCCAACAATATAAGTAACTAACATGGATACATATACATTGGGGCTTAAGCTAAACACAACAAAAACACCAGTTAAAGAGGTATTTTCATACCTCTGCTCCAACTGAGCAGCGTCGAACCAGCAGGGGAGAAAACATAATGCTCCGGTGAGAAGGGACGAGGCGAGGGTGAAGGCAGCAGCATGGTGGTGGCGTAACGGCGGTGGAATCCGCGGGGTTCAGCGGTGCTGGGCGCAACGAGGAGGGAGAAGAAGCGCGAGAAAGAGAGAGGGAGAGTGAGCGCGGAAGAAGGGAACATGAGTGGGTTGCAACGTGGTTCTGGGCAGGTGGCGGTGGGTGGTGCTGCGGTGGTGCGTGGGTGGTGCTGGCTGATTTAAAACAGAGGAGAGAGAGTGTAGGTGTTACGAAAAAAAAACAGAGGTTTGGGGGTGGTTTTGAGGCGTTTTCCGGCGAGGGTGGAGTTGTGAAGGTGAGTGGGTAGTAATGGTGGAGCAACCATGGCTATTTATAGCCATTGTTGGGGTTTAATTTCTGTGAATTGGGTGGATTGATTTTGATGAAAAATTGGATTTTTGGGTGGGTTTGATTTGAATTGGAGTTTTTAATTGAAGTTGGGTTTTTGGGTGCATAAAAATTATGAGTTGAATTTAAACTCCATTGTTGGGTTTCTTTGTGAAGAAAAATTGAGATGGGTTAAAACATAGCTTCCTATTTTGATTTTTCCTTTTTCTTTTTCTTTTCTTTTTTTTCTTTTTCTTTTCTTTCCTCCTTTTCTTTTCCTTTTTATGCCATCAATTTGTGTAGTAATTAATTTGTTTATTATTGGATTTTCTTACTTTAACTAATGTTATTATTTAATCTAACATAATTCATAACTCTTGCCATACATACAACATATATTTACTTAACGAACTAATTATCCTTTACTTGGATATAGAGTAACAAAATCTCAATCGTAACTTATGATTAAAGGATAATATTAACCACTAATTATTATTATTTAATTTAAGCAAAGTTTAAATTTTCGGGATATTACATCCTCACCCCCTTAGAAAAAGTTTCGTCCTTGAAACTCGAGAAATATCAAAACAACTTTTCATGGAAATAATTTCACATTCACATCATATGTAATGCAAATAGTGCACTTTAAAAAGGTAAAATTTTTTTTATCCCATTTCCCGATCCTAACGCTCATGCTCATATTCATAATCACATACATTTCCTCTTAAACTTTCTATATTAACTTTGTAACCTAATTATTTTATTTTAAATTTTTCCTACTTAAATCCTATTTCTCATTTTGACTTTATTTATCCCTAAAAATTCGTTGGCATGAAATCCCGAGTTTCACTTATGGTCCTCAGAACCTTTGCTCTGATACCACTCTGTAACGCCTCGACTTCTAAGCATCATTATTAGGTTAATTAATTCCAAGGATTAGCAGCGGAAGACCTTCCTAGCTTAGTCGGTGCGTCACTGCCGTACTTTCTGTTCGGGAAAGTACAAAGCAAACATTCTTTCATAAAACTAAACCTTTTATAACAGTTATAGTAACTCTAGAAACAAATAGTTAACCTAAGTATAACTAAAGTTACGTAAAAACTTGGATTACATAACCGTCATACTGGCATGAATTAAAGTAAAATATTCCTCACTGCTACGCCATCCCATCAACATATGCATACCTAAAACAAAAAAAAAAAAAAAAACGTCGTGAGCCGAGGCTCAGTAACATACTACTCTAACATCGTAAATTCATTCCAATTTATTTTTTTTGCAAACAAGGAGAAGAGAATATAGTAAAACCATTTCGTAAACATACACTTCGAATCAGGAATTTAAAGTCATTTATATTGTCATTCATTAATAATCTCCATTATCACATTTCATTATCAACAAACATTCTTTGGTTACTTGGCGAGTACAACAGAAGGCATAGCCACCGAGGACATAAGTCCCCCATTAGAAGGTGGCACATAACGCCATAACAGAAGGCAAAGCCACCGAGGATATTCATCCCCCATCAGAAGGTGGCATATAATGCCATAGATCGTAACAGAAGGCAAAGCCACCGAGGACATTGTCCCCCATCAGAAGGTGGCATATAATGCCAGGCAAAGCCATCGAGGACATTGTCTCCCATCAGAAGGTGGCATATAATGCCAGGCAAAGCCAACGAGGACATTGTCCCCCATCAGAAGGTGGCATATGATGCCATCATCCAGGTGGCACCGAGGACCTTGTCCCCCATCAGAAGGTGGCGTTGCCGCCAGATAACAGAACGGCACGTGCACGGCCCAGAGAACATAGTACTGCCATTCACCATCTTTCACTTTCATTTATCATGTTTTGTTTCTTTTAAGTACTTTTCAGAAATCATATCAGAGTCTTTACATAACGTCATATCAAATCATTCATAGAATCGTACTTTTTGTAAACATCATTTGCATAATAAAACAGTTCATATCCCGCACACCATAAATAACATAGCATAAACATTATATAAAAGCATCATGAAACATAGTTGGAAGGGGAGTGCGGGTGTTAGCAGTAGACGTTACATACTTTTCATAGCATCATGAATTCATAAAACATATATTCATAGCCAAACATTTCTTATCCCGCACACCATGAATAATGTAGCATAACGTAACGCCCCAGAAATACATAACCTTAATCGTCAGCAGAAGCACAACTTAAGCCTGTGGGTTAGGGCCCACTAATAAAATAATCGCCTAAAATGGCCTCTTAAACATACAAATGATCATCTTTAAGCAAAAATTATTACCCTTATATACAGAGTATTCTAGATAACCCAAATATATACAGAGTCGCTTCAACTCAACCTTTCCGGAGCATCCTTGACATAACTGATCCTGAGCTATCTTCGTAATACCTGAATAATTTCATAAAATATGGAAAAGAGAAAACACAGAAAATAACCTAAAATGAGTTGAAAATTCAGTAACTTCACTCCAGCCCGTAAAAACGGTTTTAGTTCGTAAACATTTTCATGCACAAGCATATATCACATCATATTGGTACTTGTTCGGAAATACTATCAGAAAACATTATCATTGAATAGTCTGCCGGCAAGGACCATTTGCGTGAGCATAGTTCATTGGCAAGTACATGTTTTGGACATAACATTATCATTATCATATGACTCTTTTGATCCGTTGTCATTCGTATATCGTAACAGAATTCCTCCACCTGTAACTTGCCCATTTACCAGTTCAATTCATAACGCCAAGCTAGCATAACCATCCACTTTTACAAACTTGTATGTATTTATATTTCCGAACAACACCCATAAATCATTATAACCAGATTCCATAAGTCATAAACATCATCGTTCATAATATACATGAGCATTGTCAAAACATAACGTAGGCCCTGTTCTTTTGAACTTATTTTGGCTGAACTGAACTGAACTTATTTTATTTTTGCTGAACTAAACTTATTTTTACTTTTTTTTGCTGAACTGAACTTATTTTTACTTATTTGAACTTATTTTTACTGAACTGAACTTATTTTTGCTAAATAATAATAATAAATAATAAAATTATAATAATAAAAATAATAAGAATAAATATTAATAAATAATAAATAATAAATAATAATAAATAATAATAACAAATAATAAATAATAATAAATAATAGTAATAAATAATAACAATAATAAATAAAATATGAATAATAATAAAAAATAATAAATAATAAATAATAATAATAAGAAATAATAATAATAATAATAAATAATACCAAATAATAATTAATAATAAATAATACCAAATTATAATAAATAACAATAAATAATAATAAATAATAAATAATAAATAATAAATATTAAAAATTAATAAATAATATTAATAATAAATAATAATAAATAATAAAAAATAATAAATAAAAAATAACAAAAAATAATTAATAATAAAAAATAATAAATAAAAAAAATAAATATTAATAAATAATAATAATATTAAATAATAATATAAATAATAAATAATAAATAATAATAAAAAATAATAATAATAAAAAATAAAAAATAATAATAAAAAATAATAATAATAATAATAAATAATAATAATAAATAATACATAATAATAAATAATAATAAATAAATAATAATAACAATAAATAATTACTAATAATAATAATAAATAATAATAATAAATGATAATAATAATAAATAATAAATAATAAATAATAAATGATAATAATAATTAATAATAAATAATAAATAATAATAATTAATAACTAATAAAATGAATAATAATAATAAATAATAAATAATAATAATAAATAATAATAAATAATAAATAATATATAATAATAATAATAAATATAAATAAGAAAATATTAAGATAAAAAATATATTAAAATAAAATAAAATAAAATAATAAAAATATAGAAAAATAAAATAAAATAAATTTTAAAATAAATAAAAAATAAAAAAAATTACAAATTCATTGTTATTATAATTAATATTAATAATAATAACAATATTAATAGTAATATTGAAAACAAAAATAATAATTACAACATTAGATAAGACTGGACTTATTTTTGCTGAACTGAACTTATTTTTGCTGAACTGAACTTATTTTTACTTATTTTTGCTGAACTGAACTTATTTTTACTTATTTTTGCTGAACTGAACTTATTTTTGCTGAACTGAACTTATTTTTACTTATTTTTGCTGAAAATAAGTCCAAAAGAACAGGGCCGTAATTCATCATGCCACATAAAAATTTCAACACATAATCATATCATCACATAATCATCATCACGAAATCATATCCACATATACGAGCATATCATTGCACATGACGCATACGCTCATGCATAAATGTTGGACATGAACGGTTACACATAACATATACGGGCAAGCATAGATGCTGGACATAAAGGTTACACATAACATATACGGACAAGCACATAATAACTGGACATAAAGGTTACATATATCATATACGAGCAAGCATAATCGCTGGACATGAAAGGTTACACATAACATATACGGCAAGCATAGATGCTGGACATAAAGGTTACCTCGTACGCTTAACCATTCTTTGACTCCGACACATAAGAACTTTGAGAACTTCACAACTTCATCAACCTTCATCAACTCCAAAGTTGAATCCCAATATCAATATCACTTGAACCTCCATCTTGAAATCCACCATAATTCATTCCACAACAATGACATAATTAGCTAAAACTCCAATTAGTTAATCTTTCATACTTTAACCTAAAGAAAAGGTAAGTTCCATATTTTGTACAACTAACAGTTGAGTCTTTGAAAAGGTTTTGTGTCATTCAAACTTCTAAGTTCTTTGAAAACAAAATCAACTTAATAGGTACAAATCAGTCGTCAAGCTAATTAGGCTCAAGACTTAATCTAATTCACAAGATAACTTTAATTAATTTTTAATGAAATCTGATTTAGGCCTAATAAGTAATAATTAACTAATTCACAAATCAATGTAGCATTATGATGGAACAAAATCAGTTCCAGGCTCAATTACTAAACTAATTAACAAATGGAAACTTGGGCTTAATTAAACACAAATCTTAATAACAAAAGTTTAAGAGGTACGCTTATACCTCTGCTCATAAGAACAACGTTAAACTGAGCAACAGGGGAGGACTGAGCTCCGACAGCGGCAGCATAATCCGGCGATACGAGAGTAGCAGCACGCGGTGAGGCTGTGCGACCTTAGCGACTGCAGCAGCGAGCATCGAGACAAAGGAGGGAACAACACGAGAGAGAGAGAGAAGTCGCGAGCTGCAGGTTGAGCTCCGGCGAGCTTGAGGATCCGGTGAGGCAGGAGGGTGGTGCGGCCGACGTTCATCGAGCAACAAAGATCCGGGCAACATCAGGTGAGAGGAGAGAATTGGAGTTTTCGGGTTTCACCGGGAGAGAGGAATGATGGGTTGGGGTTTCCTTTTGGTGAGAGAAATGATGAGAGAGAAGGGCTTGATTTGGGGTTTCATTTAACCGACCAAGGGAAAAGAAAAACAAGTTTTGGGTTTTACTTCGCAACCGACAAGGGCAAATAAATTTGGGATCTCTGGTTTACTCTTCGGCAAATACTACTCAACTAAGTTTAATAAATAAGATCCAAAATATATTTATTTTACAAAATAACTAAACCATGATCATTTCAGAGAAATTTAGGACGCAATTAAGCTAATAAACATAATTAGTAATTAATAAAACGAGATTAAAAAGTCGGGGTATTACATCCTCACCCCCTTAGAAAAAGTTTCGTCCTCGAAGCTTGACTTAGCAGAAAATACCATTTTCTAAAACTAGAGTTCTCACCTTCATAATCTTTTATTTAAGCATCCAGCCTCCATTCCGCAATCATCTTTGGTATCTCTACTTCTACTCGACTCGCGAAATCAAGGGGCAAAGAAAACAAAAGGAGCAAACTTGGTGGCATTGGATCTTAACTTGACCATTCAGTGAGATCCCATTGCAGAAAACATTTTGCTTTGAAGAAAAATATCATAAAGAACAAAATTCATGGAATACTATAAAACCACATAACATCATGTAAATTATAACAGTCATATAACTCAGATAACTTAAGACCAACTAGGTACAGGTATAACCACTTAAACTCCAAAAGGGCATTCATAACATTATTTCTCATATCTTAGGCTCTCTTAACCCAAATAATCATCAAAATTAACCTCAACTTCCTTATCGTCTAATTTCCCAAAGGATCATACCTAGGCGGTGCTAAGTCTAAGACTATGCACTTCCGGCTAGGTTTCGGCTCTGATACCATTCTGTAACGCCCCGGAAATACATAACCTTAATCGTCAGCGGAAGCACAACTTAAGCCTGTGGGTTAGGGCCCACTAATAAAATAATCGCCTAAAATGGCCTCTTAAACATACAAATGATCATCTTTAAGCAATAATTATTACCCTTATGTACAGAGTATTCTAGATAACCCAAATATATACAGAGTCGCTTCAACTCAACCTTTCCGGAGCATCCTTGAGATAACTGATCCTGAGCTATCTTCGTAATACCTGAATAATTTCATAAAATAGGGAAAAGAGAACACACAGAAAATAACCTAAAATGAGTTGAAAACTCAGTAACTTCACTCCAGCCCATGAAAACGGTTTTAGTTCGTAAACATTTTCATGCACAAGCATATATCACATCATATTGGTACTTGTTCGGAAATACTATCAGAAAACATTATCATTGAATAGTCTACCGGCAAGGACCATTTGCGTGAGCATAGTTCATTGGCAAGTACAGGTTTTGGACATAACATTATCATTATCATATGATCCTTTTGGTCCGTGTTCATTCGTATATCGTAACAGAATTCCTCCACCTGTAACTTGCCCATTTACCAGTTCAGTTCATAACGCCAAGCCAGCATAACCATCCACTTTTACAAACTTGTATGTATTTATATTTCCGAACAACACCCATAAATCATTATAACCAGATTCCATAAGTCATAAACATCATCGTTCATAATATACATGAGCATTGTCAAAACATAACGTAATTCATCATGCCACATAAAAATTTCAACACATAATCATATCATCACATAATCATCATCACAAAATCATATCCACATATTCGAGCATGTCATTGCACATGACGCATACGGGCATGCATAGATGCTGGACATGAACTGTTACACATAACATATACGGGCAAGCATAGATGCTGGAAATAAAGGTTACACATAACATATACGGACAAGCACATAATAACTGGACATAAAGGTTACATATATCATATACGAGCAAGCATAATCGCTGGACATGAAAGGTTACACATAACATATACGGGCAAGCATAGATGTTGGACATAAAGGTTACCTCGTACGCTTAACCATTCTTTGACTCCGACACATAAGAACTTTGAGAACTTCACAACTTCATCAACCTTCATCAACTCCAAAGTTGAATCCCAATATCAATATCACTTGATTACGACCTCCATCTTGAAATCCACCATAACTCATTCCACAACAATGACATAATTAGCTAAAACTCCAATTAGTTAATCTTTCATACTTTAACCTAAAGAAAAGGTAAGTTCCATATTTTGTACAACTAACAGTTGAGTCTTTGAAAATGTTTTGTGTCATTCAAACTTCTAAGTTCTTTGAAAACAAAATCAACTTAATAGGTACAAATCAGTCGTCAAGCTAATTAGGCTCAAGACTTAATCTAATTCACAAGATAGCTTTAATTAATTTTTAATGATATCTGATTTAGGCCTAATAAGTAATAATTAACTAATTCACAAATCAATGTAGCATTATAATGGAACAAAATCAGTTCTAGGCTCAATTACTAAACTAATTAACAAATGGAAACTTGGGCTTAGGCTATGTTCAGTTCACCTTATTTTTGCTTATTTCAGATCATATCAGATCATATCAGACTAGATCAAATCAGATCAGAAAAAATAAGTTCAGATCAGATCAAATCAGATCAGATAAGTTCAGATGAGATCAGATTAGACCAGATCAGATCAAATCAGATCAGATCAGATTATGCTTATATTTAAAAACTTATTATTATTATTATTATTATTATTATTATTATTATTATTATTATTATTATTATTATTATTATTATTATTATTATTATTATTATTATTATTATTACTTTATACAATTACTATTACTATTAATATTACTATTTACTAGTACATTTGTTCAAAAAGATTATTATTATTGTCGTTGTTGTACTTATTAATTATTAATATTGGTAATTATTATTAATGTCGTTGCTATTATTATAAATGTCATTGATATCACTATTTGAAGCTATTTGTGTTCAAGAAGAAGAATATTCTTTTGGCATTTGTAATTGTTCTTTTTTATATTTATTCTAATTAATAATTTTGATATGTGATATTCTTTTTGATGTTGTACATGTAACGAACATGACAGTAGTATATGATGTTTATTTTTTAAAATAATTTTGGTAGAATAATATAAATTATATATTACTAGTTTATATAAAACATGAGTAGCATGGGATAACCTAATGGTGTTGTCATCACGTTCAAAATTTTCCCTACAAAGGATTTCAACTTATCTTTATAAACAAAGTTTATATAGAACAAGACAACGATATAAGAAGAATATTTAACCATTTTGTTCAAGATCATATGATTATATATATATTTATAGGTTTATTTATAATAAAAAAGAACAATTTATTATTATTATTATTATTATTATTATTATTATTATTATTATTATTATTATTATTATTATTATTATTATTATTATTACTATGTTATCTATATTATTATTATTATTATTGTTGTTGTTGTTATTATTGTTATTAATATTATAATATTATTTATATTATTATTATTATTATAAAATTATTATTATTGAAAGTTGTGCATAGTAATAAAATGATAGTAATAGTAATACTAGTAATGAAATACAAAGTAATAATAATATGTTTTTTAAAAGATAAGTTCAAATCGATCAGATCAGATCAGATCAGATAAGTTCAGATCAGAAAATTTCAAGTGAACTAAACATAGCCTTAATGAAACACAAATCTTAAAAACAAAAGTTTAAGAGGTACGCTTATACCTCTGCTCATAAGAACAACGTTAAACTGAGCAACAGGGGAGGACTGAGCTCCGACAGCGGCAGCGTAATCCGGCGATACGAGAGCAGCAGCACGCGGTGAGGCTGTGCGACCTTAGCGACTGCAGCAGCGAGCATCGAGACAAAGGAGGGAACAGCACGAGAGAGAGAGAGAAGTCGCGAGCTGCAGGTTGAGCTCCGGCGAGCTTGAGGATCCGGCGAGACAGGAGTGTGGTGCGGCCGACGTTCATCGAGCAACAAAGCTCCGGGTAACATTAGGTGAGAGGAGAGAATTGGGGTTTTCGGGTTTCAAAGGGAGAGAGGAATGATGGGTTGGGGTTTCCTTTTGGTGAGAGAAATGATGAGAGAGAAGGGCTTGATTTGGGGTTTCATTTAACCGACCAAGGGAAAAGAAAAACAAGTTTTGGGTTTACTTCGCAACCGACAAGGGCAAATAAATTTGGGATCTCAGGTTTCCTCTTCGGCAAATACTACTCAACTAACTTTAATAAATAAGATCCAAAATATATTTATTTTACAAAATAACTAAACCATCATCATTTCAGAGAAATTTAGGATGCAATTAAGCTAATAAACATAATTAGTAATTAATAAAACGAGATTAAAAAGTCGGGGTATTACACATAAACATTACATAAAAGCATCATTTTAAAACAGAGTTGGAAGGGGAGTGCGGGTGTTAGCAATAGACGTTACCTCAAATCCTGCTTTACAACCTTGATAGCCGGGGGAGGCTTGTAATATCTCTTCCTTTTTAATCTAATCAATTCAAGGATTAATAGAAGACTTATTAATATTTTACTCTAAATTTTGAATTCCTTGATCCATTTCCATCATGCGTCCATTTTAGGAGGTATTCCTGGAGTTTTATATATTTAGGTCTTTGATGGATAATAAAAGTCGTAGGTACTCTTTCTACTTAACGACTTAGTGCCTAAGCCGTAGTTCATGATTTGTGAGTATGAACGTCGTATTGAAACTATTTCATATTTTATGAATTGACCATTAAGAACATGTTACAATTTTATTGACAATAATTCAAAACTTCACCCTATTAGTCATAGGATCCCTTTAAACATATTCGTCATTTTATAGTCTAAAACAATTACCATTAGTCTTATGGTTCATGACTTGTACTTGTAGACCTCATAATATAACTCTTTCATTCTTGTAATCTAAACTATAAGTGTCTGCTACGTTAATATATACAAATTTAACAAGTAAACTATACTTAATTAGTATTACTCTAGTTGATATATTAGAGTTACAAATACATATGAAATATACTATCAAGTATTATCACACACATAATCTTTATTTCATCATTTATTAGTCATGGTTAGGTCTCATGATAATCTAATTTATAATATGTTTTTATTACGTTTTTATTATGTTTTAGTTACTAGTGAAGGAAATTAGCAACATAATTAATTTACTATCTCAATTAGTCCATTTCATTTACTGACAGCCCACTTAATATTACCAAACCATTAAATCAAAACCCAACAATATAAGTAACCAACATGGATATATATACATTTGGGCTTAAGCTAAACACAACAAAAACATCAGTTAAAGAGGTATTTTCATACCTCTGCTCCAACTGAGCAGCGTCGAACCAGCAGGGGAGAAAAGATAAAGCTCCGGTGAGCAGCGACGAGGCGAGGGTGAAGGCAGCAGCATGGTGGTGGCGTAACGGCAGTGGAATCCGCGGGGTTCAGCGGTGCTGGGCGCAACGAGGAGGGAGAAGAAGCGCGAGAAAGAGAAAGGGAGAGTGAGCGCAGAAGAAGGGAACATGAGTGGGTTGCAACGAGGTTCTGGGCAGGCGGCTGTGGGTGGTGTTGCGGTGGTGCGTGGGTGGTGGTGGCTGATTTAAAACAGAGAAGAAAGAGTGTAGGTGTTGCGAAAAAAACAGAGGTTTGGGGGTGGTTTTGGAGGAGTTTTCCGGCGAGGGTGGAGTTGTGAAGGTAAGTGAGTAGTAAAGGTGGAGCAACCATGGCTATTTATAGTCACTGTTGGGGTTTAATTCCTGTGAATTGGGTGGATTGATTTTGATGAAAAATTAGATTTTTGGGTGGTTTTGATTTGAATTGGAGTTTTTAATTGAAGTTGGGTTTTTGGGTGCATAAAAATTATGAGTTGAATTTTAACTCCATTGTTGGGTTTCTTTTGTGAAGAAAATGGAAATGGGTTGAAACAGAACTTCCTATTTTGATTTTTCCTTTATCTTTATCTTTTCTTTTCTTTTCTTTTTTTTCTTTTTCTTTTCTTTTCTCCTTTTCTTTTCCTTTTTATGCCATCAATTTGTGTAGTAATTAATTTGTTTATTATTGGGTTTTCTTACTTTAACTAATGTTATTATTTAATCTAACATAATTTGTAACTCTTGCCATACATACAACATATATTTACTTAACGAACTAATTATCCTTTACTTGGATATAGAGTAACAAAATTTCAATCGTAACTTATGATTAAAGGATAATATTAACCACTAATTATTATTATTTAATTTAAGCAAAGTTTAAATTTTCGGGATATTACATATTCGGCCAACTATAGAACCAATACTTGATCCAGCTGAAGGGAGGAAGCATTGGACGCTCATGGTTGATGGTTCGTCCACTGTCAACGGATGTGGGGCAGGAATCATTTTTCAATTTCCGGAAGGAGACAAGTTTGAATATGCGCTAAGATTTCAATTCCAAGCGTCCAATAACGAAGCTGAATATGAAGTACTTCTAGCTGGAATCAAAATGTGTAAAGCGGCAGGAGCTCTGGAAATTGAGGCCAAATCAGACTCTTTCTTGGTCGTCAGTCAAGTCAATGGAGACTTTGAATGTAAAGAAGCATCGATGGGAAAATATATGCATCTGATCAAAGATGAGATTGAGCCTTTGCAACGATTTGTTCTCGACCAAGTACCAAGGTCAGAAAATCATCAAGCAGACGCTCTCTCAAAATTGGCCAGCTCGGCTGAAGGTGATGCGCCAAGAACAGTGTTTTGGGAAGTTAAACCCAAAAAGAGTATTGACTAAGAACAAATCATGTTTCTTAGCCGAGGTGCAGTTTGGATGGAGCCTATAATAGAATACAAGAAGACAGGACGGCTGCCTTTAGATCCTGTAGAGGCCAAGTATGTGAAGGCTCGAAACAAATGGTTTGAGCTGTGGGATGAGGCCCTTTACAAGAAGTCATTCAATCGTCCTCTCCTCAAGTGCATCACCAGGGAAGATGGTCTAGAGGTTCTGAAAGAACTCCATGAAGGAGCTTGTGCATCTCACATTGGGGGAAGAGCTTTGTGGGAAAAGGCCTTAAGGACCGGGTATTATTGGCCTACCTTAAAGGAAGATGCTCTCGTCTATGCAAAGAAATGCGACAATTGTCAGAAGCACGAAAATCTGCATCAGAAGCCGTCCCAACTACCTAACTCTTATATTGTTCCCTCTGCCTTTTGCCAAATGGGGCATGGATATCCTAGGACCTTTGCCTGTGGCCGCTGGGCAAAAGAAGTTTGTAATTGTAGCAGTGGACTACTTCATTAAATGGATAGAGGTTGAAGCCATGCTGGATATAACAACGAATGACATCAAAGGCTTTATTTGGAAAAATATTATAACTCGTTTTGGCATGCCGTAGTCCATCGTCTTTGACAATGGCCCACAATTTGAAATGCCCAAGCCGAAAGATTGGTTGGCAGAAAGGGAAATCAAAGCCCACTTGCTGCAGTCACCCACCCACAAGACAATGGGCAAGTAGAGTCCTTTAACAAGATTCTATCCAATGGAATCAAAAGGAAGTTGGACAATGCTAAGGCACAATGGGTTAAAGAATTGCAGCTGGTGTTATGGTCTATTAGGGCCACGGTCAAAAATTCTACAGGGGAGACACCCTTCATGTTAGTTTGTGGCACTGAAGTCGTCTTGCCCATTGAGATTGAAGAACTGACCCTGCGAGTCATGCTGTACAGGGAAGATGCCAACTGGGCTGCATTGCGCACAACTTTGGATCAAGTACTAGAAGTCAAGGGCAATGCTTGGTTAAGGATGCAATTGTACAAGCTGCGAATGGCTCGGGACTTTAACAAGAGAGTCGCCAGACGACCACTCTAGGTAGGGACCTGGTTCTAAGGAAAATGGAGGCAGTTGGACGAGCTAAAGAGCTGGGGAAACTAACACCAAATTGGGAAGGACCCTATCTGATTATCCAAGAGGTACGAAGCGGAACCTTTCGTCTCCAAGATATGGATGGACGACCCATACAACGCACTTGGAACTCAAACGCTTTGAAGAAGTACCACGTCTGACTCCTCTGATCGTCAGCAAAAGCAACGAGTAGTTTGTAATCACTCCAAAGTGCCATGGCACAAAGGAGGGAATAAGAATTGTAAACATGTATCTTGACATTAAGTCAAGCAAAATTCATATAATACAACCTTTTTTTTTTTTTCCTAAGTAAGATGAGATATAGTATAACCAAAACCATAATTTACAACCTAACAAGCCTCAAAGAGGCCAAAGAGCAACTATACAAGAAGTATACCTCAAAAACCACTATTTCAAACTATGTATCCGTTCTCTATCTACTCTGGAAATTTTCTGTGGCAAAACAGCTATGATTCTACATCTAATTACAATTTGTAATCTCCTAATTACATAAGGCAAAGTAGGAACTTTATGATTCCAAAAACTATCATTTCTACTCTGCCAAATGATGTAAATAAGCGCAACAACAGCAGCATAACAAACCTCTCTTCGAAATTTAGTGAATCTCCTGGACTTGAACCATCTCAAAACTCTAGATAAGTCTGTGGGGGGAGTTTTGATCTGAAGCCACTCAGCAATGCTATGTAAACAGGTCCGACTATAGTGACACTCAAAAAAGAGGTGAGTGTGACTCTCAATATGGCTGCCACATAATAAATAGTCACTAAAAGCACAAACACCAATTTTTGCCAATTTCTCTGCAGTTTGAAGTCTGTGAAGCATAGCCAACCATCATATAAATCTATGCTTAGGAACACTTAATCTGTTCCAACACATTTTACTCCAAGAAACATGACTGTTCTGAGCAACCAGTTTCCAATATACAGCTTTTACCGAATAAGTAGGCATAGCCTTCAGTTCATCTAAAGAAAAAATCAGCTTCAATTTATCTCTGGTTTCACATACTTTCTTCCAGTACCAGCCCACTCCTTGCTGTGGAATATAATCCCACCAATCAGTATTCTTCATATACACTGCTGCAATCCATCTTATCCAAGCGTTGTCTTTCTTGTTAGCTATAGCCCACACATATCTACCCATGTTGGCAACATTCCACAGCATGATATTTCTAAAACCCAAGCCTCCATATTTTTTCTCACAGCAAAGCTTGTCCCATGCCACCAAACCTGGCTTCTGAGAATAAATTTGACCACTCCAAAGGAAGGATCTGCAGAACTTAATAATATCTAACAGCACCTTTTTTGGCAAAATGTAAACTTGACCCCAGTAATGATGAATACTTAGTAAAACAACATTAATGAGTTGGACTCTAGCCATATAAGAAAGATTTCTAGAGCTCCAAATCCTGATTCTACTCATCATCTTTTCAACCAACACATCACAATGAGCAGCAGTAATTCTTTTAGAACAAATTGGAACTCCAAGATATTTAAAAGGAAAGGAACACCTCTGAAACCCAGAAATATCCTTCACCCTTTGAACCTCCTCTTCCTTCATTCCACAGCAATAAAAAGCAGATTTATGGACATTGGCTTTTAAACCAGAGGTATCAAAAAAAAGTTTGAAAGCTTGAAGCATGATATAAATGGAGGTGAACTCACCTTTGCAACACATGATCAAATCATCAGCAAAACAAAGGTGAGTAAGCTTAACTGGTTTACATCTAGGATGGAAATGAAACTGAGGCAGCTCACTAATATTTCTCAAAATCCTAGAAAGATACTCCATACTGATGACAAACAATAAAGGGGACATGGGATCCCCCTGTCTCAAGCCCCTTTTTGAAGAGAAATAACCATGAAGAGTGCCATTAAGCATCAGTGAAAATGTAGGAGTTGTGACACAGACCATGACAAGTCTTATAAAGCTCTCTGGGAATAAAAGACTTTGCAACATTTCTTCTAGAAACCCCCAATCCACTGTGTCATAAGCTTTTTGTAAGTCTATTTTCAACAAAAGACTAGGGCTCACACTCTTCCTTCCATAGTGCTTGACAAGATCCTGAATGATCATGATGTTATGAACTATATACCTGCTGTGCACAAACCCACCTTGGTTCTCATCTATAATCTCAGGCAATATACTTCTCAACCTATTACTAAGCACTTTAGTAATACATTTATACAAGACATTACAGCAAGATATTGGCCTAAAATCAACAACATTAGTAGGACATTTACTCTTAGGGATCAAGGTAATGGCAGTAGAATTTACCTCTTTTAGGAGTTTTCCAGATCTAAAAAAATCTAGAACTGCTTGAATTATGTCCTCACCAACCACTTCCCATGTATCTTTGTAAAAAGAAGCACCAAAAATCAGGGCCTGGTGCCTTGGCACCATCAATTGACATCAAAGCCTCTTTCACCTAAGCAATAGAATAAGGCCTTTCAAGAAAGCATTTTTGTTCATCAGTAACAACAGGACCTGATTGCACAATTTGCTTAACAACTGCTCTTCTGTTTTGACAAGTACTCCCCAGTAAGTCTTGATAAAAATCAAGAAAGGCTTGAGAAACTGTTGCATCAGTATCTTGCCAGTGACCATCTTGATCATATATTGCATAAACTTGGTTCTGGATTCTTCTCTTATGCTTTGATGAAAAAGAGCAGTGTTTTCGTCACCATCTCTTATCCACTCCATTTTAGATTTCTGCTTCAAAAACTCAGTATAAACTTTATGCTTGAGTTTATATTCAGCAACAGCTCTTAATTCAGCATCAGCAAGTTCTTGATTTTCAGGATTAAGGTGCATAATATTCTGAGCTTCATGCATATCAAGCAAAGCTTTAGTGTCAGCAGCTTGCACATCACAAAAACCTTGCTTGTTCAACTCTTTCAATTCTTTTTTAACATTCTTAAGTCTTTGAGTAACGGAAAACATCTTCGTACCCCTGATCTGTACTTACCAAGCATCAGAAACTTTTGACATAAATTGTTCATGATGCTTCCACATGGTAAAATACCTAAAAGGTTTTTTACCAGACTCATTTCTTGAATAAACAGTGAGTAAAGCTGGAGTGTTGTCAAAAGTGCCTTCATTCAAAAAACCAACCTCAGCAGTTGGATATAAATCAAGCCAAGCCTGATTAGCCATCACCCTGTCAGTCTTTGAATACACTCTTGCTTCTCCTTGCTGCTTATTGTTCCAGGTGTACCTGTTCCCTGCAGCCTTTACATCCACCATAGCACATTCTTGCATACATTGAGTTATCCTTTCAAGCTCACTTCTTCTAACAGGTGCACCAATCCTCTCATCCACACTCATCACACAATTCATATCTCCACAAATAATCCATGGTTCATTTGTGTTATGATCCTTCAAAAACTGCCAAAGTTCATTTCTCCTAGCATGCTCATTGAAACCATACACAAAACTACAATAAAAAGCAGGCATACCACTAGTAGGGGAGACATGACAATGAATAGCCTGACTTGATCCCTGTAGTATATTGACTGAAAATACTCCAGGTTTCCAAACAAGCACAACCCTCCCCTCTTCATGAAAAGCAGTATTAGAGCTAAAGCACCAACCTCCAAAAACTCTTTGGTAAAGGCTTCCAAGATTAGAAACCTTCACCTTTGTTTCCAAGAGACCTACTAACCCCACAGTATGCTGATTGATAAAATTCATGACATCTAATTGTTTCTTAGGGTTATTGATCCCTCGGACATTCCTTGATGGAATCCTCTCCATTAGGTGTGGAAGAGTCCCCTTTTCCCACTTCATTATCCCCTGATCTTCCTTGATCACCTAATTCAAGAATTTGAGCCTTTGGACCCTCAGTCTCCTGAATTTCTCCCCCTGAATCAATTACTAGCATATCAAAGGCATTCGCAATTTTAGTAGGTTGAATAGTAGCTGTCTTCAGTTTAATAGGTTTAAGCACCTTCTGAAAATCATCCACATCCACATCAGGCACCTTCTTCTGTGCCTCATGAGCTTCAATGGTGATTTTGGAACTGGTTTTTTCACCCAAATCTTCTTTTTCTGTGGAACTCTGCAATCAATATTATCATGACCATACTGTAAATAATTAGAGCATTGTCGCGGTTTCCATTCATATTCTACAGAACATTCTTGCTGCACCCCATTCTCATCCAAGAAAACTAGAGAACTAGGAAAAACTTGATCCATTTTCACATAAACTAAAATGCGAGCAAATTGAATTTTGTCTCTCTTCCTTGTAGCCTCATCACATTGAACAGGATCACCTATTTGTGCTACAATCTTGAAAAGAGACTTTTCTCCCCAATATTTCAAACTAATTTTAACTTGAATCCATATAGGAAGCGAACGAATTTCTTCTTTCTCAAAATCCATATCCTGAGTCCAAGCTTTCATGATAACAGGTTTATGATCAAAGAAATACGTTCCAGCTAAAACATGATCTCTAGAGTCCATGGCAGCAAACCTCACAATAAACATTCCTTTTTTAACCATGACAACTTTATCCACATTAAATTTCTTCCAAATTCGCCTAATAAACCCCTCCATAACCTGAATTGGCGGGTTTGCCCCAATGATATAGCAAACAATTGAGGAATTCCAGAAATCAATTTCTTCTTGAATATCATTTAAGTCGATTTTCACAATTTCAGGTTTATGAGAAACAATTTCATTTGCAATTACAAGATTATGATTCTCAATTACATCTTCATTAACTTCCAGTTCATCTGCAACCTCATCAAATTGTTGTTGTAAAATAGGGATTCCAGACATACCTCAATTCTGCTGGTTTTCCCTCTTCGATTTATGGATCGATTCAAGCCATTTGTTAAACGTATGACGAATTTCAGATTGTTGCTTCAAATGCTGAATTGAAGACTTCGGAGTCAAAATTTCTTCATTAAAACCAAAATTTAGAGCCACTACTCCCATGATTTCATCAATTGATCTTGTTTTCAGCGCTTGAGAATCCGAAGTCGGACCTCTAGGCTTCGCGTTTCTCCCTCGACCTCCCGACTTTCCAGCCATGGCGACAGTTCACGTGGGTGAACTGAGAGAAAATTAGGAGGGAAAGAGAAAGGCGCGTTTGGAGCTTATAATATAATACAACTTTTGATTCCTGCTTATCTTTGTTATTTTTTACCAAGTTGTTTCACTTTGGGGCATTTAACCAGTTAGTAGTCTAAAAGTGCTAGTAACCTGGACAAAACTACAAAGAACAATAGAGCGTAAAAAATGCTCACTTCTCTGCCGAACATCACTCCCTCAAAGAGACCGGCCAAAGTGTAATAAATCTAAAGGTTAGATCACATATATGGTCAACAAATTGACAAAAATCTCTAGTAAGAGAATCGTCAAGGTCTCTAAGGCAAAGCTGACCTAAATTAAGCAACCCTTAGTAAAGGAATCTTACTTACTAATATAAGGACAGCTAAGTAGTAAAGACCCTAGTACGGGTCCGCTACTTCAGGACGAGTGTTGCTCCCTCAAGAAAGCCGGCTAAAACATGGTTTGCCCATATATCTAAAAATCGTCCTAAGTAATTCTAGCAGGCTTGGGATAATGTTGGCCGCTCTCCTTCTTGGTCTGTAGCTCGTCCATAATACACGGTTGAGCTAAGCCCAAGAAGGGGGGGATAAGGCTAAAAACCATGAAACTTTTAGGACGAGACAAGTCTGTGGGACGAGCTACATAAATCATAGGTCGTCTAAAGACTAGGACGAACTAGACAATGTTCAACAGGCTCGTCCTTAGAATGTTCAACAGGCTTGGCCAATGTTGGCCGCTCTCCTTCTTGGACCATGGCTCGTCCACAAAATACGGATGACCTAAGACCAAGAAGGGGGGACAAGACAAGTCTGTAGGACGAGCTACAGTTGCGCTTAGCCTCGATTGAGGGAAGTTAAAGGTCGTCCAAAGACCGGGACGAACTAGACAATAGATGACCTTGTAATAGTTCGCTACTACAAGACGAGTGTTGCTAACTCGAGAAAAATGGCTGAAGCACGACTCGTCCATAAACCACAATGTATTGGCCGCTTTCCTAATTGAGGCAAGGCTCGTTCAAGTTTATGGATGGTCCAATATTTAGGACGAGTATCATTTTACACTTAGCTACATTTCGTAGAAGTTTTATGATCATCCAAGGGCAAGGGTGGTACTCCTCCTTTAACCAAGTTTTGGACAGCCAAAAGTCTAGGACGATCGTCTAAAGATAAGGGCGATGCTCTTTCCTTAAACATGTGTGTAGGTCGTCCAACATTCAGGACGAGGCTCATTTTATACTTGATAAAAATTAAAGTGCAAGAAAAGAAAGGACAAGCAATTGGCAAAAAGTCTTTTCATTATATACGGGGCAAAAACTTACATCTTAAGACTAGAGGAGATAAAGCTACAATGGCAAATAAGCCATGAAACTTAAGAAAATAAACCTAAATCTAGGCATCTTTGTCAGCAGGAGTTTCTTGGCCGTCTTCAGGGGTTTCTTCCTCTGCCGCAGCCTTGTCGTCCGAGTCTAAGAATTCCAGAGGCTCTTCAGCACATACCATGGCACAGTGAACGCTCTGTTGAAACTCCATACGGCGAACGAATCTTGGGACCTCACTAGGCTTGGCCAGCATCTCAAAAGCTTTGACGGTCCAGTCTTTGGACGTCTCAATGAATTGATTCAAGCCTTCTTTGGCGTCGTCAAAGGTCTGGGCCGCTTCTTTTTGCAGACGGGCATTCCTCGCCCTTAGGAGGATATTTTCCCTCCTCAATTGGACCGCGGCCAGAAGAGTAGTATCCCTCTCGCCCTTCAAATTAGCTGTTACGGTGTCCAAGGCTAATTTCAATTTATCTTGGTCCTCGTACAGCTTTTTGATAGCAACCAGATAGTTCTTGTTGTCGGACTCCAGGACTGCTGATCTCTTCTCCAATGCCTCCAGTGATTGGCGATGGAGGGTGTTGGCCATCTCAATGTCATGGATGGCCTTGTCGCCAGCCGTTGTAGCAAGGTGGACGAGTTGCTTATTTTCTTTCCTATGTTCCCTCGCCCACTCCTCAGTCAGCATACATCGAGCAAAAAGCTGAAGCAATGAAAACAAAGTAAGTCATTAGACGAGTTATTAAATAAAGCAATTTTGCACAAGTATAAAACAAAAACAGGAGCAAGTTATAACTCAGCAGCAAGTTGTGACATGTAGCCCACATGCCCGGCTGATGCTCCCCTCAACCCTTTAATATAGGATTCAGGGTAACATTTGAAGAGCTCCTGCTTGAGACGATCTCGTTCTACTTTTGACATTTTGGCAAAAGCAGCAGAAGACTCCTCATCTGAGTCTATGGTGGGAGTAGTTGTGGGTAAAGTTGGTCCTTTGCCCTTATCTGAAAGAGGGGGGGTCAGTTCTCTTGATGGGAATGACAACGGCTTGTCTATTGGACGGACTCATGGACCGTCCGTCGACCCGCACCGTCCTAACTCTATTTGGATAATACGACTCACCCGACGAGATGGAGGTCGTCCTGACGGATAGTGGCATCTGCGAAACCAGCTTCGCTACCGAGCCGCTGAAGCCCGGGTAGTTCTCAGTAGCCGTCTCCGGCTCCGGAATAAGCAAAGCCAAGGCTTACTCTGGGCTGATTTATGCAGAATCAGCAGGCAAAGCATTCAGCTGACCAGGGACAGCAGTAGAAGGCTCCTCTTTCAGGACCTTGTCCTTCGGGGGAGGCATGACCTTCTTTCCAACTTCTTCACCAGCCGGAGTAGTCTTCTCCGTCTTCTTCCTTGTAAAGCCCTTAAGCTTTTTTGCTGGAGGCTGGTCCGCGGCCACTGTAGGCCTCTTCTTGGACGAGGATGACTTCCCAGGTGGAAGTTTGTTGGTAGGGGCATTTTTCTACAAAAATGAACAAGTCATTAAACGGATCGTCCAAAGAGCAAAAGCTATAAACTATTTATAAGGCTTTGGATGAGAATCACTCAAAGAAGGAAGGCATCCTAGAATGAACACCACTTTCCTAAGGGAACCTCGCCCAAAGTAGTTCCGCGCTCAGACGATAGTGATGCAAAGAAGGAAGCCGTCCAAAACTGGACGGACTAGAATGATTTTCGTCCAAGGACAGGAAATCAAATCTTCGTCTGATATTGGAACTCAAAGTTCCTCAGACAAGAAGGGCCCAAGGAAGGTGGCCGTCCAATCATGGACGAGCTCCTTCTTCGGGTAATATTCGTCCAATGATTGGGAATCAATCTGGACGAACCAGAATGACCCTTGTCCAAGGCCGATCAGCAACTCAGACGAGACGGACCCAAAGAAGGTGGTCGTCCAAGTATGGATGACTTTCTTCTTCGGGTGATTCTCGTCCAAATAATGGAAACAGTCTTGGACGAACCCAAATGGTCCTCGTCCAAGGCCGTTCAGTATCTTAGATGATAATGGCCCAAAGAAGGTGACCGTCCACGCATGGACACCTTCCTTCTTAGGGTAATTTTCGTCCAAGGATTGGAAGTCAATCCTTGACGAGTTAGAATGATCCTCGTCAAAAAAAAAAAATTTATGTGTATATATATATATATATATATATATATATATATATATATATATATATATATATATAGTATGTATGTATATATATATGTATGTATGTATATGTATATATGTATATATGTATGTATATGTATATATGTATGTATGTATATATATATATATATAAGTATGTATATATATATATGTATGTATATGTATATATGTATGTATATGTATATATGTATGTATATATATATGTATATATGTAGATATATACATATATGTATGTATGTGTATATATATGTATGTATGTATATATATATGTATGTATGTATATATATATATGTATATATATATATATATATGTATATATATATATATATATAATTATGTTTCCATCTTATGTTTAGAATTACTCTATCAGTTTTAGTTTGTTTTGTGTACTTCCTATACAAACAAGGTCAGTCTTTAGGGTTAGTCTCCCCTTCCCCTGTCCTGGGTTATTTCCTGGTATCAGAGCCAAGGACGAAGTGCTCTAAGGTTACTCGTAGCCATTGTTATTGAGAACCCACTGTAGTAGTGTTGTAGTTTGGGTTTGGTCACCGATTGGTCGCCTGGGTTTGGTCGGCCTGTAAAGCCGTTGGTAAGCCGTGGGTAGGTGTTCCAGGTGTGGTGGTCCCTCAGGTGGTCCTCAGTGGTCGCTCAAGTTACCTATTGTGGTGAAGTTATTAGTAAACATGGTGAAAGGTAAGGTTAGCAGTATTTTTTCTAAGGTCTTTGGTGACAGTAAGAATCCAGTCCAGAAGAAGCAGATTACCCAAAAGGATGATCCTTTTGTCTGGGAAATGCCAATTCTTTCTAAAACTGATATTTATGATAAAGAATATAGTTGGAAATTTAATTTTGGTAAAGGTATACATATAGAAGAATTTACTACTAGTGTCAATCAGCGTCAAATGACTATCGAATTGTTAGATAAAGAGTCTATCCAAAAACACTTAGAACAAGGTTTTAGGTATATCCATTTTGGCTGTGTCCAAATTGCTGTTAAACCCATGGTCAGATTAGGTCTTGATTGTCCAATTATGCTTGCTCTCAGCGATACTTCACTTAAGCACTTTAAGGATTCTTTGTTAGCTTTAGCAAATACTAATATTTGTCAAGGTCCAATTTACTTCAATTGCTTTCCAAATCTAAGCAAAGATCTTGATGATCCTTATATTCTCAAGACTTTAACTTTAGATATCAATATGTCTAAAGACCTTCAGTTCCAAGGTGCTAGAAACTTTTCTATTATTTATCGAGTTTATTACAAACTCTTGAATACTCAAATGAATCCAAGGTGTAGAATACGTTTTGCTCCTGGTCAGACCATGATCTATAAGGTTGAACATGGCAAAGCAACCACACACACTCCAGAGGCTCTTCCTTGGGATAATGTTACTATTCCCGATGAATGGCAAGTTCAAACTCCACCAATTCCAAAATCTTTGAAAGAATCCAAGGTAGAACAAATAATTGAGGAACCAGATGGCAGAGGTCTTATACGATTTAATTCAAGTAAGGAATTTCCATCTTCTTCTTCCAATTATGACTTTCAAAGTGCAAGATCTTCTTGTTCTTTTGAAAGGTCAAGTACTTTTCCAAATTCCAATGATTTTCCGCATGTCTCTCAACATTACAAGGTTTTTCAAAAATCTCCCATTCCAGAAATAGTTGATGAAAATGATTTTCCTTCACCAACTAAGTCTGAAATGAAACCTCCAAATTTCTCCAGTTTAAATGTTATTACAAAAAGCGGTTTCCAAATTGATAAATCTATGCTTTCCAATGATTTTGAATCTCCAGAAAATCATGAACAAAGACTTTGGTTTTTCTCCAATTTTGATAAACCTGCTACATAATTTATTCGTGAAAATTATTATTCCAAATTAAATGAATTAGGTATTAATATTCCATTTTTCGAATGGCTTCCAATTTATTTAAGTAATTTAAAAATCCCTTATCCATTTTCTGATTTATGTATTAAACCCAATATTGCTCAAAAATGGTTTTTTAACAATGGTGAATTAGTTTCATCCATTCATACTCCATTAACAGATTTATAAATTCCTCCTGAGAAAGGAAGAACTTGTGAAGCTGCTCCAAATAAAGGAAAAGATGCTGATGAAAAATCAGATATTCCTTTAGGAGACATTAAAAGGGTTTATGAACAAAACAATTTTTCAAATACATCTTTGCATACTATTTCTCCTCAAATTAATTCTTTATCTTCAAAAGAGTATGACTGTCAATTTTCCAAAACTTATGATAAAAGCTTTTCCCCAGAAGCTATTAAACTCCAGGATCTTCAACATGAGATCGATCAGATAAAATCTCAAATTATCGATCTTGAGCAACATGAATCTCCACACGAGATTTCTAAATTCCCCCTACCAATAACTGCTCCAACTAGTCAAGATGTTAATTATCAACATTGGTATTGTCCAGTTAAATTAATTCTTGATCATGATTTCCAAATAACTACTATTGCTTTATTTGATAGTGGTGCTGATCTCAATTGTATTAAAGAAGGATTAATACCTTCTAAGTACTATGAGAAAACAACTGAACATTTGTCCAGTACTAATGGACAAAGACTCCAAATCAGGTATAAACTTTCCAAAACTTATAATGATTATTGCTTTCACACTCCTTTTATTCTTGTTAGGGATATTAATAATGGTATTATTCTTGGTACTCCATTTTTAACTCAAATTTATTCATTTTCGGTAAACAAATCTGGTATTCATACTTCCATTTTGAGAAAACGTATTTCTTTCCATTTCTCTACTCCATTACAAAATTCTCTCCAAACTAACTTAATTACATCCAAACAGATTTCCTTTTTACAAGAATAAATAAGTCTTCTTAAAAGATTTTATGATTCCAAAATACTTTCCAAATTTGATATAAAGAATGGCTTATGGCAAATTCAAATTGCTGAAACAACTTGTTCTACAACTGCATTTACAGTCCTATTGGGACATCATAAATGGGATGTAATGTTCTTTGATATACAAAAAACTCCATCAGAATTTCAAAATATTATAAATGATATTTTTACTCCATATACTCCATTTACTATTGTTTATATTGATGATGTTCTTATGTTTTCCAACTCTATTGATCCACATTTTAAACATTTACACATATTTCTCCAAGCTAACAAGAAAAATGGTTTAGTTATTTCTGCTCCAAAAACCAAGCTTTTAAAAACAAAAGTCCAATTTCTTAATCATAACATTTATCAAGAAATCATCAACCCAATTGCCAGAACAATTGAGTTTGCTGACAAATTTCCAGATGAAATTAAAGATAAAACTCAATTACAACGTTTTCTTGGTTGCCTGAATTACATATCTGATTTCTTTCCAAATTTAAGAAAGTTTTGTGCTCCATTATACAAACGTCTCCAAAATAACCCTTGTCCTTGGACAGATGAACATACTAATGTATAGGAATTACACAAAACAAACTAAAACTGAAAGAGTAATTCTAAACATAAGATGGAAACATAATTAAAGGAAGTAGGAAGTAAGAACTTACTGAAGAAACTTATATTAAAACTTGGAATATTTTACAGAATTGGAATTCAGAAGTTGAGAGCTTTTTCTCTTACAATGAATTTTCTCTCTTAAGCTCTGTAAGTGTTTTTTATTTTTCTAAGCTTAGAGTTAAAATGAAACTAAGCACACCTATTTATAAGCTAAGAAACTTAATACAGAAGTAAAAAACTTAATACAGAAGTAAAAGTACTAAGGTTACAGCATTAAGAAATCTAAAGCGACAAAATATTCAGTGCTTGGACAGCTGGAAAGTTGTCAGCAGGAATTGCTTTTTGTAGTGCGTTGTAATAGTTGGATGCTTTGTCTGCCACTACCGTTGTAACTTTGGACCATGTTGAGGAAGATGCCACGTAAGTATATGAATATTACCACTATTCATTGCCGTCACTATTCACTAGTCACTATTTGCTTTTTGGAAATTGCTTGGAAGTTGCTCGGAAATTGCCTGGAAGTTGCTGGAGTTTGCTTGGGACAACCTGGAAGTTGCTGAGCAATTACTTGAATTTGTAACTGAACATTCATTTGTAATCTGGAATAATTATGTCCCTAACTTTTGCCTAAGTGTAAAACACTTAGCGGGATCTTTCTTATTTTTAGAAATCAAAAGGATCTTGGGCACAAGGCCCACCATACAAATCTGGGCTGGAAGCCTCAGATGAACTGGAACTGGAAGATTGAACTTGTTTATTTTGGTTTATAAATTGGAGGAACTGATCAAATAGTTCAGCTTTATTTATGGCTGGCTTAGTTTTCTTTTTGGATTTGGTGGATGAGGATGGTGAATGAAATGTGTTTGTTGGGGTAGTGATTTGGACTTGTTTATAATGCTGGAAACTCTGCTTAGTCCAGTCATTATAATCATGGAGGGCAGATGAACCATACTGGAGATATTGGGAAACACAGTCTAACATTTGTGGATAAATCTTAAAATTTTTCCACCATTTGACCCGATAATCACGAGTTAAAAAATAAGGTCTGGATTCAGTGAGTCTGGTAAGGGAATAATTCCAGCACATAATCCATGAAATGCGAAATATTTGACAGAAATAAATAATACTGGGGAATTCAAAGCCTTCTGGAAATGTTGCTTTGGAATGATAATGTTGGAAAATGGTTTGAAGGTTGTCTGGGAAAATGTCTGGAATTGCTCCATAACTATCCCACCATTCAAGGAACCATATTGGAATTGTCACATTTTTCTGGAGACAGTCTGGATGAAAGCTAAAAAACCAAGAATGGTAATAGCTTTGGAGTAAGAATGCACAATGCCATGCTTGTACATAATCATGGAAATTATAAGTCTGTGGAAGTTCTGGATTAAGAAATTTGGAAGAGAAGGTTTTGGCTTTTGTAAGAGAAGAATGAAGATTCTTCCATCCAATATCAGTAATAACATGGAAAATTAGGCATTTGGAATAATTTGTTGTGGAGCTAATATTATCCTTAATGTAAAAAGAATTTGTGTCATGAAGGATATTTCTGTAATATTGGATTGGTTTGGTAATTTCAAAAGGAAACCAATTGAAACCATCTGGAATTTTGGTTTTGACATATTTGGATATTTGGTGATTAAACTCTTCTGGGGAAGAAAATGTGTTGGAGGTAAAATTGGTTAAAAATAGATTGGTATAATGTTGTTTGAGGTGATATGAAATATCAGTGGTATCTGGATGGGTAATTGGAGGGGCTGTGTCTGGGAGTGTTTGAGTATAGGAATTTGGAAGGTAATTTGTCAAATTGGAGAATTTGTTTGTGGAAAGAGGAGTATTTTCTGTGGAATGAATTACTATACCTTTTTTCTTTTGTTGCCTGGAGGCATGATCTTTGGAATGTTGCATTCTATGCATCCCTGCAGAAATCATATTAATTTGTTTATAGATAGAGCTAGTTTGGAGATTATGGATATCAGAATGTCCCTGGAAAAATTCACAAGTGAGGAAATCAGGAAGAGAATTATGTTCTCCTCATATAAATTCAATATCAAAATCAAAAGCAGATAGAATTGCCTGCCATCTTGCAAAATTTTGTTTGGAAACAATGTTTTGAACATCTTTTTGAAGAATTTCTTTGGCTGATTTACAATCAACTCTTAAAAGAAATTTTTTACAATAAAGATCATCCTGAAATTTGGAAATACAGAGAACTATGGATAATATTTCTTTTCGAACAGTGGAGTAACCCTTTTGAGCACCTATCCATAAACCAGAATGGAAACGAACTAATTGTTCTGTTTTAGATTCTAATTTTTGCTTGAGGATACCACCATAACCATCATCAGAGGCATCAGTTTCTACAATCATAAAGGCATTTGGATTGGGTAGACCTAAGCATGGAAGTGTTTTGACTCTAGATTTTAGCATACGAACAACATTAGTATGTTCATCTGTCCAAGGACAAGGGTTATTCTGGAGACGTTTGTATAATGCAGCACAAAACGTTCTTAAATTTGGAAAGAAATCAGATATGTAATTCAGGCATCCAAGAAAACGTTGTAATTGAGTTTTATCTTTAATTTCATCTGGAAATTTGTCAGCAAACTCAATTGCTCTTGCAATTGGTTTAATGGTTCCGTGATAAATGTCATGACCAAGAAATCGAATTTTTGTTTGGAAAAGTTTGATTTTTGGAGTAGAAAGAACTAAACCATTTTTCTTGATAACTTGGAGATAAATGTGTAAATGCTTGAAATGTTGGTCAATAGAATTGGAAAACACAAGAACATCATCAATATAAACAATAGTAAAAGTAGTATATGGAGTAAAAATATCATTCATAATGTTTTGAAATTCTGATGGAGCATTTTTTAAACCAAAAGGCATTACATTCCACTCATAATGTCCAAATGGGACTGTAAAAGCAGTTTTATAACGATCTGTTTCAGCAATTTGAATTTGCCAAAAGCCACTTTTCATATCAAATTTGGAAAATATTTTGGAATCATAAAGTCTATCAAGGAGATCTTTTTTATTAGGAATTGGATAACGAATCCATTGAAGGACCTTATTAAGAGGTTTATAATTAATAACTAATCTTGGAACACCTCTTTCTTTTTCTGCCTGATTCATGACATAGAAAGCAGCACAAGACCAAGGGGATTTAGAAGGGCGAATTAACTTCTTATCAAGAAGTACTTGAATTTCTTTCTTACAAGTTTCAAGTAATTTTTGGTTCATTTGAATTGGTCGAGCCTTAGTAGGAATCTGTTGTTCTGAAAAATCTTTTTCATAAGGAAGGAAAACAAGATGTTTTTTTCTTTCCCAAAAAGCATTTGGAATATCAGCACAAACTTCATGTTGGAGTATTTCTTGGAAATTCTTTATTTTTTGTTGAATATGAGGATTTTGTAATTGTTGTTCTATTCTTTGGAAAGACATTTCTTCTTTTAAAAAGGAAATCTGTTTTCTTTTTGATGTAATCAAATCAGTTTGGAGAAAATGGATTTCTTTATTTTGTAATGGAGTAGAGAAATGGAAAGAAATACGTTTTCCAAAAATGGAAGTATGGATGCCAAACTTGTTTACTGAAAATGGATAAATTTGAGTTAAAAATGGAGTACCTAGGATAATACCATTATTAATATCCTTAACAAGAGTAAAAGCAGTTTTGAAGCAATAATTATTATTACAAATATAAGCTTTGGAAAGTTTATACTGGATTTGGAGTCTTTGTCCATTAGCACTGGACAAATGTTCAGTAGTTTTCTCATAGTATTTAGAAGGTATTAATCCTTCTTTAATACAATTGAGATCAGCACCACTATCAAATAAAGCAATAGTAGCTATTTGGAAATCATGATCAAGAATTAATTTAACTGGACAATACCAACGTTGATAATTAACATGTTGACTAGTTGGAGGAGTTATTGGAAGAGGGGAATTAGAAGTTTGTTTTGGAGAATCATTTTGCTTAAGATTTTTAAGTTGAGACTTTGGGTTTATTCCTGGTATCAGAGCCAAGGACGAAGTGCTCTAAGGTTACTCGTAGCCATTGTTATTGAGAACCCACTGTCGTAGTGTTGTAGTTTGGGTTTGGTCAGCTGATTGGTCAGCCTGTAAAGCCGTTGGTAAGCCGTGGGTAGGTGTTCCAGGTGTGGTGGTCCCTCAGGTGGTCCTCAGTGGTCCCTCAAGTTACCTATTGTGGTGAAGTTATCAGTAAACATGGTGAAAGGAAGGTTAGCAGTGTTTCTTCTAAGGTTTTTGGTGACAGTATGGATCCAGTCCAGAAGAAGCAGATTACCCAAAAGGATAATCTATTTATTTGGGAAATGCCAATTCCAGCAAATCTGACAGAGTCTAAGGATAAGCAACCAGGTGGTAACATTCTTATTCGATTTAATTCAAGTAAGGACTTTCCATCTTCCTTTACTTATAATTCTCAAGGTATTAGATCTTTTTATTCTTCTAAAAGATCAAATACTTTTCCAAACTCAGATTTCATTCCAGAAATAGTTGATGAATGTAATTTCTCATCACCAACTAAGTCTGAAATGAAACCTCCTGATTTCTCCAATCTAAATATTATTACAAAAGGTAGTTTCCAAATTGATAAACCTATGCTTTCCAATGATTTTGAATCTCCAGAAAATCGTGAAAAACGATTTTGGTTTTTCTCTAACTTTGATAAACCTGCTACAGAATTTATTAGAGAAAAATACTATTCCAAATTAAATGAGTTATCTGCTAATATTCCATTTTTCACATGGCTTCCAATTTACTTAAGCAATTAAAAAATTCCTTATCCATTTTCTGATTTATGTGTAGTCAAATATTGCTCAAAAATGGACTCTCAAAAATGGTGAACTAGCTTCATCTATTCATCCTCCATTAACAGGTTTACAAGTTTCTACTGAAGAAGGTAAAACTTGTGAAGCTGCTCCATATAAAGTAGGAAGGGAATCTGATGATAAATCAATTCCTACTTTAGGGGACATTAAAAAGGTTTATGAACAAAATAATTTTTCCAATACTATTTTGCATACTATTTCCAAACAAGTTCAACAAATTTCTACTCAAATTGATACTTTATCTCTCAAAAATCCTGACCCTAATTATTCCAAAGATTTTGATGATTTATCTAGAAAGTTTAACGGAATTTCACTTCGTGAACAACCATCATCCAGTTTTCCAAATGAAATTTCCAGACCTATTATTCATGTTCCAACTCATTTTCCAAAAGGTTTTGGTCCAAGTAGCAAAACTCTTCTCAAACGAATTTCTGAAAAATTAGATAAAAACATCACCTCTTTAGACAAGGACAAAAGAGCAATAGAAATTCCTAAAGTTTTTTCAGATGATGAACTTCCAAACCAAATTAATCGAATTTCCAATAAAAATTGGAACAATAATTCAATGCGTAATTATTATTCCAGACCTACTCCTCCAGATCTCCAGTTTGGAGAACGAGGAACTTATGGTCCTCAAAATGTTTATTCTGGTGACCAACTATATGACTGGAATATAGATGGTAGACCAGACTTTGAAATTGCAAAAGTTCTTCATGAAATGTGCATTGCTGCTAATGCTTATACTTCCAATGATATGACTAATAACCAAATTGCAGAACTTATTACTAATGGTTTTACAGGTCAACTCAAGTATTGGTGGGAAAATACTCTGACTCCCAAAGAGCAAACAGAAATTTGTTCTCATGAAAATGAGAAGAAAGAAAAAGATGGATTTATTCTGTTAATCCAAACCATCAGTCTCCATTTTCTAGGATCTAGTACTGAGCATCTTAATTCCAATTCTATAATCCTTTCCAATCTTCGTTGTCCAACCTTAAATGATTATCGTTGGTACAAAGATGTTTTCCTTTCAAATGTTCTTGCCAGAACTGATTCTTCACAATCATTTTGGAAAGAAAAATTTATTTCTGGACTTCCAAATTTATTTCTGGACTTCCAAATTTATTTGCTCAAAGAATTTTCCAAAAATTAAAAGAAGTTTCAATTGACTATGGAACTTTAACCTATGGTCAATTATTTGGTTTCATTAAGAGAGAAGGATTATCTCTTTGTAATGAGCTAAAAATCCAATCTAAATATGGTAGTGAAAAAGCTCAGCAAAGAAAAGAACTTGGATCTTTCTGTGAAGCCTTTGGCTTTGAGAAAATTCAAGCTCCTTCCTCCATCAGAAAGCAGCAACCTAAACAGACTCAACACTTTCGTCAAAGACCCATTCCATCTTCTGATCATTTTTATCAAAAGAAAAAGAAGACATTTCCAAAAGAGTTTTCCAAAAATGATTTCCAAAAAATTATTTGCTATAAGTGTGGAAAACCTGGTCACAACGCAAATAATTGCCATTTCAAAAATAAGATTAATGAGATTTTCCATGACAATCCAGATTTACGAGATAAACTTTTAAATATTTTCCAACTAAATCAGAGTGAACCAGAAGGATCTAATCATTCTGACTCTGATCATGCCATTTACCAGTGAGATTGTGATCAGGATTCTGATGAATTTAATTCTGATCATTCTCTCCAATTTTGTTCTCAAGGACTTTGTGTTATTTCCAAAAAGGATAAAGAAAAAGAATTACTTCTTGATATTATTGAGAAAATTCCAGATAGTAATCTTCAAAAACAGTATCTTGAGCAACTACGAGAAATTGTTTTGAAATCTTCTCCATTAGTGGAAAAACAAAAACCAGTTTCTTTTAGTCTTCAAAAAATTCTTGCTGATTCTCCATTTCACCAACCATCTCTTTCTCCAATCACTACTCATGATCTTCAAAATGAGGTATCTCAGTTAAAATCTCATATTCAAGATCTTGATCAAAGTATTTTAAATCTCCAAACAAAAGATTTAGAACTTGAAGCAAAAATTACTTTGCTCCAAAATTCCAGTTTTGGAACTGATGACATTTCTACAGAACCTCCCATATTGACTAATTCCATTCAGATTTCTGATACTCCTATTGCCAATGATAAATTTCTTCAAATTATCCATCGATTTCATTTTCAAAAATGGTTTTGTCCAATTACATTAGTTATTGATGATGATTTCCAAATTAATGATGTTGCATTATTTGACAGTGGTGCTGATCTTAATTGCATAAAGGAGGAATTAATTCCTTCTCATTATTATGAACTTGCTACTGATCATTTAACTATTGCTAACGGTCAAACACTCCATATTAATTACAAATTGTCCAATGCATCCATTTTCAATAATGATTATTATTTTCACACTCTATTTACTCTTGTCAAAAATCTTAATTATAATATTATTCTTGGTACTCCATTTCTCACTCAAATGTATCCATTTTCTGTCAATGAAGTTGGTATTCATGCTGTCATAGATAATAGACCCATTTCTTTCAAATTTTCTGCCAAGTTACAACATTCTGATGTCCATAATCTCCAAACTAACTCTATCTGTAAACAGATTAATATGATTTATGCAGGGATGAACAGAATGCGAACTTCCAAGGATCATGCCTCCAGGCAACAAAAAGAAAAAGGAACATCCAGTATGAACAATCCGAAACAAATGAAAATTTGGCATCCACTTCCAAAATTTCACCTCCAACCTTTTACCATTACCAGACTACGTCTTCCAAAAAACCATTCTCCATTATCTTCCAATACACTATCTACTAAATCCAAACCACTTAATTACTACATTAAATATTTACCTGAAGATATCCAACGCATTATTTACCACAAAGTAAAAACTGCCAGATTCAACCATCATTTTGCAATCTTCCTTTAAAAACATGTTATCTTTCGTCGATATTATTGGCGAGTATGGGGACACACTGGTATTTTCAATCATGGTTTTTATTTATGGACTCATGACCTCCAAATAAACAATCCATATTTCCTTACATAGCGATATGGTTTGGTTCGCAAATTTTACGATACTCCACATCCTCAAGATCCAATTTTTCAAGAATTCTCCAAATTTCAGCAATACATTTTTTCCACTTTACAATCCATTAGACAACATGAATGGATTTATGAAGAGATTATTTGTGCCAATATTGAAATGGAAAATGGACTTCTCAAACCAGCCCATTACCTCATCCTTATCAATTTTCCAGTTACTCCTCTTCCATTTAAAAATCCAATTAATATCTGGAACCCCTCATTTCTAAATCCTTCCAAAACACGAGCCAATGGTTTTCTTTTCATCTTACGAAATATAAACCATTACATAAATTATCAAGATATTGTTACCTTTATCCATTGTGGCAACACCACTGTTGCCTTCCCTACTACTTTTTTAGAAATATTTTCCACAGGAATTAAACACTCTGAACCACTATCTCCATATTTAGACAAAATTACTCAAGGGCATTACCTATCTTCAGAAGGTAAAACCCATTTTAATTCCTTACTCCCTCATTCCAAGGCTTGTAATCCAAGTTTTTCTGATCGATATGTTTGGGTCAATTTTAATCACTTAGACTGAACTTTCTGTACAGTCTATTTGATGGGCCTTGTTCACAAACTCCATTTAATTTTCAAAAAAGAAAAGAAAATAAAAGATCCCGCTAAGTGTTTTACACTTAGGCAAAAGTTAGGGACATTATTATTCCAATTTTCAGCAGCATTAGTTACAAGTCATGCAATTTCTTAGCAATTTCCAGAATACCTCAATCAAACTTCCAAGCAATTTCAAGGCAACTTCCAAGCAATTTCCAAAAATCGTCAAAAGCAAATAGTGACTACAATGAATAGTGGTACTATTCATACTCCTACGAGGCACTATTCATACACTTACGTGGCATCTTCCCCAGCATGGTCCAAAGTTCCAACAGTAATGGCAGACAAAGCTTCCAGCTGTAAACATAAGATGGAAACATAAATTAAAGGAAGTAAGAAGTAAGAACTTACTGAAGAAACTTATATATATTAAAACTTGGAATATTTTACAGAATTGGAAATTCAGAAGTTGAGAGCTTTCTTTCTTACAATGAATTTTTTCTCTTAAGCTCTGTAAGTGTTTTTATTTTTCTAAGCTCTAAGCTCTAAGCTCTGAGTTGGAATGAAACTAAACAAACCTATTTATAGGCTAAGAAACTTAATACAGAAGAAACTTAATACAGTATTAAAAGTACAAAAAGTAAACTAAGTTTACAGCATTAAGTAAACTAAAACGACAAAATAAAATTAAAGTTGTTGGACAGCTGGAGAGGTGTTGGCCTCTGCTTTTTATAGTGCGCCTTTACAGCTGGATGCTTTGTCTGCCACTACTGTTGGAACTTTGGACCATGTTTGGGAAGATGTCACGTAAGTATATGAATAGTGCCACGTAGGAGTATGAATAGTACCACTATTCATTGCCGTCACTATTCACTAGTCACTATTTGCTTTTGACAATTTTTTGGAAATTGCTTGGAAGTTGCCTGGAAATTGCCTGGAAGTTGCTGAAGTTTGTTTGAGGTATTCTGGAAATTGCTGAGAAATTACTTGAAATTGTACCTGGACATTCTTTTATAATCTGGAATAATTATGTCCCTAACTTTTGCCTAAGTGTAAAACACTTAGCGGGATCTTTCTTATTTTTAGAAATCAAAAGGATCTTGGGCACAAGACCCACCATACAAGTCTGGGCTGGAAGCCTCAGATGAACTGGAACTGGAAGATTGAACTTGTTTATTTTGGTTAATAAATTGGAGGAACTGATCAAATAGTTCAGCTTTATTGATGGCTGGCTTATTTTTCCTTTTGGATTTGGTAGATGAGGATGGTGAAGGAAATGTGTTTGTTGGAGGGGTGATTCGGACTCGTTTATATTGCTGGAAGTTCTGCTTAGTCCAATCATTATAATCATGGAGGGTAGATGAACCATGCTGGAGATACTGGGAAACACAGTCTAACATGTTTGGATAAATCTTAAAGTTTTTCCACCATTTGACCTGATAATCTCGAGTTAAAAAGTAAGGTATGGATTTAGTGAGTCTGGTAAGGGAATAATTCCAACATAATCCATGAAATTCGAAATATTTGACAGAAATAAATAATACTGGAGAATTCAAAGCCTTCTGGAAATGTTGCTTTGGAATGATAATGTTGGAAAATGGTTTGAAGGTTTTCTGGGAAAATGTCAGGAATTGCTCCATAACTATCCCACCATTCAAGGAACCATATTGGAAATGTCACATTTTTCTAAAGACAGTCTGGATGAAAGCTAAAAAACCAAAAATGGTTATAGCTTTGGAGTAAGAATGCAAAATGCCATGCTTGTACATAATCATGGAAATTATAAGTCTGTGGAAGTTCTGGATCAATAAATTTGGAAGAGAAGGTTTTGGTTTTGGAAAGAGAAGAATGAAGATTCTTCCATTCAATATCAGTAATAACATGGAAAATTAGGCATTTGGAATAATTTGTTGTGGAGCTAATATTATCTTTAATGAAACAAGAATTTGTATCATGAAGGATGTTTCTGTAATATTGGATTGGTTTAGTAATTTCAAAATGAAACCAATTGAAACCATCTGGAATTTTGGTTTTGACATATTTGGATATTTTGTGGTTAAACTCTTCTTGAGAAGAAAATGTGTTGGAGGTAAAATTGGTTGGAAATAGATTGGTATAATGTTGTTTGAGGTGATATGAAATATCAGTAGTATCTGGATGGGTAATTGGAGGAGCTGTGTTTGGAAGTGTTCGAGTGTAGGAATTTGGAGGGTAATTTGTGAAATTGGAGGATTGGTTTATGGAAAGAGGAACATTTTCTGTGGAATGAATTACTATACCTTTTTCCTTTTGGTGCCTGGAGGCATGATCTTTGGAATGTTGCATTCTGTTCATCCCTGCAGAAATCATATTAATCTGTTTACAGATAGAGTTAGTTTGGAGATTATGGACATCAGAATGTCCCTGCAAAAATTCACGAGTGAGGAAATCAGGAAGAGAATTATGTTATCCTCGTATAAATTCAATATCAAAATCAAAAGCAGATAGAATTGCCTGCCATCTTGCAAAATTTTGTTTGGAAACAATGTTTTGAACATCTTTTTGAAGAATTTCTTTGACTGATTTACAATCAAATCTTAAAAGAAATTTTTTACAATAAAGATCATCCTGAAATTTGGAAATACAGAGAACCATGGATAATACTTCTTTGCGAACAGTGGAGTAACCCTTTTGAGCACCTATCCATAAACCAGAATGGAAACGAACTAATTGTTCTGTTTTAGATTCTAATTTTTGCTTGAGGATACCACCATAACCATCATCAGAGGCATCAGTTTCTACAATCATAAAGGCATTTGGATTGGGTAGACCTAAGCATGGAAGTGTTTTGACTCTAGATTTTAGCATACGAACAACATTAGTATGTTCATCTGTCCAAGGACAAGGGTTATTCTGAAGACGTTTGTATAATGGAGCACAAAACTTTCTTAAATTTGGAAAGAAATCAGATATGTAATTCAGACAACCAAGAAAACGTTGTAATTGAGTTTTATCTTTAATTTCATCTGGAAATTTGTCAGCAAACTCAATTGCTCTAGCAATTGGTTTAATGGTTCCGTGATAAATGTCATGACCAAGAAATCGGATTTTTGTTTGGAAAAGCTTGATTTTTGGAGCAGAAACAACTAAACCATTTTTCTTGATAACTTGGAGAAATATGTGTAAATGCTTGAAATGTTGGTCAATAGAATTAGAAAACACAAGAACATCATCAATATAGACAATAGTAAAAGTAGTATATGGAGTAAAAATATCATTCATAATGTTTTGAAATTCTGATGGAGCATTTTTTAAACCAAAAGGCATTACATTCCATTCATAATGTCCAAATGGGACTGTAAATGCAGTTTTATAACGATCTGTTTCAGCAATTTGAATTTGCCAAAAGCCACTTTTCATATCAAATTTGGAAAATATTTTGGAATCATAAAGTCTATTAAGAAGATCTTTTTTATTAGGAATTGGATAACGAATCCATTGAAGGACCTTATTAAGAGGTTTATAATTAATAACTAATCTTGGAACACCTCTTTCTTTTTCTTCCTGATTCATGACATAGAAAGCAGCACAAGACCAAGGGGATTTAGAAGGGCGAATTAACTTCTTATCAAGAAGTACTTGAATTTCTTTCTTACAAGTTTCAAGTAATTCTTGGTTCATTTGAATTGGTCGAGCCTTAGTAGGAATCTGTTGTTCTGAAAAATCTTTTTCATAAGGAAGGAAAACAAGATGTTTTTTTCTTTCCCAAAATGCATTTGGAATATCAGCACAAACTTCATGTTGGAGTATTTCTTGGAAATTCTTTATTTTTTGTTGAATATGAGGATTTTGTAATTGTTGTTCTATTATTTGGAAAGACATTTCTTCTTGTAAAAAGGAAATCTGTTTTCTTTTTGATGTAATCAAATCAGTTTGGAGAAAATGGATTTCTTTATTTTGTAATGGAGTAGAGAAATGGAAGGAAATACGTTTTCCAAAAATGGAAGTATGGATGCCAAACTTGTTTTACTGAAAATGGATAAATTTGAGTTAAAAATGGAGTACCTAGGATAATACCATTATTAATATCCTTAACAAGAGTGAAAGCAGTTTTGAAGCAATAATTATTATTACAAATATAAGCTTTGGAAAGTTTATACTTGATTTGGAGTCTTTGTCCATTAGCACTGGACAAATGTTCAGTAGTTTTCTCATAGTATTTAGAAGGTATTAATCCTTCTTTAATACAATTGAGATCAGCACCACTATCAAATAAAGCAATAGTAGTTATTTGGAAATCATGTTCAAGAATTAATTTAACTGGACAATACCAACGTTGATAATTAACATGTTGACTAGTTGGAGGAGTTATTGGAAGAGGGGAATCAGAAGTTTGTTTTGGAGAATCATTTTGCTTAAGATTTTTAAGTTGAGACTTTATCTGATTGATCTCATGTTGAAAATCCTGGAGTTTAATAGCTTTTGGGGAAAAGCTTTTATCATAAGTTTTGGAAAATTGACAGTCATACTCTTTTGAAGATAAAGAATTAATTTGAGAAGAAAGAGTATGCAAAATTGTATTTGAAAAATTGTTTTGTTCATAAACCTTTTTAATGTCTCCTAAAGGAAGATCTGATTTTTCATCAGCATCTCTTCCTTTATATGGAGCAGCTTCACAAGTTCTTCCTTTCTCAGGAGGAATTTGTAGATCTGTTCATGGAGGATGAATGGATGAAACTAATTCACCATTTTTAAGAAACCATTTTTGAGCAATATTGGATTTAACACATAAATTAGAAAATGGATAAGGGATTTTTAAATTACATAAATAAATTGGAAGCCATTCGAAAAATGGAATATTAACACCGAATTCATTTAATTTGGAATAGTAATTTTCACGAATAAATTCTGTAGCAGGTTTATCAAAATTGGAGAAAAACGAAACTCTTTGTTCATGATTTTCTGGAGATTCAAAATCATTGGAAAGCATAGATTTATCAATTTGGAAACCACCTTTTGTAATAATATTTAAACTGGAGAAATCAGGAGGTTTCATTTCAGACTTAGTTGGTGATGAGAAATCACTTGCATCAACTATTTCTGGAATGAAATCTGAGTTTGGAGAAGTATTTGATCTTTCAGAAGAATAAAAAGATCTAATACCTTGAGAATTATAAGTAAAGGAAGATGGAAAGTCCTTACTTGAATTAAATCGAATTAGAATGTTACCAACTGGTTGCTTATCCTTAGACTCTGTCAGATTTGTTGGAATTGGCATTTCCCAAACAAATAGATTATCCTTTTGGGTAATCTGCTTCTTCTGGACAGGATCCATACTGTCACCAAATACCTTAGAAGAAACACTGCTAACCTTACCTTTCACCATGTTTACTGATAACTTCACCACAATAGGTTACTTGAGGGACCACTGAGGACCACCTGAGGGACCACCACACCTGGAACACCTACCCACGGCTTACCAACGGCTTTACAGGCTGACCAAACCCAGGCTGACCAATCAGCTGACCAAACCCAAACTACAACACTACTACAGTGGGTTCTCAATAACAATGGCTACGAGTAACCTTAGAGCACTTCGTCCTTGGCTCTGATACCAATTTACTTAAGTAATTTAAAAATTCCTTATCCATTTTCTGATTTATGTGTTAAGTCAAATATTGCACAAAAATGGACTCTCAAAAATGGTGAACTAGTTTCATCTATTCATCCTCCGTTAACAGGTTTACAAGTTTCTACTGAAGAAGGTAAAACTTGTGAAGCTGCTCCATATAAAGTAGGAAGGGAATCTGATGATAAATCAATTCCTACTTTAGGGGACATTAAAAAGGTTTATGAACAAAATAATTTTTCCAATACTATTTTGCATACTATTTCCAAACAAGTTCAACAAATTTCTACTCAAATTGATACTTTATCCCCCAAAAATCCTGACCCTAATTATTCCAAAGATTTTGATGATTTATCTAGAAAGTTCAACGGAATTTCACTTCGTGAACAACCATCATCCAGTTTTCCAAATGAAATTTCCAGACCCATTATTCATGTTCCAACACATTTTCCAAAAGGTTTTGGACCAAGTAACAAAACCCTTCTCAAACGAATTTCTGAAAAATTAGATAAAAACATCACCTGTTTAGACAAGGACAAAAAGGCAAAAGAAATTGCTAAAGTTTTTTCAGATGATGAACTTCCAAACCAAATTAATCGAATTTCCAATAAAAATTGGAACAATAATTCAATGCGTAATTATTATTCCAGACCTACTCCTCCAGATCTCCAGTTTGAAGAACGAGGAACTTAAGGTCCTCAAAATGTTTATTCTGGTGACCAACTATATGACTGGAATATAGATGGTAGATCAGACTTTGAAATTGCAAAAGTTCTTCATGAAATGTGCATTGCTGCTAATGCTTATACTTCCAATGATATGACTAATGACCAAATTGCAGAACTTATTACTAATGGTTTTACAGGTCAACTCAAGTATTGGTGGGAAAATACTCTGACTCCCAAAGAGCAAGCAAAAATTTGTTCTCATGAAAATGAGAAGCAAGAAAAAGATGGATTTATTCTGTTAATCCAAACCATCAGTCTCCATTTTCTAGGATCTAGTACTGAGCATCTTAATTCCAATTCTATAATCCTTTCCAATCTTCGTTGTCCAACCTTAAATGATTATCGTTGGTACAAAGATGTTTTCCTTTCAAATGTTCTTGCCAGAACTGATTCTTCACAATCATTTTGGAAAGAAAAATTTATTTCTGGACTTCCAAATTTATTTGCTCAAAGAATTTTCCAAAAATTAAAAGAAGTTTCAATTGACTATGGAACTTTAACCTATGGTCAATTATTTGGTTTCATTAAGAGAGAAGGATTATCTCTTTGTAATGAGCTTAAAAATCCAATCTAAGTATGGTAGTGAAAAAGCTCAGCAAAGAAAAGAACTTGGATCTTTCTGTGAAGCCTTTGGCTTTGAGAAAATTCAAGCTCCTTCCTCCATCAGAAAGCAGCAACTTAAACAGACTCAACACTTTCGTCAAAGACCCATTCCATCTTCTGATCATTTTTATCAAAAGAAAAAGAAGACCTTTCCAAAAGAGTTTTCCAAAAATGATTTCCAAAAAATTATTTGCTATAAGTGTGGAAAACCTGGTCACAAAGCAAATAATTGCCATTTCAAAAATAAGATTAATAAGATTTTCCATGACAATCCAGATTTACGAGATAAACTTTTAAATATTTTCCAACTAAATCAGAGTGAACCAGAAGGAACTAATCATTCTGACTCTGATCATGCCATTTACCAGTTAGATTGTGATCAGGATTCTGATGAATTTAATTCTGATCATTCTCTCCAATTTTGTTCTCAAGGACTTTGTGTTATTTCCAAAAAGGATAAAGAAAAGGAATTACTTCTTGATATTATTGAGAAAATTCCAGATTGTAATCTTCAAAAACAATATCTTGAACAACTTCGAGAAATTGTTTTAAAATCTTCTCCATTGGTGGAAAAACAAAAACCAGTTTCTTTTAGTCTTCAAAAAATTCTTGCTGATTCTCCATTTCACCAACCATCTCTTTCTCCAATCACTACTCATGATCTTCAAAATGAGGTATCTCAGTTAAAATCTCATATTCAAGATCTTGATCAAAGTATTTTAAATCTCCAAACAAAAGATCTAGAACTTCAAGCAAAAATTACTTTGCTCCAAAATTCCAGTTTTAATGAAACTACTGTAGAACCTCCCATATTGGCTAATTCCATTCAGATTTCTGATACTCCAATGATAAATTTCTTCAAATTATCCATCGATTTCATTTTCAAAAATGGTTTTGTCCAATTACCTTAGTTATTGATGATGATTTCCAAATTAATGATGTTGCATTATTTGACAGTGGTGCTGATCTTAATTGCATAAAGGAAGAATTAATTCCTCCTCATTATTATGAACATGCTACTGATCATTTAACTATTGCTAATGGTCAAACACTCCATATTAAATATAAATTGTCCAATGCGTCCATTTTCAATAATAATTATTATTTTCAAAATCCATTTACTCTTGTCAAAAATCTTAATTATAATATTATTCTTGGTACTCCATTTCTCACTCAAATGTATCCATTTTCTGTCAATGAAGTTGGTATTCATTCTGTCATAGATAATAAACCAATTTCTTTCAAATTTTATGCCAAGTTACAACATTTGGATGTCCATAATCTCCAAACTAACTCTATCTATAAACAGATTAATATGATTTCTGCAGGGATGAACAGAATGCAACATTCCAAAGATCATGCCTCCAGGCACCAAAAGGAAAAAGGTATAGTAATTCATTCCACAGAAAATGTTCCTCTTTCCATAAACCAATCCTCCAATTTGACAAATTACCCTCCAAATTCCTACACTCGAACACTTCCAAACACAGCTCCTCCAATTACCCATCCAGATACTACTGATATTTCATATCACCTCAAACAACATTATACCAATCTATTTCTAACCAATTTTACCTCCAACACATTTTCTTCTCAAGAAGAGTTTAACCACAAAATATCCAAATATGTCAAAACCAAAATTCCAGATGGTTTCAATTGGTTTCCTTTTGAAATAACTAAACCAATCCAATATTACAGAAACATCCTTCATGACACAAATTCTTGTTTCATTAAGGATAATATTAGCTCCACAACAAATTATTCCAAATGCCTAATTTTCCATGTTATTACTGATATTGAATGGAAGAATCTTCATTCTTCTCTTTCCAAAACCAAAACCTTCTCTTCCAAATTTTTTGATCCAGAACTTCCACAGACTTATAATTTCCATGATTATGTACAAGCATGGCATTGTGCATTCTTACTCCAAAGCTATAACCATTCTTGGTTTTTTAGCTTTCATCCAGACTGTCTCCAGAAAAATGTGACATTTCCAATGTGGTTCCTTGAATGGTGGGATAGTTATGGAGCAATTCCTGACATTTTCCCAGACAACCTTCAAACCATTTTCCAACATTATCATTCCAAAGCAACATTTCCAGAAGGCTTTGAATTCTCCAGTATTATTTATTTCAGTCAAATATTTCGCATTTCATGGATTATGTGCTGGAATTATTCCCTTACCAGACTCACTGAATCCAGACCTTATTTTTTAACTCGTGATTATCGGGTCAAATGGTGGAAAAATTTTAAGATTTATCCAAACATGTTAGACTGTGTTTCCCAGTATCTCCAGCATGGTTCATCTGCCCTCCATGATTATAATGATTGGACTAAGCAGAACTTCCAGCAATATAAACGAGTCCGAATCACCCCTCCAACAAACACATTTCCTTCACCATCCTCATCTACCAAATCCAAAAGGAAAAATAAGCCAGCCATCAATAAAGCTGAACTATTTGATCAGTTCCTCCAATTTATTAACCAAAATAAACAAGTTCAATCTTCTAGTTCCAGTTCATCTGAGGCTTCCAGCCCAGACTTGTATGGTGGGCCTTGTGCCCAAGATCCTTTTGATTTCTAAAAATAAGAAAGATCCCGCTAAGTGTTTTACACTTAGGCAAAAGTTTGGGACATAATTATTCCAGATTATAAAAGAATGTCCAGGTACAATTTCAAGTAATTTCTCAGCAATTTCCAGAATACCTCAAACAAACTTCAGCAACTTCCAGGCAATTTCCAGGCAACTTCCAAGCAATTTCCAAAAAATTATCAAAAGCAAATAGTGACTAGTGAATAGTGATGGCAATGAATAGTGGTACTATTCATACTCCTACGTGGCACTATTCATATACTTACGTGACATCTTCCCCAACATGGTCCAAAGTTCCAACAGTAGTGGCAGACAAAGCATCCAGCTGTAAAGGCGCACTACAAAAAGCAGAGGCCAACACCTCTCCAGCTGTCCAACAACTTTAATTTTATTTTGTCGTTTTAGTTTACTTAATGCTGTAAACTTAGTTTACTTTTTGTACTTTTACTTCTGTATTAAGTTTCTTCTGTATTAAGTTTCTTAGCCTATAAATAGGTTTGTTTAGTTTCATTCCAACTCAGAGCTTAGAGCTTAGAAAAATAAAAAACACTTACAGAGCTTAAGAGAGAAAATTCATTGTAAGAGAAAAAGCTCTCAACTTCTGAATTTCCAATTCTGTAAAAATTCCAAGTTTAAATACAAGTTTCTTATTTAGTAAGTTCTTACTCCTTACTTCCTTTAATTATGTTTCCATCTTATGTTTAGAATTACTCTTTCAGTTTTAGTTTGTTTTGTGTACTTCCTATACAAACAAGGTCAGTCTTTAGGGTTAGTCTCCCCTTCCTCTGTCCTGGGTTAATTCCTGGTATCAGAGCCAAGGACGAAGTGCTCTAAAGTTACTCGTAGCCATTGTTATTGAGAACCCACTGTAGTAGTGTTGTAGTTTGGGTTTGGCCAGCTGATTGGTCAGCCTGTAAAGCCGTTGGTAAGCCGTGGGTAGGTGTTCCAGGTGTGGTGGTCCCTTAGGTGGTCCTCAGTGGTCCCTCAAGTTACCTATTGTGGTGAAGTTATCAGTAAACATGGTGAAAGGTAAGGTTAGCAGTGTTTCTTCTAAGGTTTTTGGTGACAGTATGGATCCAGTCCAGAAGAAGCAGATTACCCAAAAGGATAATCTATTTGTTTGGGAAATGCCAATTCCAGCAAATCTGACAGAGTCTAAGGATAAGCAACCAGGTGGTAACATTCTTATTCGATTTAATTCAAGTAAGGACTTTTCATCTTCCTTTACTTACAAATTTCAAAGTATTAGATCTTTTTATTCTTCTGAAAGATCAAATACTTTTCCAGACTCAGATTTCATTACAGAAATAGTTGATGCAAGTGATTTCTCATCACCAACTAAGTTTGAAATGAAACCTCCTGATTTCTCCAGTTTAAATATTATTACAAAAGGTGGTTTCCAAATTGATAAATCTATGCTTTCCAATGATTTTGAATCTCCAGAAAATCATGAACAAAGACTTTGGTTTTTCTCCAATTTTGATAAACCTGCTACAGAATTTATTCGTGAAAATTACTATTCCAAATTAAATGAATTAGGTATTAATATTCCATTTTAAAAAATGGCTTCCAATTTATTTAAGTAATTTAAAAATCCTTTATCCATTTTCTGATTTATGTGTTAAATCCAATATTGCCCAAAAATGGTTTCTTAAAAATGGTGAATTAGTTTCATCCATTCATTCTCCATTAACAGATTTACAAATTCCTCCTGAGAAAGGAAGAACTTGTGAAGCTGCTCCATATAAAGGAAAAGATGCTGATGAAAAATCAGATCTTCCTTTAGGAGACATTAAAAGGGTTTATGAACAAAACAATTTGTCAAATACAATTTTGCATACTCTTTCTCCTCAAATTAATTCTTTATCTTCAAAAGAGTATGACTGTCAATTTTCCAAAACTTATGATAAAAGCTTTTCCCCAAAAGCTATTAAACTCCAGGATTTTCAACATGAGATCAATCAGATAAAGTCTCAACTTAAAAATCTTAAGCAAAATGATTCTCCAAAACAAACTTCTAATTCCCCTCTTCCAATAACTCCTCCAACTAGTCAACATGTTAATTATCAACGTTGGTATTGTCCAGTTAAATTAATTCTTGATCATGATTTCCAAATAACTACTATTGCTTTATTTGATAGTGGTGCTGATCATAATTGTATTAAAGAAGGATTAATACCTTCTAAATACTATGAGAAAACTACTGAACATTTGTCCAGTGCTAATGGACAAGGACTCCAAATCAAGTATAAACTTTCCAAAGCTTATATTTGTAATAATAATTATTGCTTCAAAACTGCTTTCACTCTTGTTAAGGATATTAATAATGGTATTATCCTAGGTACTCCATTTTTAACTCAAATTTATCCATTTTCAGTAAACAAGTTTGGCATCCATACTTCCATTTTTGGAAAACATATTTCTTTTCATTTCTCTACTGCATTACAAAATAAAGAAATCCATTTTCTCCAAACTGATTTGATTACATCAAAAAGGAAACAGATTTCCTTTTTAAAAGAAGAAATGTCTTTCCAAAGATTAGAACAACAATTATAAAATCCTCATATTCAACAAAAAATAAAGAATTTCCAAGAAATACTCCAACATGAAGTTTGTGCTGATATTCCAAATGCTTTTTGGGAAAGAAAAAAACATATTGTTTTCCTTCCTTATGAAAAAGATTTTTCAGAACAACAGATTCCTACTAAGGCTCGTCCAATTCAAATGAACCAAGAATTACTTGAAACTTGTAAGAAAGAAATTCAAGTAATTCTTGATAAGAAGTTAATCCGCCCTTCTAAATCCCCTTGGTCTTGTGCTGCTTTCTATGTCATGAATCAGGCAGAAAAAGAAAGAGGTGTTCCAAGATTAGTTATTAATTATAAACCTCTTAATAAGGTCCTTCAATGGATTCGTTATCCAATTCCTAATAAAAAGGATCTTCTTAATAGACTTTATGATTCCAAAATATTTTCCAAATTTGATATGAAAAGTGGCTTTTGGCAAATTCAAATTGCTGAAACAGATCGTTATAAAACTGCATTTACAGTCCCATTTGGACATTATGAATGGAATGTAATGCCTTTTGGTTTAAAAAATGTTCCATCAGAATTTCAAAACATTATGAATGATATTTTTACTCCATATACTACTTTTGCTATTGTCTATATTAATGATGTTCTTGTGTTTTCCAATTCTATTGACCAACATTTCAAGCATTTACACATATTTCTCCAAGTTATTAAGAAAAATGGTTTAGTTGTTTCTGCTCCAAAAATCCGATTTCTTGGTCATGACATTTATCACGGAACCATTAAACCAATTGCAAGAGCAATTGAGTTTGCTGACAAATTTCTAGATGAAATTAAAGATAAAACTCAATTACAACGTTTTCTTGGTTGCCTGAATTACAACGTTTTCTTGGTTGCCTGAATTACATATCTGATTTCTTTCCAAATTTAAGACAATTTTGTGCTCCATTATACAAACGTCTCCAAAATAACCCTTGTCCTTGGACAAATGAACATACTAATGTTGTTCGTATGCTAAAATCTAGAGTCAAAACACTTCCATGCTTAGGTCTACCCAATCCATATGCCTTTATGATTGTTGAAACTGATGCCTCTGATGATGGTTATGGTGGTATCCTCAAGCAAAAATTAGAATCTAAAACTAACCAATTAGTTCGTTTCCACTCTGGTTTATGGATAGGTCCTCAAAAGGGTTACTCCACTATTCGGAAAGAAGTATAATCCATGGTTCTCTGTATTTCCAAATTTCAGGATGATCTTTATTGTAAAAAATTTCTTTTAAGAGTTGATTGTAAATCAGCCAAAGAAATTCTTCAAAAAGATGTTCAAAACATTGTTTCCAAACAAAATTTTGCAAGATGGCAGGCAATTCTATCTGCTTTTGATTTTGATATTGAATTTATACGAGGAGAACATAATTCTCTTCTTGATTTCCTCACTCGTGAATTTTTGCAGGGACATTCTGATGTCCATAATCTCCAAACTAACTCTATCTATAAACAAATGCATATGATTTCTGCAGGGATGAACAGAATGCAAAATTCCAAGGATCATGCCTCCAGGAAACAAAAAGAAAAAGGTATAGTAAGATCATTCCACAGAAAATATTCCTCTTTCCATAAATCAATCCTCCAATTTGACAAATTACCCTCCAAATTCCTATACTCGAACACTTCCAGACACTACTGATATTTCATATCACCTCAAACAACATTATACCAATTTAATCTTAACCAATTTTACCTACAACACATTTTCTTCCCAAGAAGAGTTTAATCACAAAAATATCCAAATATGTCAAAACCAAAATTCCAGATGGTTTCAATTGGTTTCCTTTTGAAATTACTAAACCAATCCAATATTATAGAAACATCCTTCATGACACAAATTCTTGTTTCATTAAGGATAATATTAGCCCCCCAACAAATTATTCCAAATGCCTAATTTTCCATGTTATTACTGATATTGAATGGAAGAATCTTCATTCTTCCCTCTCAAAAACCAAAAACTTCTCTTCCAAATTTCTTGATCCAGAACTTCCACAGACTTATAATTTCCATGATTATGTACAAGCACGGCATTGTGCATTTTTACTCCAAAGCTATAACCATTCTTGGTTTTTTAGCTTTCATCCAGACTGTCTCCAGAAAAATGGGACATTTCCAATATGGTTCCTTGAATGGTGGGATAGTTATGGAGCAATTCCTGACATTTTCCCACTGTATAAACAAGTCCAAATCACTCCTCCACCAAACACATTTCATTCACCATCCTCATCCACCAAATCCAAAAAGAAAAATAAACCAGCCATAAATAAAGCTGAACTATTTGATCAGTTCCTCCAATTTATTAACCAAAATAAGCAGGCTCAAACTTCCAGTTCCAGTTCATCTGAGGCTTCCAGCCCAGACTTGTATGGTGGGCCTTGTGCCCAAGATCCTTTTGATTTCTAAATAAAAGAAAGATCCCGCTAAGTGTTTTACACTTAGGCAAAAGTTAGGGACATAATTATTCCAGATTACAAATGAATGTTCAGATAAAAATTCAAGCAATTTCTCAGCAACTTTTAGGATGCCTTAATCAAACTCCAGCAACTTCCAGGCAACTTCCAGGCAATTTCCAAGCAATTTCCAAGATTTGTCAAAAGTGAATAGTGACTGGTGAATAGTGACGGCGATGAATAGTAGTACTATTCATATTCTTACGTGGCACTATTCCTATATCTATTTGCCACCTTCTCCAGCATTGTCTAAAGTTACTACAGTAGTGGCAGATAATGCATCCAATAGTAAAAGCGCACTACAAAAAGCAAAGGCCAACACCTCTCCAGCTGTCCAAAAACTTTAATTATATATTGTCGTTTTAGTTTTCTTAATGATGTAACCTTAGTACAATAGATAACTTTACCTTTCACCACGCTACGAGTAACCTTATTCGATTTAATTCAAGTAAGGACTTTCCATCTTCCTTTACTTATAATTTTCAAGGTTTTAGATCTTTTTATTCTTCTAAAAGATCAAATACTTTTCAAAACTCAGATTTCATTCCAGAAATAGTTGATGAAAGTAATTTCTCATCACCAACTAAGTCTGAAATGAAACCTCCTGATTTCTCCAATTTAAATATTATTACAAAAGGTGGTTTCCAAATTGATAAACCTATGCTTTCCAATGATTTTGAATCTCCAGAACATCGTGAAAAACGATTTTGGTTTTTCTCTAACTTTGATAAACCTGCTACAGAGTTTATTAGAGAAAAATATTATTCCAAATTAAATGAGTTATCTGCTAATATTCCATTTTTCACATGGCTTCCAATTTACTTAAGTAATTTAAAAATTCCTTATCCATTTTCTGATTTATGTGTTAAGTCAAATATTGCTCAAAAATGGACTCTAAAAAATGGTGAACTAGTTTCATCTATTCATCCTCCATTAACAGGTTTACGAGTTTCTACTGAAGAAGGTAAAACTTGTGAAGCTGCTCCATATAAAGTAGGAAGGGAATCTGATGATAAATCAATTCCTACTTTAGGGGACATTAAAAAGGTTTATGAACAAAATAATTTTTCCAATACTATTTTGCATACTATTTCCAAACAAGTTCAACAAATTTCTACTCAAATTGATACTTTATCCCTCAAAAATCCTGACCCTACTTCTTCCAAAGATTTTGATGATTTATCTAGAAAGTTCAACGGAATTTCACTTCGTGAGCAACCATCATCCAGTTTTCCAAATGAAATTTCCAGACCCATTATTCATGTTCCAACACATTTTCCAAAAGGTTTTGGACCAAGTAACAAAACCCTTCTCAAACGAATTTCTGAAAAATTAGATAAAAACATCATCTGTTTAGACAAGGACAAAAAGGCAAAAGAAATTGCTAAAGTTTTTTCAGATGATGAACTTCCAAACCAAATTAATCGAATTTCCAATAAAAATTGGAACAATAATTCAATGCGTAATTATTATTCCAGACCTACTCCTCCAGATCTCCAGTTTGAAAAACGAGGAACTTATGGTCCTCAAAATGTTTATTCTGGTGACCAACTATATGACTGGAATATAGATGGTAGATCAGACTTTGAAATTGCAAAAGTTCTTCATGAAATGTGCATTGCTGCTAATGCTTATACTTCCAATGATATGACTAATGACCAAATTGCAGAACTTATTACAAATGGTTTTACAGGTCAACTCAAGTATTGGTGGGAAAATACTCTGACTCCCAAAGAGCAAACAGAAATTTGTTCTCATGAAAATGAGAAGAAAGAAAAAGATGGATTTATTCTGTTAATCCAAACCATTAGTCTCCATTTTCTAGGATCTAGTACTGAGCATCTTAATTCCAATTCTATAATCCTTTCCAATCTTCGTTGTCCAACCTTAAATGATTATCGTTGGTACAAAGATGTTTTCCTTTCAAATGTTCTTGCCAGAACTGATTCTTGACAATCATTTTGGAAAGAAAAATTTATTTATGGACTTCCAAATTTATTTGCTCAAAGAATTTTCCAAAAATTAAAATAAGTTTCAATTGACTATGGAACTTTAACCTATGGTCAATTATTTGGTTTCATTAAGAGAGAAGGATTATCTCTTTGTAATGAGCTTAAAATCCAATCTAAATATGGTAGTGAAAAAGCTCAGCAAAGAAAAGAACTTGGATCTTTCTGTGAAGCCTTTGGCTTTGAGAAAATTCAAGCTCCTTCCTCCATCAGAAAGCAGCAACTCAAACAGACTCAACACTTTCGTCAAAGACCCATTCCATCTTCTGATCATTTTTATCAAAAGAAAAAGAAGACCTTTCCAAAAGAGTTTTCCAAAAATGATTTCCAAAAAATTATTTGCTATAAGTGTGGAAAACCTGGTCACAAAGCAAATAATTGCCATTTCAAAAATAAGATTAATGAGATTTTCCATGACAATCCAGATTTGCGAGAAAAACTGTTAAATGTTTTCCAATTAAATCAGAGTGAACCAGAAGGATCTAATCATTCTGACTCTGATCATACCATTTACCAGTTAGATTGTGATCAGGATTCTGATGAATTTAATTCTGATCATTCTCTCCAATTTTGTTCTCAGGGACTTTGTGTTATTTCCAAAAAGGATAAAGAAAAGGAATTAATTCTTGATATTATTGAAAAAATTCCAGATAGTAATCTCCAAAAACAATATCTTGAACAACTTCGAGAAATTGTTTTGAAATCTTCTCCATTAGTGGAAAAGCAAAAACCAGTTTCTTTTAGTCTTCAAAAAATTATTGCTGATTCTCCATTTCACCAACCATCTCTTTCTCCAATCACTACTCATGATCTTCAAAACGAGGTAACTCAGTTAAAGTCTCATATACAAGCTCTTGATCAAAGTATTTTAAATCTCCAAACCAAAGATTTAGAACTAGAAGCTAAAATTACTTTGCTCCAAAATTTTAGTTTTGAAACAAGTGACACTATTGTTACAGAACCTCCCATATTGACTAATTCCATTCAGGTTTCTGATACTCCAATTGACAATGATAAATTTCTTCAAATTATCCATCGATTTCATTTTCGAAAATGGTTTTGTCCAATTACATTAGTTATTGATGATGATTTCCAAATTAATGATGTTGCATTATTTGACAGTGGTGCTGATCTTAATTGCATAAAGGAGGAATTAATTCCTTCTCATTATTATGAACTTGCTACTGATCATTTAACTATTGCTAACGGTCAAACACTCCATATTAATTACAAATTGTCCAATGCATCCATTTTCAATAATGATTATTATTTTCACACTCCATTTACTCTTGTAAAAAATCTTAATTATAATATTATTCTTGGTACTCCATTTCTCACTCAAATGTATCCATTTTCTGTCAATGAAGTTGGTATTCATGCTGTCATAGATAATAAACCAATTTCTTTCAAATTTTCTGCCAAGTTACAACATTCGGATGTCCATAATCTCCAAACTAACTCTATCTGTAAACAGATTAATATGATTTCTGTAGGGATGAACAGAATGCAAAATTCCAAGGATCATGCCTCCAGGCAACAAAAAGAAAAAGGTATAGTAATTCATTCCACAGAAAATATTCCTCTTTCCATAAACCAATCCTCCAATTTGACAAATTACCCTCCAAATTCCTACACTCGAACACTTCCAAACACAGCTCCTCCAATTACCCATCCAGATACTACTGATATTTCATATCACCTCACAACATTATACCAATCTATTTCTAACCAATTTTACCTCCAACACATTCTCTTCTCAAGAAGAGTTTAACCACAAAATATCCAAATATGTCAAAACCAAAATTCCAGATGGTTTCAATTGGTTTCCTTTTGAAATTACTAAACCAATCCAATATTACAGAAACATCCTTCATGACACAAATTCTTGTTTCATTAAGGATAATATTAGCTCCACAACAAATTATTCCAAATGCCTAATTTTCCATGTTATTACTGATATTGAATGGAAGAATCTTCATTCTTCTCTTTCCAAAACATGTTAGACTGTGTTTCCCAGTATCTCCAGCATGGTCCATCTGCCCTCCATGAGTATAATGACTGGACTAAGCAGAGTTTCCAGCAATATAAACAAGTCCAAATCACTCCTCCACCAAACACATTTCATTCACCATCCTCATCCACCAAATCCAAAAAGAAAAATAAACCCGCCATAAATAAAGCTGAACTATTTGATCAGTTCCTCCAGTTTATTAACCAAAATAAGCAGGCTCAAACTTCCAGTTCCAGTTCATCTGAGGCTTCTAGCCCAGACTTGTATGGTGGGCCTTGTGCCCAAGATCCTTTTGATTTCTAAATAAAAGAAAGATCCCGCTAAGTGTTTTACATTTAGGCAAAAGTTAGGGACATAATTATTCCAGATTACAAAAGAAAGTTCAGATACAAATTCAAGCAATTTCTCAGCAACTTTCAAGATGCTTCAATCAAACTCCAGCAACTTCCAGGCAATTTCCATGCAATTTCCAAGATTTGTCAAAAGTGAATAGTGACTGGTAAATAGTGACGGCGATGAATAGTAGTACTATTCATATTCTTACGTGGCACTATTCCTATATCTATTTGGCACCTTCTCCAGCATTGTATAATGTTACTACAGTGGTGGCAGATAATGCATCCAATAGTAAAAGCGCACTACAAAAAGCAAAGGCCAACACCTCTCCAGCTGTCCAAAAACTTTAATTATATTTTGTCGTTTTAGTTTTCTTAATGCTGTAACCTTAGTACTTTTACTTCTGTATTAAGTTTTTTACTTCTGTATTAAGTTTCTTAGCTTATAAATAGGTGTGCTTAGTTTCATTACAACTCAAAGCTTAAGAAAATAAAAACACTTACAGAGCTTAAGAGAGAAAATTCATTGTAAGAAAGAAAGCTCTCAACTTCTGAATTTCCAATTCTGTAAAATATTCCAAGTTTAAATATAAGTTTCTTATTCAGTAAGTTCTTATTCCTTCCTTTAAATTATGTTTCCATCTTATGTTTAGAATTACTCTATCAGTTTTTAGTTAGTTTTGTGTACTTCCTATACAAACAAGGTCAGTCTTTAGGGTTAGTCTCCCCTTCCCCTGTCCTGGATTTATTTCCTGGTATCAGAGCCGAGGACGAAGTGCTCTAAGGTTACTTCTAGCCATTGTTATTGAGAACCCACTGTAGTAGTGTTGTAGTTTGGGTTTGGTAAGCTGATTGGTCAGCCTGTAAAGCCGTTGGTAAGCCGTGGGTAGGTGTTCCAGGTGTGGTGGTCACTTAGGTGGTCCTCAGTGGTCCCTCAAGTTACCTATTGTGGTGAAGTTATCAGTGAACATGGTGAAAGGTAAGGTTAGCAGTGTTTCTTCTAAGGTTTTTGGTGACAGTATGGATCCAGTCCAGAAGAAGCAGATTACCCAAAAGGATAATCTATTTGTTTGGGAAATACCAATTCCAACAAATCTGACAGAGTCTAAGGATAAGCAACCAGGTGGTAACATTTTTATTCGATTTAATTCAAGTAAGGACTTTCCATCTTCCTTTACTTATAATTCTCAAGGTATTAGATCTTTTTATTCTTCTGAAAGATCAAATACTTCTCCAAACTCAGATTTCATTCCAGAAATAGTTGATGCAAGTGATTTCTCATCACCAACTAAGTCTGAAATGAAACCTCCTAATTTCTCCAGTTTAAATATTATTACAAAAGGTGGTTTCCAAATTGATAAATCTATGCTTTCCAATGATTTTGAATCTCCAGAAAATCATGAACAAAGACTTTGGTTTTTCTCCAATTTTGATAAACCTGCTACAGAATTTATTCGTGAAAATTACTATTCCAAATTAAATGAATTAGGTATTAATATTCCATTTTTCACATGGCTTCCAATTTACTTAAGTAATTTAAAAATTCCTTATCCATTTTCTGATTTATGTGTTAAATCCAATATTGCTCAAAAATGGTTTCTTAAAAATGGTGAATTAGTTTCATCCATTCATCCTCCATGAACAGATTTACAAATTCGTCCTGAGAAAGGAAGAACTTGTGAAGCTGGTCCATATAAAGGAAGAGATGCTGATGAAAAATCAGATCTTTCTTTAGCAGACATTAAAATGGTTTATGAACAAAACAATTTTTCAAATACAATTTTGCATACTCTTTCTCCTCAAATTAATTCTTTATCTTCAAAAGAGTATGACTGTCAATTTTCCAAAACTTATGATAAAAGCTTTTCCCCAAAAGCTATTAAACTCCAGGATTTTCAACATGAGATCAATCAGATAAAGTCTCAACTTAAAAATCTTAAGCAAAATGATTCTCCAAAACAAACTTCTGATTCCCCTCTTCCAATAACTCCTCCAGCTAGTCAACATGTTAATTATCAACATTGGTATTGTCCAGTCAAATTAATTCTTGATCATGATTTCCAAATAACTACTATTGCTTTATTTGATAGTGGTGCTGATCTCAATTGTATTAAAGAAGGATTAATACCTTCTAAATACTATGAGAAAACTACTGAACATTTGTCCAGTGCTAATGGACAAAGACTCCAAATCAAGTATAAACTTTCCAAAGCTTATATTTGTAATAATAATTATTGCTTCAAAACTGCTTTCACTCTTGTTAAGGATATTAATAATGGTATTATCCTAGGTACTCCATTTTTAACTCAAATTTATCCATTTTCAGTAAACAAGTTTGACATCCATACTTCCATTTTTGGAAAACGTATTTCTTTCCATTTCTCTACTCCATTACAAAATAAAGAAATCCATTTTCTCCAAACTGATTTGATTACATCAAAAAGAAAACAGGTTTCCTTTTTACAAGAAGAAATGTCTTTCCAAAGAATAGAACAACAATTACAAAATCCTCATATTCAACAAAAAATAAAGAATTTCCAAGAAATACTCCAACATGAAGTTTGTGCTGATATTCCAAATGCTTTTTGGGAAAGAAAAAAACATCTTGTTTTCCTTCCTTATGAAAAAGATTTTTCAGAACAACAGATTCCTACTAAGGCTCGACCAATTCAAATGAACCAAGAATTACTTGAAACTTGTAAGAAAGAAATTCAAGTACTTCTTGATAAGAAGTTAATTCGCCCTTCTAAATCCCCTTGGTCTTGTGCTGCTTTCTATGTCATGAATCAGGCAGAAAAAGAAAGAGGTGTTCCAAGATTAGTTATTAATTATAAACCTCTTAATAAGGTCCTTCAATGGATTCGTTATCCAATTCCTAATAAAAAAGATCTTCTTAATAGACTTTATGATTCCAAAATATTTTCCAAATTTGATATGAAAAGTGGCTTTTGGTAAATTCAAATTGCTGAAACAGATCGTTATAAAACTGCATTTACAGTCCCATTTGGACATTATGAATGGAATGTAATGCCTTTTGGTTTAAAAAATGCTCCATCAGAATTTTAAAACATTATGAATGATATTTTTACTCCATATACTACTTTTACTATTATCTATATTGATGATGTTCTTGTGTTTTCTAATTCTATTGACCAACATTTCAAGCATTTACACATATTTCTCCAAGTTATCAACAAAAATGCTTTAGTTGTTTCTGCTCCAAAAATCAAGCTTTTCCAAACAAAAATCCGATTTCTTGGTCATGACATTTATCACGGAACCATTAAACCAATTGCAAGAGCAATTGAGTTTGCTGACAAATTTCCAGATGAAATTAAAGATTAAACTCAATTACAACGTTTTCTTGGTTGTCTGAATTACATATCTGATTTCTTTCCAAATTTAAGAAAGTTTTGTGCTCCATTATACAAACGTCTTCAGAATAACCCTTGTCCTTGGACAGATGAACATACTAATGTTGTTCGTATGCTAAAATCTAGAGTCAAAACACTTCCATGCTTAGGTCTACCCAATCCAAATGCCTTTATGATTGTAGAAACTGATGCCTCTGATGATGGTTATGGTGGTATCCTCAAGCAAAAATTAGAATCTAAAACAGAACAATTAGTTTGTTTCCATTCTGGTTTATGGATAGGTGCTCAAAAGGGTTACTCCACTGTTCGAAAAGAAGTATTATCCATGGTTCTCTGTATTTCCAAATTTCAGGATGATCTTTATAGTAAAAAATTTCTTTTAAGAGTTGATTGTAAATCAGCCAAAGAAATTCTTCAAAAAGATGTTCAAAACATTGTTTCCAAACAAAATTTTGCAAGATGGCAGGCAATTCTATCTGCTTTTGATTTTGATATTGAATTTATACGAGGAGAACATAATTCTCTTCCTGATTTCCTCACTCGTGAATTTTTGCAGGGACATTCTGATGTCCATAATCTCCAAACTAACTCTATCTGTAAACAGATTAATATGATTTCTGCAGGGATGAACAGAATGCAACATTCCAAAGATCATGCCTCCAGGCACCAAAAGGAAAAAGGTATAGTAATTCATTCCACAGAAAATGTTCCTCTTTCCATAAACCAATCCTCCAATTTGACAAATTACCCTCCAAATTCCTACACTCGAACACTTCCAAACACAGCTCCTCCAATTACCCATCTAGATACTACTGATATTTCATATCACCTCAAACAACATTATACCAATCTATTTCTAACCAATTTTACCTCCAACACATTTTCTTCTCAAGAAGAGTTTAACCACAAAATATCCAAATATGTCAAAACCAAAATTCCAGATGGTTTCAATTGGTTTCCTTTTGAAATTACTAAACCAATCCAATATTACAGAAACATCCTTCATGACACAAATTCTTGTTTCATTAAGGATAATATTAGCTCCACAACAAATTATTCCAAATGCCTAATTTGCCATGTTATTACTGATATTGAATGGAAGAATCTTCATTCTTCTCTTTCCAAAACCAAAACCTTCTCTTCCAAATTTATTGATCCAGAACTTCCACAGACTTATAATTTCCATGATTATATACAAGCATGGCATTGTGCTTTCTTACTCCAAAGCTATAACCATTCTTGGTTTTTTAGCTTTCATCCGGCTCGTCTCCGAAAAAATGTGACATTTCCAATATGGTTCCTTGAATGGTGGGATAGTTATGGAGCAATTCCTGACATTTTCCCAGACAACCTTCAAACCATTTTCCAACATTATCATTCCAAAGCAACATTTCCAGAAGGCTTTGAATTCTCCAGTATTATTTATTTCTGTCAAATATTTCGAATTTCATGGATTATGTGCTGGAATTATTCCCTTACCAGACTCACTAAATCCAGACCTTACTTTTTAACTCGAGATTATCGGGTCAAATGGTGGAAAAACTTTAAGATTTATCCAAACATGTTTGACTGTGTTTCCCAGTATCTCCAGCATGGTTCATCTGCCCTCCATGATTATAATGATTGGACTAAGCAGAACTTCCAGCAATATAAACGAGTCCGAATCACCCCTCCAACAAACACATTTCCTTCACCATCCTCATCTACCAAATCCAAAAGGAAAAATAAGCCAGCCATCAATAAAGCTGAACTATTTGATCAGTTCCTCCAATTTATTAACCAAAATAAACAAGTTCAATCTTCCAGTTTCAGTTCATCTGAGGCTTCCAGCCCAGACTTGTATGGTGGGCCTTGTGCCCAAGATCCTTTTGATTTCTAAAAATAAGAAAGATCCCGCTAAGTGTTTTACACTTAGGCAAAAGTTAGGGACATAATTATTCCAGATTATAAAAGAATGTCCAGGTACAACTTCAAGTAATTTCTCAGCAATTTCCAGAATACCTCAAACAAACTTCAGCAACTTCCAGGCAATTTCCAGGCAACTTCCAAGCAATTTCCAAAAAATTGTCAAAAGCAAATAGTGACTAGTGAATAGTGACGGCAAAGAATAGTGGTACTATTCATACTCCTACGTGGCCCTATTCATATACTTACGTGACATCTTCCCCAACATGGTCCAAAGTTCCAACAGTAGTGGCAGACAAAGCATCCAGCTGTAAAGGCGCACTACAGAAAGCAGAGGCCAACACCTCTCCATCTGTCCAACAACTTTAATTTTATTTTGTCGTTTTAGTTTACTTAATGCTGTAAACTTAGTTTACTTTTTGTACTTTTACTTCTGTATTAAGCTTCTTCTGTATTAAGTTTCTTAGCCTATAAATAGGTTTGTTTAGTTTCATTCCAACTCAGAGCTTAGAGCTTAGAGCTTAGAAAAATAAAAACACTTACAAAGCTTAAGAGAGAAAATTCATTGTAAGAAAGAAAGCTCTCAACTTCTGAATTTCCAATTCTGTAAAATATTCCAAGTTTAAATATAAGTTTCTTATTCAGTAAGTTCTTATTCCTTACTTCAAATTATGTTTCCATCTTATGTTTAGAATTACTCTTTCAGTTTTAGTTAGTTTTGTACAGATGTAAAAGTACAATAATTAAAGTAAGTTTACAATATTAAGTAATCTAAAACGACAAATTAAACTTAAAGTTGTTGGACAGCTGGAGAAGTGTTGGCCTTTGCTTTTTGTAGTGCGCTTTTACAGCTGGATGCTTTGTCTGCCACTGTAGTAACTCTGGACACTGCTGGAGAAGGTGCCAAATAGATATTTGAATAGTGCCACGTAAGAATATGAATAGTATTACTATTCATCGCCGTCACTATTCACCAGTCACTATTTACTTTTGACAAATCTTGGAAATTTCTTGGAAATTACTGGAGCTCGTTTTGAGGCAACCTGGAAGTTGCTGAGAAACTGCATGACTTGCATCTGGAAACTAATTGGATGAACTTGGAAAAATGCTGCTGAAATTAGAGTAATAATGTCCCTAACTTTTGCCTAAGTGTCAAACACTTAGCGGGATCTTTCTTATTTTCTTATCTTTTTCATATTCTAAAAATTAAATGGAGTTTGTGTATAAGGCCCAGCAAATAGACTGTACAGAAAGTTCAGTCTAAATGATTAAAATTGACCCAAACATATGGATCAGAAAAACATGGATTACAAGCCTTGGAATGAGGGAGTAAGGAATTAAAATGGGTTTTTCCTTCTGAAGATAGGTAATGCCCTTGAGTAATTTTGTCTAAATATGGAGATAGTGGTTCAGAGTGTTTAATTCCTGTGGAAAATATGTCTGAAAAAGTAGTAGGGAAGGCAACAGTGGTGTTGCCACAATGGATAAAGGTGACAATAGCTTGATAATTTATGTAATGGTTGATATTTCGTAAGATAAAAAGAAAACCATTGGCTCGTGTTTTGGAAGGATTTAGAAATGAGGGGTTCCAGATATTAATTGGATTTTTAAATGGAAGAGGATTAGCTGGAAAATTGATAAGGATGAGGTAATGGGCTGGTTTGAGAAGTCCATTTTCCATTTCAATATTGGCACAAATAATCTCTTCATAAATCCATTCATGTTGTCTAATGGATTGTAAGGTGGAAAAAATGTATTGCTGAAATTTGGAGAATTCTTGAAAAATTGGATCTTGAGGATGTGGAGTATCGTAAAATTTGCGAACCAAACCATATCGCCATGTAAGGAAATATGGATTGTTTCTCTGGAGGTCATGAGTCCATAAATAAAAACCATGATTCAAAATACCAGTGTGTCCCCAAACTCGCCAAGAATATCGACGAAAGATAACATGTTTTTTTAGAAAGATTGCAAAATGATGGTTGAATCTGGCAGTTTTGACTTTGTGGTAAATAATGCGTTGGATATCATTAGGTAAATATTTAACGTAGTAATGCAGTGGTTTGGATTTAGTAGATAGTGTATTGGAAGATAATGGAGAATGGTTTTTTGTAAGACGTAGCCTGGTAATGGTAAAAGGTTGGAGGTGAAATTTTGGAAGTGGATGCCAAATTTTCATTTGTTTTGGATTGTTCATTCTGGATGTCCCTGCAAGAAGATGAGTTAGGAAATCAGAAAGAGAATCGTGTTCTCTTTGTATATCTGCAATATCAAACTCAAGAGCAGATAGAATTGCCTGCCATCTTACAAAATTTTGTTTGGAAACAATGTTTTGAACATCTTTTTGAAGAGTTTCTTTAGCTGATGGACAATCATTTTTTAAAAGAAATTTTTTACAATAAAGATCATTCTGAAATTTGGAAATACAGAGAGCCATGGATAAAACTTCCTTTTGAACAGTGGAGTAATCCCTTTGAGCACCTATCCATAAACCAGAATGGGACTGGACTAATTGTTCTGTTTTAGATGCTAAATTTTTCTTGAGAATACCACTATAACCATTATCAGAGGCATCAATTTCTATAATCATAAAAATATTTGGATTTGATAGACCTAAGCATGGAAATGTTTTGACTCTAGATTTCAGCATACGGATTACATTAGTATGTTCATCTGTCCAACGACAAGGGTTATTTTGGAGACGTTTGTATAATGGAGCACAAAACTTTCTTAAATTTGGAAAGAAATCAGATATGTAATTCAGGCAACCAAGAAAACGTTGTAATTGAGTTTTATCTTTAATTTCATCTGGAAATTTGTCAGCAAACTCAATTGTTCTGGCAATTGGGTTGATGATTTCTTGATAAATGTTATGATTAAGAAATTGGACTTTTGTTTTTAAAAGCTTGATTTTTGGAGCATAAATAACTAAACCATTTTTCTTGTTAACTTGGAGAAATATGTGTAAATGTTTAAAATGTGGATCAATAGAGTTGGAAAACATAAGAACATCATCAATATAAACAATAGTAAATGGAGTATATGGAGTAAAAATATCATTTATAATATTTTGAAATTCTGATGGAGTTTTTTGTATATCAAAGAACATTACATCCCATTTATGATGTCCCAATAGGACTGTAAATGCAGTTGTAGAACAAGCTGTTTCAGCAATTTGAATTTGCCATAAGCCATTCTTTATATCAAATTTGGAAAGTATTTTGGAATCATAAAATCTTTTAAGAAGACTTATTTCTTCTTGTAAAAAGGAAATCTGTTTGGATGTAATTAAGTTAGTTTGGAGAGAATTTTGTAATGGAGTAGAGAAATGGAAAGAAATACGTTTTCTCAAAATGGAAGTATGAATACCAGATTTGTTTACCGAAAATGGATAAATTTGAGTTAAAAATGGAGTACCAAGAATAATACCATTATTAATATCCCTAACAAGAATAAAAGGAGTGTGAAAGCAATAATCATTATAAGTTTTGGAAAGTTTATACCTGATTTGGAGTCTTTGTCCATTAGTACTGGACAAATGTTCAGTTGTTTTCTCATAGTACTTAGAAGGTATTAATCCTTCTTTAATACAATTGAGATCAGCACCACTATCAAATAAAGCAATAGTAGTTATTTGGAAATCATGATCAAGAATTAATTTAACTGGACAATACCAATGTTGATAATTAACATCTTGACTAGTTGGAGCAGTTATTGGAAGGGGGAATTTAGAAATCTCGTGTGGAGATTCATGTTGCTCAAGATCGATAATTTGAGATTTTATCTGATCGATCTCATGTTGAAGATCCTGGAGTTTAATAGCTTCTGGGGAAAAGCTTTTATCATAAGTTTTGGAAAATTGACAGTCATACTCTTTTGAAGATAAAGAATTAATTTGAGGAGAAATAGTATGCAAAGTTGTATTTGAAAAATTGTTTTGTTCATAAACCCTTTTAATGTCTCCTAATGGAAGATCTGATTTTTCATCAGCATCTTTTCCTTTATTTGGAGCAGCTTCACAAGTTCTTCCTTTCTCAGGAGGAATTTGTAAATCTGTTAATGGAGTATGAATGGATGAAACTAATTCACCATTGTGAAAAAACTATTTTTGAGCAATATTGGGTTTAACACATAAATCAGAAAATGGATAAGGGATTTTAAATTACTTAAATAAATTGGAAGCCATTCGAAAAATGGAATATTAATACCTAATTCATTTAATTTGGAATAATAATTTTCACGAATAAATTATGTAGCAGGTTTATCAAAATTGGATAAAAACCAAAGTCTTTGTTCATGATTTTCTGGAGATTCAAAATCATTGGAAAGCATAGATTTATCAATTTGGAAACCGCTTTTTGTAATAACATTTAAACTTGAGAAATTTGGAGGTTTCATTTCAGACTTAGTTGGTGAAGGAAAATCATTTTCATCAACTATTTCTGGAATGGGAGATTTTTGAAAAACCTTGTAATGTTGAGAGACATGCGGAAAATCATCGGAATTTGGAAAAGTACTTGACCTTTCAAAAGAACAAGAAGATCTTGCACTTTGAAAGTCATAATTGGAAGAAGAAGATGGAAATTCCTTACTTGAATTAAATCGTATAAGAACTCTGCCATCTGGTTCCTCAATTATTTGTTCTACCTTGGATTCTTTCAAAGATTTTGGAATTGGTGGAGTTTGAACTTGCCATTCCTCGGGAATAGTAACATTATCCCAAGGAAGAACCTCTGGAGTGTGTGTGGTTGCTTTGCCATGTTCAACCTTAAAGATCATGGTCTGACCAGGAGCAAAACTTATTCTACACCTTGGATTCATTTGAGTATTCAAGAGTTTGTAATAAACTCGATAAATAATAGAAAAGTTTCTAGCACCTTGGAACTGAAGGTCTTTAGACATATTGATATCTAAAGTTAAAGTCTTGAGAATATAAGGATCATCAAGATCTTTGCTTAGATTTGGAAAGCAATTGAAGTAAATTGGACCTTGACAAATATTAGTATTTGCTAAAGCTAACAAAGAATCCTAAAAGTGCTTAAGTGAAGTATGGCTGAGAGCAAGCATAATTGGACAATCAATACCTAATCTGACCATGGGACCACTGAGGACCACCTGAGGGACCACCACACCTGGAACACCTACCCACGGCTTACCAACGACTTTAAAGGCTGACCAAACCCAGGCTGACCAATCAGCTGACCAAACCCAAACTACAACACTACTACAGTGGGTTCTCAATAACAATGGCTACGAGTAACCTTAGAGCACTTCGTCCTTGGCTCTGATACCAGGAATAAACCCAGGACAGGGGAAGGGGGAGACTAACCCTAAAGACTGACCTTGTTTGTATAGGAAGTACACAAAACAAACTAAAACTGATAGAGTAATTCTAAACATAAGATGGAAACATAAATTAAGGAAGTAGGAAGTAAGAACTTACTGAAGAAACTTATATTAAAACTTGGAATATTTTACAGAATTGGAAATTCAGAAGTTGAGAGCTTTCTTTCTTACAATGAATTTTCTCTCTTAAGCTCTGTAAGTGTTTTTATTTTTCTAAGCTCTGAGTTGTAATGAAACTAAGCACACCTATTTATAAGCTAAGAAACTTAATACAGAAGTAAAAAAACTTAATACAGAAGTAAAAGTACTAAGGTTACAACATTAAGAAAACTAAAACGACAAAAAATAATTAAAGTTTTGGACAGCTGGAGAAGTTTTGGCCTTTGCTTTTTGTAGTGCGCTTTTATTGTTGGATGCATTATCTGCCACTACTGTAGTAACTTTAGACAATGTTGGAGAAGGTGCCAAATAGATATAGGAATAGTGCCACGTAAGAATATGAATAGTACTACTATTCATCGTCATCACTATTCACCAGTCACTATTTACTTTTGACAAATCTTGGAAATTGCTTGGAAATGGCCTGGAAGTTGCCTGGAAGTTGCTGGAGTTTGATTGAGGCATCCTGAAAGTTGCTGAGAAATTGCTTGAATTTGTATCTGAACATGCTGTTGGAATCTGGAAAAATTATGTCCCTAACTTTTGCCTAAGTGTAAAACACTTAGCGGGATCTTTCGTTTATTTAGAGATCAAAAGGATCTTGGGCACAAGGCCCACCATACAAGTCTGGGCTGGAAGCCTCAGATGAACTGGAACTGGAAGTTTGAGCCTGCTTATTTTGGTTAATAAATTGGAGGAACTGATCAAATTGTTCAGTTTTATTTATGACTGGTTTATTTTTCTTGTTGGATTTGGTGGATGAGGATGGTGAAGGAAATGTGTTTGGTGGAGGAGTGATTTGGACTTGTTTATATTGCTGGAAACTCTGCTTAGTCCAGTTATTATATTCATGGAGGGCAGATGGACCATGCTGGAGATACTGGGAAACACAGTCTAACATGTTTGGATAAATCTTGAAATTTTTCCACCATTTGACCCGATAATCACGAGTCAAAAAATAAGGTATGGATTCAGTGAGTCTGGTAAGAGAATAGTTCCAGCACATAATCCATGAAATTCAAAATATTTGACAGAAATAAATAATACTGGAGAATTCAAAGCCTGCTGGAAATGTTGCTTTGGAATGATAATGATGGAAAGTGGTGTGAAGGTTGTCTGGGAAAATGTCAGGAATTGCTCCATAACTATCCCACCATTCAAGGAACCATATTGGAAATGTCACATTTTTCTGGAGACAGTCTGGATGAAAGCTAAAAAACCAAGAATGGTTATAGCTTTGGAGTAAGAATGCACAATGCCATGCTTGTACATAATCATGGAAATTATAAGTCTGTGGAAGTTCTGGATCAATAAATTTGGAAGAGAAGGTTTTGGTTTTGGAAAGAGAAGAATGAAGATTCTTCCATTCAATATCAGTAATAACTTGGAAAATTAGGCATTTGGAATAATTTGTTGTGGAGCTAATATTATCCTTAATGAAAAAAGAATTTGTGTCATGAAGGATGTTTCTGTAATATTGGATTGGTTTAGTAATTTCAAAAGGAAACCAATTGAAACCATCTGGAATTTTGGTTTTGACATATTTGGATATTTTGTGGTTAAATTCTTCTTGAGAAGAAAATGTGTTGGAGGTAAAATTGGTTAGAAATAGATTGGTATAATGTTGTTTGAGGTGATATGAAATATCAGTAGTATTTGGATGGGTAATTGGAGGAGCTGTGTTTGGAAGTGCTCTAAAATGGACTCTCAAAAATGGTGAACTAGTTTCATCTATTCATCCTCCATTAACAGGTTTACAAGTTTCTACTGAAGAAGGTAAAACTTGTGAAGCTGCTCCATATAAAGTAGGAAGGGAATCTGATAATAAATCAATTCCTACTTTAGGGGACATTAAAAAGGTTTATGAACAAAATAATTTTTCCAATACTATTTTGCATACTATTTCCAAACAAGTTCAACAAATTTCTACTCAAATTGATACTTTATCCCTCAAAAATCCTGACCCTAATTATTCCAAAGATTTTGATGATTTATCTAGAAAGTTCAACGGAATTTCACTTCGTGAACAACCATCATCCAGTTTTCCAAATGAAATTTCCAGACCCATTATTCATGTTCCAACACATTTTCCAAAAGGTTTTGGACCAAGTAAACAAAACCCTTCTCAAACGAATTTCTGAAAAATTAGATAAAAACATCACCTGTTTAGACAAGGACAAAAAGGCAAAAGAAATTGCTAAAGTTTTTTCAGATGATGAACTTCCAAACCAAATTAATCGAATTTCCAATAAAAATTGGAACAATAATTCAATGCGTAATTATTATTCCAGACCTACTCCTCCAGATCTCTAGTTTGAAGAACGAGGAACTTATGGTCCTCAAAATGTTTATTCTGGTGACCAACTATATGACTGGAATATAGATGGTAGATCAGACTTTGAAATTGCAAAAGTTCTTCATGAAATGTGCATTGCTGCTAATGCTAATACTTCCAATGATATGACTAATGACCAAATTGCAGAACTTATTACTAATGGTTTTACAGGTCAACTCAAGTATTAGTGGGAAAATATTCTGACTCCCCAGGAATAAATCCAGGACAGGGGAAGGGGAGACTAACCCTAAAGACTGACCTTGTTTGTATAGGAAGTACACAAAACTAACTAAAACTGAAAGAGTAATTCTAAGCAGAAGATGGAAACATAATTAAAGGAAGTAGGAAGTAAGAACTTACTGAATAAGAAACTTATATTAAAACTTGGAATATTTTACAGAATTGGAAATTCAGAAGTTGAGAGCTTTCTTTCTTACAATGAATTTTCTCTCTTAAGCTCTGTAAGTGTTTTTATTTTTCTAAGCTCTGAGTTGAAATGAAACTAAGCACACCTATTTATAGGCTAAGAAACTTAATACAGAAGTAAAAAACTTAATACAGAAGTAAAAGGACAATAATTAAAGTAAGTTTACAATATTAAGTAATCTAAAACGACAAATTAAACTTAAAGTTGTTGGACAGCTGAAGAAGTGTTGGCCTTTGCTTTTTGTAGTGCGCTTTTACAGCTGGATGCTTTGTCTGCCACTGTAGTAACTCTGGACACTGCTGGAGAAGGTGCCAAATAGATATTTGAATAGTGCCACGTAAGAATATGAATAGTATTACTATTCATCGCCGTCACTATTCACCAGTCACTATTTACTTTTGACAAATCTTGGAAATTTCTTGGAAATTACTGGAGCTCGTTTTGAGGCAACCTGGAAGTTGCTGAGAAACTGCATGACTTGCATCTGGAAACTAATTGGATGAACTTGGAAAAATGCTGCTGAAATTGGAGTAATAATGTCCCTAACTTTTGCCTAAGTGTAAAACACTTAGCGGGATCTTTCTTATTTTCTTATCTTTTTCATATTCTAAAAATTAAATGGAGTTTGTGTATAAGGCCCATCAAATAGACTGTACAGAAAGTTCAGTCTAAATGATTAAAATTGACCCAAACATATGGATCAGAAAAACTTTTATTACAAGCCTTGGAATGAGGGAGTAAGGAATTAAAATGGGTTTTTCCTTCTGAAGATAGGTAATGCCCTTGAGTAATTTTGTCTAAATATGGAGATAGTGGTTCAGAGTGTTTAATTCCTGTGGAAAATATTTCTGAAAAAGTAGTAGGGAAGGCAACAGTGGTGTTGCCACAATGGATAAAGGTGACAATATCTTGATAATTTATGTAATGGTTGATATTTCGTAAGATAAAAAGAAAACCATTGGCTCGTGTTTTGGAAGGATTTAGAAATGAGGGGTTCCAGATATTAATTGGATTTTTAAATGGAAGAGGATTAGCTGGAAAATTGATAAGGATGAGGTAATGGGCTGGTTTGAGAAGTCCATTTTCCATTTCAATATTGGCACAAATAATCTCTTCATAAATCCATTCATGTTGTCTAATGGATTGTAAAGTGGAAAAAATGTATTGCTGAAATTTGGAGAATTCTTGAAAAATTGGATCTTGAGGATGTGGAGTATCGTAAAATTTGCGAACCAAACCATATCGCTATGTAAGGAAATATGGATTGTTTCTTTGGAGGTCATTAGTCCATAAATAAAAACCATGATTGAAAATACCAGTGTGTCCCCATACTCGCCAATAATATCGACGAAAGATAACATGTTTTTAAAGGAAGATTGCAAAATGATGGTTGAATCTGGCAGTTTTGACTTTGTGGTAAATAATGCGTTGGATATCATCAGGTAAATATTTAATGTAGTAATGAAGTGGTTTGGATTTAGTAGATAGTGTATTGGAAGATAATGGAGAATGGTTTTTTGTAAGACGTAGCCTGGTAATGGTAAAAGGTTGGAGGTGAAATTTTGGAAGTGGATGCCAAATTTTCATTTGTTTTGGATTGTTCATTCTGGATGTCCCTGCAAGAAGATGAGTTAGGAAATCAGAAAGAGAATCGTGTTCTCTTTGTATATCTGCAATATCAAACTCAAGAGCAGATAGAATTGCCTGCCATCTTACAAAATTTTGTTTGGAAACAATGTTTTGAACATCTTTTTGAAGAGTTTCTTTAGCTGATGGACAATCATTTTTTAAAAGAAATTTTTTACAATAAAGATCATTCTGAAATTTGGAAATATAGAGAGCCATGGATAAAACTTCCTTTTAAACAGTGGAGTAATCCCTTTGAGCACCTATCCATAAACCAGAATGGGACTGGACTAATTGTTCTGTTTTAGATGCTAAATTTTTCTTGAGAATACCACTATAACCATTATCAGAGGCATCAGTTTCTATAATCATAAAAATATTTGGATTTGATAGAGCTAAGCATGGAAATGTTTTGACTCTAGATTTCAGCATACGGATTACATTAGTATGTTCATCTGTCCAAGGACAAGGGTTATTTTGGAGACGTTTGTATAATGGAGCACAAAACTTTCTTAAATTTGGAAAGAAATCAGATATGTAATTCAGGCAACCAAGAAAACGTTGTAATTGAGTTTTATCTTTAATTTCATCTGGAAATTTGTCAGCAAACTCAATTGTTCTGGCAATTGGGTTGATAATTTCTTGATAAATGTTATGATTAAGAAATTGGACTTTTGTTTTTAAAAGCTTGATTTTTGGAGCAGAAATAACTAAACCATTTTTCTTGTTAACTTGGAGAAATATGTGTAAATGTTTAAAATGTGGATCAATAGAGTTGGAAAACATAAGAACATCATCAATATAAACAATAGTAAATGGAGTATATGGAGTAAAAATATCATTTATAATATTTTGAAATTCTGATGGAGTTTTTTGTATATCAAAGAACATTACATCCCATTTATGATGTCCCAATAGGACTGTAAATGCAGTTGTAGATCAAGCTGTTTCAGCAATTTGAATTTGCCATAAGCCATTCTTTATATCAAATTTGGAAAGTATTTTGGAATCATAAAATCTTTTAAGAAGACTTATTTCTTCTTGTAAAAAGGAAATCTGTTTGGATGTAATTAAGTTAGTTTGGAGAGAATTTTGTAATGGAGTAGAGAAATGGAAAGAAATACGTATGAATACCAGATTTGTTTACCGAAAATGGATAAATTTGAGTTAAAAATGGAGTACCAAGGATAATACCATTATTAATATCCCTAACAAGAATAAAAGGAGTGTGAAAGCAATAATCATTATAAGTTTTGGAAAGTTTATACCTGATTTGGAGTCTTTGTCCATTAGTACTGGACAAATGTTCAGTTGTTTTCTCATAGTACTTAGAAGGTATTAATCCTTCTTTAATACAATTGAAATCAGCACCACTATCAAATAAAGCAATAGTAGTTATTTGGAAATCATGATCAAGAATTAATTTAACTGGACAATACCAATGTTGATAATTAACATCTTGACTAGTTGGAGCAGTTATTGGAAGGGGGAATTTAGAAATCTCGTGTGGAGATTCATGTTGCTCAAGATCGATAATTTGAGATCTTATCTGATCGATCTCATGTTGAAGATCCTGGAGTTTAATAGCTTCTGGGGAAAAGCTTTTATCATAAGTTTTGGAAAATTGACAGTCATACTCTTTTGAAGATAAAGAATTAATTTGAGGAGAAATAGTATGCAATGATGTATTTGAAAAATTGTTTTGTTCATAAACCCTTTTAATGTCTCCTAAAGGAAGATCTGATTTTTCATCAGCATCTTTTCCTTTATTTGGAGCAGCTTCACAAGTTCTTCCTTTCTCAGGAGGAATTTGTAAATCTGTTAATGGAGTATGAATGGATGAAACTAATTCACCATTGTGAAAAAACCATTTTGAGCAATATTGGGTTTAACACATAAATCAGAAAATGGATAAGGGATTTTTAAATTACTTAAATAAATTGGAAGCCATTCGAAAAATGGAATATTAATACCTAATTCATTTAATTTGGAATAATAATTTTCACGAATAAATTATGTAGCAGGCTTATCAAAATTGGATAAAAACCAAAGTCTTTGTTCATGATTTTCTGGAGATTCAAAATCATTGGAAAGCATAGATTTATCAATTTGGAAACCGCTTTTTGTAATAACATTTAAACTTGAGAAATTTGGAGGTTTCATTTCAGACTTAGTTGGTGAAGGAAAATCATTTTCATCAACTATTTCTGGAATGGGAGATTTTTGAAAAACCTTGTAATGTTGAGAGACATGCGGAAAATCATCGGAATTTGGAAAAGTACTTGACCTTTCAAAAGAACAAGAAGATCTTGCACTTTGAAAGTCATAATTGGAAGAAGAAGATGGAAATTCCTTACTTGAATTAAATCGTATAAGAACTCTGCCATCTGGTTCCTCAATTATTTGTTCTACCTTGGATTCTTTCAAAGATTTTGGAATTGGTGGAGTTTGAACTTGCCATTCCTCGGGAATAGTAACATTATCCCAAGGAAGAACCTCTGGAGTGTGTGTGGTTGCTTTGCCATGTTCAACCTTAAAGATCATGGTCTGACCAGGAGCAAAACGTATTCTACACCTTGGATTCATTTGAGTATTCAAGAGTTTGTAATAAACTCGATAAATAATAGAAAAGTTTCTAGCACCTTGGAACTGAAGGTCTTTAGACATATTGATATCTAAAGTTAAAGTCTTGAGAATATAAGGATCATCAAGATCTTTGCTTAGATTTGGAAAGCAATTGAAATAAATTGGACCTTGACAAATATTAGTATTTGCTAAAGCTAACAAAGAATCCTTAAAGTGCTTAAGTGAAGTATCTCTGAGAGCAAGCATAATTGGACAATCAAGACCTAATCTGACCATGGGTTTAACAGCAATTTGGACACAGCCAAAATGGATATACCTAAAACCTTGTTCTAAGTGTTTTTGGATAGACTCTTTATCTAACAATTCGATAGTCATTTGACGCTGATTGACACTAGTAGTAAATTCTTCTATATGTATACCTTTACCAAAATTAAATTTCCAACTATATTCTTTATCATAAATATCAGTTTTAGAAAGAATTGGCATTTCCCAGACAAAAGGATCATCCTTTTGGGTAATCTGCTTCTTCTGGACTGGATTCTTACTGTCACCAAAGACCTTAGAAAAAATACTGCTAACCTTACCTTTCACCATGTTTACTGATAACTTCACCACAATAGGTAACTTGAGGGACCACTGAGGACCACCTGAGGGACCACCACACCTGGAACACCTACCCATGGCTTACCAACGGCTTTACAGGCTGACCAAACCCAGGCTGACCAATCAGCTGACCAAACCCAAACTTCAACACTACGACAGTGGGTTCTCAATAACAATGGCTACGAGTAACCTTAGAGCACTTCGTCCTTGGCTCTGTTACCAGGAATAAACCCAGGACAGGGGAAGGGGAGACTAACCCTAAAGACTGACCTTGTTTGTATAGGAAGTACACAAAACTAACTAAAACTGAAAGAGTAATTCTAAGCATAAGATGGAAACATAATTAAAGGAAGTAGGAAGTAAGAACTTACTTAATAAGAAACTTATATTAAAACATGGAATTATTGTTCAGATACAAATTCAAGCAATTTCTCAACAACTTTCAGGATGCCTCAATCAAACTCCAGCAACTTCCAGGCAACTTCCAGGCCATTTCCAAGCAATTTCCAAGATTTGTCAAAAGTAAATAGTGACTGGTGAATAGTGACGACGATGAATAGTAGTACTATTCATATTCTTACGTGGCACTATTCCTATATCTATTTGGCACCTTCTCCAACATTGTCTAAAGTTACTACAGTAGTGGCAGATAATGCATCCAACAGTAAAAGCGCACTACAAAAAGCAAAGGCCAAAACTTCTCCAACTGTCCAAAACTTTAATTATTTTTTGTCGTTTTAGTTTTCTTAATGCTGTAACCTTAGTACTTTTACTTCTGTATTAAGTTTTTTTACTTCTGTATTAAGTTTCTTAGCTTATAAATAGGTGTGCTTAGTTTCATTTCAACTTAGAGCTTAGAGCTTAGAGCTTAGAAAAATAAAAACACTTACAGAGCTTAAGAGAGAAAATTCATTGTAAGAAAGAAAGCTCTCAACTTCTGAATTTCCAATTCTGTAAAATATTCCAAGTTTTAATATAAGTTTCTTCAGTAAGTTCTTACTTCCTACTTCCTTTAATTTATGTTTCCATCTTATGTTTAGAATTACTCTATCAGTTTTAGTTTGTTTTGTGTACTTTCTATACAAACAAGGTCAGTCTTTAGGGTTAGTCTCCCCTTCCCCTGTCCTGGGTTTATTCCCTTCTGAATTTCCAATTCTGTAAAATATTCCAAGTTTTAATATAAGTTTCTTCAGTAAGTTCTTACTTCCTACTTCCTTTAATTTATGTTTCCATCTTATGTTTAGAATTACTCTATCAGTTTTAGTTTGTTTTGTGTACTTCCTATACAAACAAGGTCAGTCTTTAGGGTTAGTCTCCCCTTCCCCTGTCCTGGGTTTATTCCTGCTCTCACTACAAAAAGCAAAGGCCAAAACTTCTCCAGCTGTCCAAAACTTTAATTATTTTTTGTCGTTTTAGTTTTCTTAATGCTGTTGGAATCTGGAAAAATTATGTCCCTAACTTTTGCCTAAGTGTAAAACACTTAGCGGGATCTTTCGTTTATTTAGAAATCAAAAGGATCTTGGGCACAAGGCCCACCATACAAGTCTGGGCTGGAAGCCTCAGATGAACTGGAACTGGAAGTTTGAGCCTGCTTATTTTGGTTAATAAATTGGAGGAACTGATCAAATACTTCAGCTTTATTTATGGCTGGTTTATTTTTCTTGTTGGATTTGGTGGATGAGGATGGTGAAGGAAATGTGTTTGGTGGAGGAGTGATTTGGACTTGTTTATATTGTTGGAAACTCTGCTTAGTCCAGTTATTATATTCATGGAGGGCAGATGGACCATGCTGGAGATACTGGGAAACACAGTCTAACATGTTTGGATAAATCTTGAAATTTTTCCACCATTTGACCCGATAATCACGAGTCAAAAAATAAGGTCTGGATTCAGTGAGTCTGGTAAGAGAATAGTTCCAGCACATAATCCATGAAATTCGAAATATTTGACAGAAATAAATAATACTGGAGAATTCAAAGCCTCCTGGAAATGTTGCTTTGGAATGATAATGTTGGAAAGTGGTGTGAAGGTTGTCTGGGAAAATGTCAGGAATTGTTCCATGACTATCCCACCATTCAAGGAACCATATTGGAAATGTCACATTTTTCTGGAGACAGTCTGGATGAAAGCTAAAAAACCAAGAATGGTTATAGCTTTGGAGTAAGAATGCACAATGCCATGCTTGTACATAATCATGGAAATTATAAGTCTGTGGAAGTTCTGGATCAATAAATTTGGAAGAGAAGGTTTTGGTTTTGGAAAGAGAAGAATGAAGAATCTTCCATTCAATATCAGTAATAACATGGAAAATTAGGCATTTGGAATAATTTGTTGTGGAGCTAATATTATCCTTAATGAAACAAGAATTTGTGTCATGAAGGATGTTTCTGTAATATTGGATTAGTTTAGTAATTTCAAAAGGAAACCAATTGAAACCATCTGGAATTTTGGTTTTGACATATTTGGATATTTTGTGGTTAAATTCTTCTTGAGAAGAAAATGTGTTGGAGGTAAAATTGGTTAGAAATAGATTGGTATAATGTTGTTTGAGGTGATATGAAATATCAGTAGTATCTGGATGGGTAATTGGAGGAGCTGTGTTTGGAAGTGTTTGAGTGTAGGAATTTGGAGGGTAATTTGTCAAATTGGAGGATTGGTTTATGGAAAGAGGAACATTTTCTGTGGAATGAATTACTATACCTTTTTCCTTTTGGTGCCTGGAGGCATGATCTTTGGAATGTTGCATTCTGTTCATCCCTGCAGAAATCATATTAATCTGTTTTCAGATAGAGTTAGTTTGGAGATTATGGACATCCGAATGTTGTAACTTGGCAGAAAATTTGAAAGAAATTGGTTTATTATCTATGACAGCATGAATACCAACTTCATTGACAGAAAATGGATACATTTGAGTGAGAAATGGAGTACCAAGAATAATATTATAATTAAGATTTTTGACAAGAGTAAATGGAGTTTGAAAATAATAATCATTATTGAAAATGGACGCATTGGACAATTTGTATTTAATATGGAGTGTTTGACTATTAGCAATAGTTAAATGATCAGTAGTATGTTCATAATAATGAGGAGGAATTAATTCTTCCTTTATGCAATTAAGATCAGCAGCACTGTCAAATAATGCAACATCATTAATTTGGAAATTATCATCAATAACTAAGATAATTGGACAAAACCATTTTTGAAAATGAAAGCGATGGATAATTTGAAGAAATTTATCATTGTCAATTGGAGTATCAGAAATCTGAATGGAATTAGTCAATATGGGAGGTTCTGCAGTAGTTTCATTAAAACTGGAATTTTGGAGCAAAGTAATTTTTGCTTCAAGTTCTAGATCTTTTGTTTGGAGATTTAAAATACTTTGATCAAGATCTTGAATATGAGATTTTAACTGAGATACCTCATTTTGAAGATCATGAGTAGTGATTGGAGAAAGAGATGGTTGGTGAAATGGAGAATCAGCAAGAATTTTTTGAAGGCGGAAAGAAACTGGTTTTTGTTTTTCAACTAATGGAGAAGATTTTAAAACAATTTCTCGAAGTTGTTCAAGATATTGTTTTTGAAGATTACTATCTGGAATTTTCTCAATAATATCAAGAAGTAATTCCTTTTCTTTATCCTTTTTTGAAATAACACAAAGTCCTTGAGAACAAAATTGGAGAGAATGTTCATAATTAAATTCATCAGAATCCTGATCACAATCTAACTGGTAAATGGCATGATCAGAGTCAGAATGATTAGATCCTTCTGGTTCACTCTGATTTAATTGGAAAATATTTAAAAGTTTATCTCTCAAATCTGGATTGTCATGGAAAATCTCATTAATCTTATTTTTGAAATGACAATTATTTGCTTTGTGACCAGGTTTTCCACACTTATAGCAAATAATTTTTTGGAAATCATTTTTGGAAAACTCTTTTGGAAAGGTCTTCTTTTTCTTTTGATAAAAATGATCAGAAGATGGAATGGGTCTTTGACGAAAGTGTTGAGTCTGTTTGAGTTGCTGCTTTCTGATGGAGGAAGGAGCTTGAATTTTCTCAAAGCCAAAGGCTTCACAGAAAGATCCAAGTTCTTTTCTTTGCTGAGCTTTTTCACTACCATATTTAGATTGGATTTTAAGCTCATTACAAAGAGATAATCCTTCTCTCTTAATGAAACCAAATAATTGACCATAGGTTAAAGTTCCATAGTCAATTGAAACTTCTTTTAATTTTTGGAAAATTCTTTGAGCAAATAAATTTGGAAGTCCAGAAATAAATTTTTCTTTCCAAAATGATTGTGAAGAATCAGTTCTGGCAAGAACATTTGAAAGGAAAACATCTTTGTACCAATGATAATCATTTAAGGTTTTCCTTTTAAATGTTCTTGCCAGAACTGATTCTTCGCAATCATTTTGGAAAGAAAAATTTATTTCTGGACTTCCAAATTTATTTGCTCAAAGAATTTTCCAAAAATTAAAAGAAGTTTCAATTGACTATGGAACTTTAACCTATGGTCAATTATTTGGTTTCATTAAGAGAGAAGGATTGTCTCTTTGTAATGAATTTAAAATCCAATCTAAGTATGGTAGTGAGAAAGCTCAGCAAAGAAAAGAACTTGGATCTTTCTGTGAAGCCTTTGGCTTTGAGAAAATTCAAGCTCCTTCCTCCATCAGAAAGCAGCAACTCAAACAGACTCAACACTTTCGTCAAAAACCCATTCCATCTTCTGATAAGTTTTACCAAAAGAAAAAGAATACATTTCCAAAAGAATTTTCCAAAAATGATTTCCAAAACATTATTTGCTATAAGTGTGGAAAACCTGGTCACAAAGCAAATAATTGTCATTTCAAAAATAAGATTAATGAGATTTTCCATGACAATCCAGATTTGCGAGATAAACTTTTAAATGTTTTCCAATTAAATCAGAGTGAACCAGAAGGATCTAATCATTCTGACTCTGATCATGCCATTTACCAGTTAGATTGTGATCAGGATTCTGATGAATTTAATTCTGATCATTCTCTCCAATTTTGTTCTCAAGGACTTTGTGTTATTTCCAAAAAGGATAAAGAAAAAGAATTATTTCTTGATATTATTGAGAAAATTCCATATAGTAATCTTCAAAAACAGTATCTTGAGCAACTACGAGAAATTGTTTTGAAATCTTCTCCATTAGTGGAAAAACAAAAACCAGTTTCTTTTAGTCTTCAAAAAATTCTTGCTGATTCTCCATTTCACCAACCATCTCTTTCTCCAATCACTACTCATGATCTTCAAAATGAGGTATCTCAGTTAAAATCTCATATTCAAGATCTTGATCAAAGTATTTTAAATCTCCAAACAAAAGATTTAGAACTTGAAGCAAAAATTACTTTGCTCCAAAATTCCAGTTTTGAAACTGATGACATTTCTACAGAACCTCCCATATTGACTAATTCCATTCAGATTTCTGATACTCCTATTGCCAATGATAAATTTCTTCAAATTATCCATCGATTTCATTTTCAAAAATGGTTTTGTCCAATTACATTAGTTATTGTTGATGATTTCCAAATTAATGATGTTGCATTATTTGACAGTGGTGCTGATCTTAATTGCATAAAGGAGGAATTAATTCCTTCTCATTATTATGAACTTGCTACTGATCATTTAACTATTGCTAACGGTCAAACACTCCATATTAATTACAAATTGTCCAATGCATCCATTTTCAATAATGATTATTATTTTCACACTCCATTTACTCTTGTCAAAAATCTTAATTATAATATTATTCTTGGTACTCCATTTCTCACTCAAATGTATCCATTTTCTGTCAATGAAGTTGGTATTCATGCTGTCATAGATAATAGACCCATTTCTTTCAAATTTTCTGCCAAGTTGCAACATTCTGATGTCCATAATCTCCAAACTAACTCTATCTGTAAACAGATTAATATGATTTCTGCAGGGGTGAACAGAATGCAAACTTCCAAGGATCATGCCTCCAGGCAACAAAAAGAAAAAGGAACATCCAGTATGAACAATCCGAAACAAATGAAAATTTGGCATCCACTTCCAAAATTTCACCTCCAACCTTTTACCATCACCAGACTACGTCTTCCAAAAAACCATTCTCCATTATCTTCCAATACACTATCTACTAAATCCAAACCACTTCATTACTACATTAAATATTTACCTGAAGATATCCAACGCATTATTTACCACAAAGTAAAAACTGCCAGATTCAACCATCATTTTGCAATCTTCCTTAAAAAACATGTTATCTTTCGTCGATATTATTGGCGAGTATGGGGACACACTGGTATTTTCAATCATGGTTTTTATTTATGGACTCATGACCTCCAAAGAAACAATCCATATTTCCTTACATGGCGATATGGTTTGGTTCGCAAATTTTACGATACTCCACATCCTCAAGATCCAATTTTTCAAGAATTCTCCAAATTTCAGCAATACATTTTTTCCACTTTACAATCCATTAGACAACATGAATGGATTTATGAAGAGATTATTTGTGCCAATATTGAAATGGAAACTGGACTTCTCGAACCAGCCCATTACCTCATCCTTATCAATTTTCCAGCTAATCCTCTTCCATTTAAAAATCCAATTAATATCCTTCCTCAGTGGTCCCTCAAGTTACCTATTATGGTGAAGTTATCAGTAAACATGGTGAAAGGTAAGGTTAGTAGTGTTTCTTCTAAGGTCTTTGGTGACAGTAAGGATCCAGTCCAGAAGAAGAAGATTACCCAAAAGGATAATCTATTTGTTTGGGAAATGCCAATTCCAACAAATCTGACAGAGTCTAAGGATAAGCAACCAGGTGGTAACATTCTTATTTGATTTAATTCAAGTAAGGACTTTCCATCTTCCTTTACTTATAATTCTCAAGGTATTAGATCTTTTTATTCTTCTGAAAGATCAAATACTTCTCCAAACTCAGATTTCATTCCAGAAATAGTTGATGAAAGTAATTTCTCATCACCAACTAAGTCTGAAATGAAACCTCCTGATTTCTCCAATTTAAATATTATTACAAAAGGTGGTTTCCAAATTGATAAACCTATGCTTTCCAATGATTTTGAATCTCCAGAAAATCGTGAAAAACGATTTTGGTTTTTCTCTAACTTTGATAAACCTGCTACAGAATTTATTAGAGAAAAATACTATTCCTGGTATCAGAGCCAAGGACGAAGTGCTCTAAGGTTACTTCTAGCCATTATTCTCAGCCAATCAGATGCTGCTATGGTAGGACAGTTTTTAAGGTTAGCTGTCAACTTGCTATCACTATAAATACCCCTGAAATCAGGAGAAAAACATATTCAATGCAAACAGTGCAAAGTTATTCTGATAAAATTCTCTCTCACTTTCTCTCTCTATCTCTACTTTCTCTCACTACTCCTGAAAACTGACTTAAGCATCGGAGGGGGAACCACCACCCAAACCTCCCGGGGTGGGTCCCTTTGCGGAGGTTCGGGAGCAGAGCAAAAACCAAGGACTAAGAGGATTCAGACATCGTTGCACAAGTCTCCATCTGAAGAACACTCAACATACTAATTTACTTGCTCGACAAGGAAGCTAACTCACAGCTTACTTGTTGGACAAGAGGACAAAACACTTGGCGCCGTCTGTGGGGAGACGCAACGATGACTGATTGTCAATCATCCAACATTGCCAGAAATCGAAGCCTTCAAGTTAATGTCGAAGATACGGTGGAGCATGAAAGACCACCTCGAGGAAGAGATAGACCTCCATCCATCGTCAATGTTCCTGGACCAAGCCAGCAACCGATCATCCAAGTTAATCTAGATCGTCCAGTGACTGCCGCCCACCTGGAGAATGTTTTGAATGATTTCCAGACCAGGATGGCGGAGGTCGTCCAGGAACAGATTAAAAGCAATATGTTGTTTTTCCATCACAACCCGGAGCCAGCTGCTAACAATCCACCTCGTCCTAGAGGACGTTCTCAAGTAGATCGTCCAGGTCCTAGTCGACCTGTTCGTCAGGAACCCTATAGGAGGATAGCGAGAGGAAAGCAGCCAGAAGATACTGATCAGAGAAGAAAGATGGACTGGAACTTGGTGGTAAGGACCCAGGACCATGTCCATCCTAGTGGGCATCGAATGGAAACCGACGCCAGGGATTACTTAGAGGCAAAGAGGGCTGCGGCTTTGCAACGTTCAGCTACAGGATCTACCCCATACCTAAGAGACCCTCCTTTGAGGTTGTCGTCCAGAGGGGAAGGCCGAAGTTTAAGCCACTCTTTTGTTCATCCACGACAGGAGAAGACCGTGGCTCAGCCCATGGTCTACAGGCGTTCAAAACCAGCCAACACCTCATCCAACCCAGTAATGAAAGAATATCGCAAGGAGTTCATACCCATTGAGGGACAGCTGGGAGCTCTCCAAATCAACTGGCCTACTCCATTCTCGGCCAGGATTATGGAGACGCCCCCCTTCCCAAAGGTAAAACTCCCAACCATTGAGCCTTTCGATGGAACTACCGATCCGGACGATCACCCGTCCGCTTACAAGCATCGATGTACGTCCAAGGAGTGGACGACGCTACTTGGTGTAAGAATTTTCCAGATACTTTGAAAGGAGTAGCGCAGAAGTGGTTTAACAATCTTCCCCCCAATTCAGTCAACAACTTTACTGAACTCAGCTTCTTATTCACTAGTCATTTTGTTGCCAACAAACAAGAGCAAAAGACGAGCATGCACCTAGGCAAGGTCATTCAAGGACCTAAGGAGGCTCTTAGAAGCTTCGTTAAGAGATTCAACCTAGAAGCACTTCAGATCCAAGACCTTAATGCTGGAGTGGCTTTTGACGCTTTCATTAGGGGACTAAGGCCAGGAAGTTTCAAATTTGACCTTGTTAAGAAGAAAATCTCCACTCTTGCTGAGGCTTTGAGGGAAGCCGAAGCATTTATTCATGCCACCGAAGTATGTGCTGAGGCAAAGCATCCCGAGTCTAAGAAGCCTGAAGAGGTTGCTCAGCCAAAAAAGAGCAACCCCAAGAAGGCCGAGACTTGGGCGATAACCTCCAACACCACTCCGGCTAGAAAGAACAAGAGAAAGGAGGCCGAGCCATCCTCATCCAATCCTGTTAAGTTTAACAAAGACCAATACTCCATCCTCATGGAGATTAAGGATCAGTATGAGTTGAAGGCCCCAGCTGAAATGAAAACTCCTTATAGAAATAGGGATAAGAGCAAGTATTGCCACTTCCACAAAGATTGTGGTCATGAGACCAATGAATGTAAGCACCTCAAGAGAGCTTTGGAAGAGTTAGCCCGAAAAGGAAAGATGAATTCCTATATGAATAAAGGGGGAAGGAGAGTGCAAGCACAGACGAAGGAGAGTGCAAGCACAGACGAAGATGTTGTTCTCGTAATCTCAGGTGGGTTTGCTGCTGGGGGACCAACCAATAGAGGGCACAAAAACTACCTTAGGGAGCTCGGCCAAGTTTTATTAGCTGATCAGACAAAGGTTGAGCCCTTTCCAAGGGTGGTAGTTAGTGAGCAAGATCGGGGCAGGTTGAGGACTCCCCATGATGATCCCTTGGTTGTAGAAATGAAAATAGCAAACTTGAGAGTAAGAAGGATCCTGATCGACACAGGAAGTTCGACGGACATCATTAGTGCTGATTACCTGTCCAGACTAAAGTTTGAGGAGAAGAACTTAGTTCCCGTTCACCATCCCATCATAGGGTTTGGGGGAGGAGTCATCCATCCCATGGGAACTGTGACTTTGCTCGTTCGAGTGGGAGAGAAGGAAGCCTCAAGAACTCTGTTTATCAAGTTCTTGGTGGTCCGAGACTTGACAGCCTACAATGTCATTCTTGGACGACCAACTCTGAATCATGTCAAAGCGGTAATAGTAACTCACCTGATGTTGATGAAGTATGAGTGTGATGATGGCAAGATTGGCTCCTTGTATGGAGACCAGCAGGCGGCTAGGGAATGTTACCTAACTACTCTGAAACCATCATCATGGAAGGCGAGATAAGCAAGACCAGACGAAGGTTGTCAAGGAAGGAAAACGTCTGAAATAGAGAAAGATCAGACGAAGGTTGCCAGCGAAAGGAGAAAGTCTGGAATAGAGAAAGATCAGACGAGGATGGCTAACGAGAGGAAAAAGTTTGGATTTATCAAAGACCAAGTCGCCTCGTTAAAGCCCACCATTGAGAGCCCTCAGACGCCTCTTGCTCCCTCAAGGAAAGCGTCTGAGCACCTCCCCAGCAAGAAGAGGAAATATGAAGTCATCAAGGAAGAACCTTCCTCGTCTGAAGAGGTCATGGCCATCATGGGACTAGCAGTAGAGAACGTCCGAGCCGGTAGAAGCCCCCCGAAGAGGTACGTCCTGGATGAAGCTCGTCCGAAAAGGACCCTTAAAATCGGATCTTCACTCAGTCCTGGTTTGAAGGGTCATCTAGTCCACTTGCTGAAAGAGTTTCAAGATGTGTTTGCCTATTGCGTTGAGGAAATGCCTGGAATTGATTCGGAAGTAGCCGTTCACCGGTTGAATGTTGATCCAAATTTGAAACCGGTTCGTCAGAAGAAGAGGCATTTGGGACAGGCTAGAAACCAGGCGGTCGACCAAGAAGTTCAGAAGTTGTTGGAATCCAAGTTCATCAAAGAAACCTATTATCCTGACTGGATAGCAAATGTAGTTATGGTGCCAAAGCCCAATGGCACCTGGAGAATGTGTGTGGACTACACTGATCTCAACAAGGCTTGACCTAAGGACAGTTTCCCTTTGCCTAAGTTGGATCGTCTGGTAGACTCCACACCGGCCATGCTTTGCCGAGCTTCATGGATGCTTATTCGAGTTTTCATCAAATCCCAATGTGGCCAGAGGATCAGGACAAAACGTCCTTCATTACTGAAAAAGGGCTGTATGGCTGGGTGAGGATGACATTCGGCCTGCGCAATGCCCCGGCCACTTTCCAAAGATTGATCAATAACGTTTTACAGCCGCAGTTGGGACGAAATATGGAGGCATATATTGACGATATGATAGTCAAGAGCCGTCAAGAAGAAAGTCATGTTGGTGATTTGAGAGAAACTTTTGAAACTCTCAGGAAATTCAAGTTGAAGCTGAATCCCAGCAAATGTGTCTTTGGGGTTTTGTCGGGGAAGTTTTTAGGCTTCTTGGTGGATCATAGGGGAATAGAAGCCAACCCTGAAAAGACTCAAGCTATTTTAGACATGAAGTCTCCTTCGAAGGTAAAAGAGGTACAGCGGCTGACGGGTTGCTTGGCTGCCCTTGGACGATTTTTGTCTAAGTCAGGCGACAAGTGCCATCACTTCTTTGCCACGATCAAGAAAAAAGCCAAGTTCGAATGGACAGCAGAGGCGGGGCAAGCCCTTCAACTTGTCAAAGATCATCTTCAGCTCGCCTAGGTTGGTCGGTCCCACCGAGGGGGAAAAGTTGTTTGTATACTTGGGCCGTATCCACTCAAGCCGTGAGTGCCATCCCGTTGGCCGAACGAGAGTCCGTCCAAGTTCCCATATACTTTGTGAGTCACGTGCTCAAAGATGCGGAAAACAGGTATACTCCAGTAGAGAAGTTTGGATTGGCCCTAGTCATGGCCAGCAGAAAGTTGAGGCCATATTTCTTGGCGCACAATATAATTGTCTACACTGACCAGCCCTTGAAGCAAGTTCTACAGAAGATGGAAGCTGCTGGACGAATGCTAAAATGGGCGGTTGAGCTTAACATGTTTGACATATCATTTGAAACAAGGAAAGCCATTAAAGGGCAAGCCTTGGCAGATTTAATAGTTGAGCTTACTCGGCCAACCATAGAACCAATATCTGATCCAGCTAGAGGAAGGAAGCATTGGACGCTCATGGTTGATGGATCGTCCACAGTCAATGGATGTGGGGCAGGAATCATTTGTCAATCTCCCGAAGGAGATAAGTTTGAATATGCATTGAGATTCCGGTTCGAGGCGTCCAATAATGAAGCTCAATATGAAGCACTCTTAGCTGGAATCAAAATGTGCAAGGCGGCTGGAGCTGTTGAGATCGAGGCCAAATCGGACTCCCTCTTAGTTGTCAGTCAGGTTAATGGAGATTTTGAATGCAAAGAAGCATCAATGAGCAAGTACAGGCGACTGATCAAAGATGAGATAGAGCCATTAAAACGATTTGTCCTCGACCAAGTACCAAGGTCAGAAAATCATCAAGCCGATGCTCTCTCAAAATTAGCCAGCTCGGCTGAAGGTGATGTGCCAAGAGCAGTTTTTTGGGAAGTCAAACCCAAAAAGAGCATCGACCAAGAACAAATTATGTTTCTCAGCCGAAGGACTGTCTGGATGGAGCCGATCATAGAATATAAGAAGACGGGACGATTGCCTTCAGATCCTGTAGAGGCTAAGTATGTAAAGGCTAGAGACAAGTGGTTTGAATTATGGGACGAGACACTTTACAAGAAGTCATTCAACCGGCCCCCGCTCAAGTGCGTCACCGGAGAAGATGGTCTCGGAGGTCCCGAAAGAACTCCATGAAGGAGCTTGTGCTTCTCACATTGGGGGAAGAGCTTTAGGGGAAAAGGCTCTAAGGACGGGGTACTACTGGCCGACCTTAAAGGAGGATGCTTTAGTCTATGCAAAGAAGTGTGACAGTTGTCAGAAGCATGGAAATGTGCATCAGAAGTCGTCCAACTACTTAACCCCCATCTTGTTCCCTCTGCCTTTTGCCAAATGGGCCATGGATATCCTAGGACCTTTCCCTGTGGCCGCTGGGCAAAAGAAGTTTGTGATAGTGGCAGTTGACTACTTCACTAAATGGATAGAGGCAGAGGCCATGAGAGGAATAACAACGAACGACGTCAAGGGCTTCATCCGGAAAAACATTATAGCTCGATTTGGCATGCCTCGGTCAATCGTCTTTGATAATGGTCCACGATTCAAACGCCTAAGCTGAAAGAGTGGCTGTCGAAAGAGAAATCAAAGCTCACTTTGCGGCGGTCGCCCACCCACAAGCCAATGGGCAAGTTGAGTCCTTCAACAAGATTCTATCAAATGGAATCAAGAAGAAGGCTGGATAACGCCGCGAGGACAATGGGTTGAAGAACCGCAATTGGTGTTATGGTCCATTAGAACAACCGCTAAGAATTCCACAGGCGAGACGCCTTTCATGTTAGTCTATGGCACTGAAGCCGTCTTGCCCATTGAGGTTGAAGAGCCCACCCTACGAGTCATGTTATACACAGAAGATGCCAATTGGGCCGCATTGCGCACGACTTTGGACCAAGTCCCAGAAGTCAGGGGCAATGCCTTGCTAAGAATGCAATTGTACAAACTGCGAATGGCTCGGGAGTTTAACAAAAGAGTTGTTAGACGACCACTCAAGGTGGGGGATCTCGTCCTAAGAAAGATGGAAGCGGTTGGACGCGCTAAAGAGTTGGGGAAGCTAACACCAAACTGGGAAGGCCCTTATCTGATTGTCCAGGAGGTACGCAGTGGGACTTTTCGTCTACAAGATCTAGATGGACGACTTATTCAGCGTACTTGGAATTCGGACAACTTAAAGAAGTACCACGTCTAACTCAGATCTTCGTCAGATACCTGTAGGGTAATTTGTAGTTACTCCAAAGTGCCACGGCACATGTTAGTAAGAAAAGAATTGTATACATGTATCTTGGCATTTAGCTAAGCAAAATCCATATAATACAATTCTTACTTTCTTATCTCTTTGTATATTCTCACCAAGTTAATTCACTTTGGGGCATTAAATCAGTTACTCGTCTAAAAAAGTGACAATAACTTGGACAAAATACAAACAAAAGCAGAACGTCAAAATTACTCGCATTTACGCCGAACATCACTCCCTCAAAGAGACCGGCCAAAAATATAAGGCATATATGGCCGTCAAATTGATAAAAACTCTAGTAAGAGTAACGTCAAAGTCTCTGAGAGAAAGCTGGCCTGAAAAAAGACCTTAGTAAAGGATACTTACTTTCAAAATCACGGACAGCTAAGTAGTCCAGACCCTAGTAAGGGATCACTACTTAATGACGAGTGTTGCCCCCTCAAGGAAACCGGCTAAAACACGCTTTGAACAGGTATCTCAAGCTCGTCCATCAACTTCAGCAGGCTCAGCCACGGCTGGCTGCTCTCCTACTTGGACTTTGGCTCTCCCTCCACGCACGGTTGAGCTAAGCCCAATAAAGGGGGGATGATAGAAGCCAAAAGGACGAGCCATGTAAAAACAAGGACGAGGCATAGAAAACAAGGTTTGAAACCATCCCAGACGAGTACGGCCCAAAGAAGGTGACCGTCCGAGAATGGACGTCCTACTGTGGATGACCATCGTACAAAAATCGACGCTAATTTTTGGACGAGTATGGTCCAAAGAAGGTGACCCTCGTCCAAAAAAGTTGGTAGCTTGAGTCAAACAGGTCTTGGCCGCAACCTCCCATTGGGCGAGACTCGTCTGAATAAGCAGACCGTCCAACAATCTAGGGAAAATCAAGCAAAATGCTTGGACACTTAATAAAGATTGGAAATCGTCCAATGCCAAGAATGATCGTCCAAGAAGTTCAAGACGAGTCAATTCTTGTACTTGGATATTTCATAAAATAACAAATAATCGTCCAAGGGCAAGGGGGACAATCTTCTCGTATGGGCACTTTGCAAACAGTCTTAGACGAGTCCCTTTTGGTATTTGGGAGACAAGTTTTAAAGGTTAAGAATCTGAGCAGGATGTTCAACGATCATGACGAAGTTAAAGTTACACTTAGCCAAATTGCAATTGTAAAAAAAAAATTAAATAAAAAGAAGACCGGCAATTGGCAAAAAGTTCTTCATATATATCAACAGCAAAACTTTACAACTTAAGGCTACTGAAGAGCTAAGACTACAACGGCAGACAAGCCAAGAAACTTAGAAAAAAACCTAAAGCTAGGCTTCATCTCCAGCGCGTGTTTCTTGGTTGTCCTCAGGCTTCTCATCCTCGCCTTCGTCTTCAGGCCCCTCACCATCGGCTGCAGCCTCGTCGTCAGACTCTAAGAATTCCGAAGGTTCCTCGGCACAAACCATAGCCCGATGGACACTCTGTTGGTACTCTAGACGACACACAAAGCTGGGAACCTCATCAGGTTCAGCCAGCATCTCGAACGCCTTGACGGCCCAGCCTTTAGACGTTTCGATGACTTGTGCCAACCCTTCCTTAGCGTCATCGAAGGCCTTGGCCGCCTGGCTCTCTAGACGGGCAGTTCTCGCCCTCAGAAGAATATTCTCCTTCCTTAGCTGCGCGGCGACAAGAAGGGCGGCATTTCTTTCATCTCTTAGTTCAGTGGAGACAGCATCAATTACCATCTTCAGGCGGTCTTGTTCCTTGAACATGTCATTAATAGTAACAAGATAATTCTTGTTTTCTGACTCCAGATGAGCTGATCTTTTCTCTAAAGCCTCCAGGAATTGACGATGGAGTGTATTAGCCATCTCAATATCATGGATGGCCTTGTCGCCTGCCGTAGTCGCCATATGGACGAGCTGTTTATTCTCTTTTCTCAGCTCCTTCGCCCATTCTTCAGTTAGCATGCTGCGAGCCAGAAGCTGGAACAATGAAAACAAATCAAGTTATTAGACGGGTTAAAGAGTCAAAATTTGAACAAGTATAAAAAAAAAAAAACCTCGGCGAAGAAGTCGAGACATGTAACCAACATGTCCGGCAGACGCTCCCCTTAATCCTTTAATGTAGGATTCAGGGTAACACTTGAAGAGCTCCTGCTTAAGTCGCTCTTTTTCCAGCCTTGACATTTTGGCGAAAGTAGGAGAAGACTCCTCGTCCGAATCAGCGAGGGGAGGAGTTGGGGGAATAGCAGGGCCTTTGCCCTTATCTGAAAGAGGGGGAGAGTCAGTTATCTTGATAGGAAAGACGATGGCTTGTCTATTGGACGGACTCATGGACCGTCCACCGACCCGCACCGTCCTAACTATGTTGGGGTAATACGACTCACCAGACGAAAGCGATGCCGTCCTAACAGCCAAAGGCATCTGTGGCACCAGCTTAGCCACCGAGCCGCTGAACCCTGGATAGTTCTCGGCAGCAACCCCAGAATCCGGTGCAACCAAAGCCAAGGCGGACTCTGAGTTGACCTCAGCGAAGTCAGCCGACAAAACGCTGAGCGGAACAGCGACATGTGCATCCTTGCCCTCTTCAGCAGTGCCAACAGTCGAAGGCTCTCTTTTAAGAGCTTTGGCTGGTGGGGGAGGCATGCTTTTCTCTCCACTCTCGACAGTAGGAGCCGCCTTATCCACTTTCTTCCTTGTAAAGCCCTTAGGCTTCTTTGCTAAAGGCTGGTCAGCTGCAGTAGTTGGTCTCTTTTTGGACGAGGACGACTTCCCAGGTGGAAGTTTATTTGTAGGAGCATGTTTCTGCAAAAAGTGAAGGCATCAGTTCGATCATCCAAATAACAAAAACAACTACTATTGCAAAAAATCCAGACGAGTATGGCCCCAAGAAGGTGACCGTCCAAGTATGGACGTCCTTCTATGGGTGACCCTCGTCCAATAATTGGATGCAAAAATTCAGACGAGTATGGCTCCAAGAAGGTGACCGTCCAAGAATGGACGTCCTTCTATGGTTGACCCTCGTCCAACAATTGGATGCAAAAATCCAGACGAGTATGGCCCCAAGAAGGTGACCGTCCGAGTCTGGACTTTCTCCTTCTTTGGGTGACCCTCGTCCGAGAATTGGACCCCAATTTTTGGACGAGCTTTGCCTCCGGAAGGTGACCGTCCAAGGCTGGACGATCTCCTTCTTTGGGTGACCCTCGTCCAAGATTTGGGCACCAAATCTTGGACGAGCATGGCGCTAAGGAGGTGACCGTCCAAGCCTGGACGATCTCCTTCATTGGGTGACCCTCGTCCAAGATTTGGGCACTAAATCTTGGACGAGCATGGCTCCAAGGAGGTGACCGTCCAAGCCTGGACGATCTCCTTCTTTCGGTGACCCTCGTCCAAGAGCTTTGCACCAATTCTTGGACGAGCATGGCCCCAAGGAGTTGACCGTCCAAGTCTGGACGTTCTCCTCTTTTGGGTGATCCTCGTCCAAAATCAAGATGCCATTTCCGGACGAGCTCATATGGTTCTCGGCAAAAAAAAAAAAAAAATTACAATTTCCAAGCAACTTCCTGCTTGACAAAAAACAAACTCCAGCAACTTCCAGCCAATTTCCAAGCAATTTCCAGAATTCGTCAAAAGGTGAATAGTGAATAGTGAAAATACGGCACTATTCATGCACCTACGTGGAATCCTCACCAACATTGTCCAAAGTTACTACAGTAGTGGCAGACAATACATCCAGCTGTTAAAACGCATTATAAAAGCAAAGGCTGAAAGCTTTCCAGCTGTCCAAGTACTGTATTTACAAATTGTCGTTTCTAGATTACTTAATGTTGTAAACTTAGTTCAATTATTGTACTTCTCTTTAATGTATTACTTTTTATGTCTATAAATAGGTGTGCTTGTTTTCATTTCAAGGCAGAGCTCATTTGAGAGAAAAATGTAATGTAAAGAGAGAACTCTCCTCCAAAGTCTGTAAAATCTCCAAATCTGTAAAAATTCCAAGTTTTCAATAACAATTCCAAGTTTAAATCCAAGTTTCTTCTTTAAATCCAAGTCTCTTATTCAGTAAGTTCTTTGTTCTTATTCCAAATAATCATGTTTCCATCTTATGTTTAAAATTACTCTGTCAGTTTTAGTTAGTTTTGTGTACTTCCTATACAAACTAGGTCAGTACTTAGGGTTAATCTCCCCTTCCCTTGTCCTGGGTGTTTTCCTGGCATCAGAGCCGGAGACGAAGTGCTCTAAGGTTACTCGTAGCCATTGTTCTTGAGAACCCAATGTAGTGGTAGTTGTTGTTTGGGTTTGGTCAGCTGTTTGGTCAGCCTGGGTTTGGTCAGCCTGTAAAGTCGTTGGTAAGCCGTGGTGTAGGTGTTCCAGGTGTGGTGGTCCCTCAGGTGGTCCCAGTGGTCCCTTAAGCTATAACTATTGTTGTAGTGTTTATCAGTAAACATGGTGAAAGGTAAGGTTAGTAGTATTTTTTCAAAGGTTTTTGATGACAGTAAGAATCCAGTCCACAAAAAGCAGATTACCCAAAAAGTGATCTATTTGTTTGGGAAATGTCAATTCCAACCTCTCTGACAGAATCCAAGGATAAACAACCAGGTGGTAGAATTCTTATTCGATTTAATTCAAGTAAGGAGTTTACATCTTCTTTTAATTATAACTTTCAAGGTACAAGATCTTCTTGTTCTTTTGAAAAACTAAGTACTTTTCCAAACTCAGATTTTATTCCAGAAACAGTTGATGAAAATGATTTTCCATCACCAACTAAGTCTGAAATGAAACCTCCAAATTTCTCCAGTTTGAATGTTATTACAAAAGGTGGTTTCCAAATTAATAAACCTATGCTTTCCAATGATTTTGAATCTCCAGTAAATCGTGATAAACGACTTTAATTTTTCTCCAATTTTGATAAATCTGCTACAGAGTTTATTCGAGAAAAATACTATTCCAAATTAATTGAGTTATATGCTAATATTCCATTTTTCACATGGCTTCCAATTTACTTAAGCAATTTAAAAATCCCTTTAGGAGACATTAAAAAGGTTTATGAACAAAAAAAATTTCCAATACAATTTTACATACTATTTCCAAACAAGTTGATAACATCTTCACCCAAATTAATTCTTTACCTCCAAAAAATTATGACTCTGAATCTTCCAAAGAATCATCCAAAGAAATTGATGATTTATCCAAAAAATTGAATGGAATTTCTATTAATGAAAATCGTTCATCTACTTTTCCAAATGAAATTTGTAGGCCACTTATCCATGTTCCAACAAGTTTGTCAAAAGGCTTTGGGCTTAGGAATAAATCACTTTTGAAGAAAATCTCTGATAAGTTAGACAAAAATGTCACGTGTCTAGACAAAGATAAAAAAGCAAAGGAACTTGCTAAAAACTTTTCTTCAGATGATGAATTTCCATCTCAAATAAATCGAATTTCCAACAAAAACTGGAATAATAATCCAATGCGAAATTATTATTCTAGACGTAGTCCTCCAGACCTCCAATTTGAAGAACGAGGAACTTATGGTCCTCAAAATGTTTATTCTGGTGATCAATTATATTATTGGAATATAGATGGTAGATCAGAATTTGAAATTACTAAAGTTTTACACAAAATGTGCATTGCTGCTAATGCATATTCTTCCAATGATTTTACAAATGCACAAATTGCTTCTACCATTGCCGATGGATTTTTCAAGATGATCCAAATTTAAGAGATAAACTCTTAACTATTTTCCAATTAAATCAGGATAAACCAGAGGCATCTGAACATTCTGATTCCGATCATGTTATTTACCAGCTCGACTATAATCAGGATTCTGATGAATTCAATTCTGATCATTTTCTCCAGTTTTGTCCCAAAGGACTTTGTGTTATTTCCAAAAAAGACAAAGAAAAGGAATTACTTCTTGATATTATTGAAAAAATTCCAGATAACAATCTCCAAAAATAGTATCTTGAGAGATTACGAGAAATTGTTTTAAAATCTTCTCCTATTGAGGAAAAGAAAAAACCAGTTTCTTTTAGTCTTCAAAAAATACTTGATAAATCTCCATTCCATCAACCATTTGTTTCTCCAGTTAATACTTATGATCTTCAAAAGGACGTGATTTAAATAAAATCTCATATTCAAGATCTTGAGCAAAATGTTTTGGACCTTCAAACAAAAAATTTAGAACTTGACGCAAAGATTACTTTGCTCCAAAATTTTGACATAGGAGAAACTTCAGAACATTCTCCTAAACAAACTGATCCTGTCCAAATTACAGATACTCCAATTGATAGTGAAAAATTTCTTCAAATAATTCACCGATTTCATTTTCAAAAATGGTTTTGTCCAATTACATTAGTTATTGATGATGATTTCCAAATTAATGACGTTGCATTATGTGATAGTGGCGTTGATCTTAATTGCATTAAGGAAGACCTCATTCCTCCATAATATTATGAACATGCTACTGAACATTTTCAAAAATTGTTTTGTCAAAAACTCCATATTAATTACAAACTTTCTAAGGCATCCATTTTTAATAATGATTATTATTTCCACACTCCATTTACTCTTGTCAAGAATCTTAACTATAACATTATTCTTGGTACTCAATTTCTCACTCAAATGTATCCATTCTCTGTCAATGAAGTTGGTATTCATGCTGTCATAGATAATAAACCAATTTCTTTCAATTTGCGAGTTTGGAGTATCATACAATTTGCGAACCAAACCATATCGCCATGTAAGGAAATATGGATTGTTTTGCTGGAGGTCATTTGACCATAAATAAAAGCCATCATTGAAGACACCAGTTTGTCCCCATAGACGCCAAAAATAATGTCGGAAGATGACATGTTTCTTGAAGAATATGGCAAAATGTTGATTAAATCTAGCAGTTTTTACTTTTTGGTAAATAATGCGTTGGATATCTTCTGGTAATTGGTGAATAAGGGAAATAAGTGTATTGGATGTTGTAGTAGAGGGTTGTGGAGGATGGATTTTGGGTTTGGTAATGGAAAAATTATGATATAATTTTGGAAAGTGTTGGAAGTGATATTTTGGAAGTTGATGCCAAATTTTTGAGTGTTTAGGATTTTTCATACTGGAGGTCCCTGTAAAAATTCACGAGTTAGGAAATCAGGAAGAGAATTATTTTCTCCTCGTATAAATTCAATATCAAAATCACAAGCAGATAGAATTGCCTGCCATCGTGCAAAGTTTTGTTTGGAAACAATATTCCGAACATCCTTTTGAAGAATTTCTTTAGCTGATTTACAATCAACTCTTAAAAGAAATTTTTTGCAATAAAGATCATCCTGAAATTTGAAAATACAAAGAACGATGGATAATACTTCTTTTCGAACAGTGGAGTAACCCTTTTGAGCACCTATCCATAAACCAGAATGGAAACGGACTAATTGTTCTGTTTTGGATTCTAATTTTTGTTTGAGGATACCGCCATAACCATCATCAGAGGCATCAATTTCTACAATCATAAAGACATTTGGATTTGGTAGACCTAAACATGGAAGTGTTTTGACTCTAGACTTCAGCATACGAACAATATTAGTATGTTCTTCTGTCCAAAGACAAGGATTATTTTGGAGAAGTTTATATAAAGGGGCACAAAACTTTCTTAAATTTGGAAAGAAGTGAGAGATATAATTTAAGCAACCAAGAAAACGTTGTAATTGAGTTTTGTCTTTTATTTCATCTGGAAATTTATCGGCGAACTCAATTGCTCTTGCAATTGGTTTGATAGTTCCCTGATAAATATCATGACCAAGAAATCGGATTTTTGTTTGGAAAAGTTTGATTTTTGGGGCAGAAACAACTAAACCATTTTTCTTGATGACTTGGAGAAATATGTGTAAATGCTTGAAATGCTGGTCAATAGAGTTGGAGAATACAAGGACATCATCAATATAAACAATGGTAAATGTAGTATATGGAGTAAAAATATCATTCATAATATTTTGAAATTATGATGGAGCATTTTTTAAACCAAAAGGCATTACATTCCATTCATAATGTCCAAATGGGACTGTAAAGGCAGTTTTATAACGATCTGTTTCAGCAATTTAAATTTTCCAAAAGCCACTCTTCATATCAAATTTGGAAAATATTTTGGAGTCATAAAGCCTATTAAGAAGATACTTTTTATTTGGGATTGGATAACGAATCCATTGAAGGGCCTTCTTAAGAGGTCTATAATTAATAACTAGTCTTGGAACACCTCGTTCTTTTTCTGCCTGATTCATGACATAGAAAGCAGCACAAGACCAAGGAGATTTGGAGGGTCGGATTAGCTTCATATCAAGAAGTACTTGAATTTCTTTTTTACAAGTTTCAAGTAATTCTCGGTTCATTTGAATTGGGCGAGCCTTAGTAGGGATTTGTTGAATATGAGAATTTTGTAATTGTTGTTCTATCCGTTGGAAATATATTTCTTCTTTTAAAAAGGAAATTTGTTTTCTTTTTGATTTAATCAACTTAGTTTGGAGAGAATGGATTTCTTTATTTTATAATGGAGTAGAGAAATGGAAAGAAATATGTTTTTCAAAAATGGAAGTATGGATACCAAATTTGTTTACCGAAAATGGATAAATTTGAGTTAAAAAATGGAGTACCAAGGATAATACTATTATGAATATCTTTAACAAGAGTGAAAGCAGTTTTAAAGCAATAATTATTATTACAAATATAAGCCTTGGAAAGTTTATACCTGATTTGGAGTCTTTGTCCATTAGCACTGGACAAATGTTCAGTAGTTTTCTCATAGTATTTAGAGGGAATTAATCCTTCTTTAATACAATTGAGATCAGCACCACTATCAAATAAAGCAATAGTAGTTATTTGGAAATTATGATCAAGAATTAATTTAACTGGACAATACCATCGTTGACAATTAATTTGTTGAATAGTTGGGGAAGTTATTGGAAGAGGAGAGTTAGAAGTTTCTTGTGGAGAATCATGTTGCTCAAGATTTGTAATTTGAGATTTTATCTGATTTATTTCATGTTGAAGATCTTGAAGTTTAATGGAGGAAATAATAGGTTTTGGGGAAAAGTTTTTATCATATTTTTTGGAGGTTTCATAGTCATAATTTTTTGAAGATAAAGAATTAATTTGAGGGGAAATAGTATGCAAAATTGTATTGGAAAAATTATCTTGTTCATAAACCTTTTCAATGTCCCCTAAAGTAGGACTTGATTTATCATCAGCATCTCTTTCTACTTTATATGGAGCAGCCTCGCAAGTTCTTCCTTCATCAGAAGGAACTCGTAAACCTGTTAATGGAGGATGAATAGAGGAAAACTAATTCACCATTTTTGAGAATCCATTTTTGAGCAATATTGGACTTGACACATAAATCAGAAAATGGATAAGGAATTTTTAAACTACTTAAGTAAATTGGAAGCCATGTGAAAAATGGAATATTAGCACCTAATTCATTTAATTTGGAGTAGTATTTTTCGCGTATAAACTCTGTAGCAGGTTTATCAAAATTGGAGAAAAACCAAAGTCGTTTTTCACCATTTACTGGAGATTCAAAATCATTGGAAAGCATAGGTTTATTAATTTGGAAACCACCTTTTGTAATAAAATTCCAACTGGAGAAATTTGGAGGTTTCATTTCAGACTTAGTTGGTGAAGGAAAATCATTTTCATCAACTATTTATGGAATGGGAGATTTTTGAAAAACTTTGTAATTTTGAGAAACATTTGGAAAATCATCTGAATTTGGAAAAGTACTTGACCTTTCAAAAGAACAAGAAGATCTTGCACTTTGAAAGTCATAATTGGAAGAAGAAGATGGAAATTCCTTACTTGAATTAAATCGTATAAGAACTCTGCCATCTGGTTCCTCAATTATTTGTTCTACCTTGGATTCTTTCAAAGATTTTGGCATTGGTGGAGTTTGAACTTGCCATTCATCTGGAATAGTAATTTTATCCCGTGGAAGAACCTCTCGAGTATGTGTGGTTGCTTTGCCATGTTCAACCTTAAAGATCATAGTCTGACCAGGAGCAAAACGTATTCTATACCTTGGATTCATTTGAATATTCAAGAGTTTGTAATAAACTCGATAAATAATGGAAAAGTTTCTAGCACCTTGGAATTGAAGGTCTTTAGACATATTGATATCTAAAGTTAAAGTCTTGAGAATATAAGGATCATCAAGATCTTTGCTTAGATTTGGAAAGCAATTGAAGTAAATTGGACATTGACAAATATTAGTATTTGCCAAAGCTAACAAAGAATCCTTAAAGTGTTTAAGAGAAACATCTCTGAGAGCAAGCATAATTGGACAATCAAGATCTAATCTGACCATAGGTTTGACAGCAATTTGGACACAGCCAAAATGGATATACCTAAAACCTTGTTCTAAGTGTTTTTGGATAGACTATTTATCTAACAATTGGATAGTCATTTGACGCTGATTGACACTAGTAGTAAATTCTTCTATATGGATACCTCTACCAAAATGAAATTTCCAACTATATTCTTTACCATAAATATCAGTTTTAGAAAGAATTGGCATTTCCCAGACAAAAGTGTCCTCCTTTTGGGTAATCTGCTTCTTCTGGACTGGATTCTTACTGTCACCAAAAAACTTTGAAAAAATACTACGAACCTTACCTTTCACCATGTTTACTGATAAACACTACAACAATAGTTATAGCTTGAGGGACCACTGGGACCACCTGAGGGACCACCACACCTGGAACACCTACACCACGGCTTACCAACGGCTTTACAGGCTGACCAAACCCAGGCTGACCAAACCCAAAAAACAACTACCACTACAGTGGGTTCTCAATAACAATGGCTACGAGTAACCTTAGAGCGCTTCGTCTCCGGCTCTGATACCAGGAAAACACGCAAATTAATTCTTGGTATCTCCAGTAAATCGTGAAAAACGACTTACCAACTGTAGTGCTCTGATTCTCAGTAAGAATGGTTATAACTTTGGAGTAAGAATGCACAATGCCATGCTTGTACATAATCATGAAAATTATAAGTATGTGGAAGTGTTGGATCAAGAAAATTGGAAGAGAAGGTTTTGGCTTTTGTAAGAGAAGAATGAAGATTCGTCCATTCAATATGGGTGTTTTCCTAGTATCAGAGCCGGAGACGAAGTGCTCTAAGGTTACTCGTAGCCATTGTTATTGAGAACCCACTGAAGTGGTAGTTGTTGTTTGGGTTTGGTCAGCTGTTTGGTCAGCCTGGGTTTGGTCAGCCTGTAAAGCCGTTGATAAGCCGTGGTGTAGGTGTTCCAGGTGTGGTGGTCCCAGTGGTCCCTCAAGCTATAACTATTGTTGTAGTGTTTATCAGTAAACATGGTGAAAGGTAAGGTTAGTAGTATTTTTTCAAAGGTTTTTGGTGACAGTAAGAATCCAGTCCAGAAGAAGCAGATTACCCAAACGGATGATCTATTTGTTTGGGAAATGCCAATTCTAACCTCTCTGACAGAGTCCAAGGATAAACAACCAGGTGGTAGAATTCTTATTCGATTTAATTCAAGTAAGGAGTTTCCATCTTCTTTTAATTATAACTTTCAAGGTACAAGATCTTCTTGTTCTTTTGAAAAACTAAGTACTTTTCCAAACTCAGATTTCATTCCAGAAATAGTTGATGAAAATGATTTTCCATCAGCAACTAAGTCTGAAATGAAACCTCCAAATTTCTCCAGTTTGAATGTTATTACAAAAGGTGGTTTCCAAATTAATAAACCTATGCTTTACAATGATTTTGAATCTCCAGTAAATCGTGAAAAACGACTTTGGTTTTTCTCCAATTTTGATAAACCTGCTACAGAGTTTATTCAAGAAAAATACTATTCCAAATTAATTGAGTTATCTGCTAATATTCCATTTTTCACATGGCTTCCAATTTACTTAGGCCCTGTTCTTTTGGACTTATTTTCAGCAAAAATAAGTAAAAATAAGTTCAGTTCAGCAAAAATAAGTTCAGTTCAGCAAAAATAAGTAAAAATAAGTTCAGTTCAGCAAAAATAAGTAAAAATAAGTTCAACAAAAAAATAAGTTCGGTTCAGCCAAAATAAGTTCGGTTCAGCAAAA